>CM021107.1:646754836-646824758 GCA_007115665.2 Sequoiadendron giganteum | reverse complement strand
TATTAGTCTAATTTATTCTCATGCACTTAAGCTAAACTTAAGAGTGATTTTATGCTTTATTAGCTGAGCTAATATTATATCATTATGTCTCATCTCATGTGATGTTGACACTTGTCATGATCTGATCCATTTCTCATTTAGGGCTTTGCTCTTATAAGCACTCAACCCTCATTGTAAATATTTCCCAGATATTATCTAGAGCTTTCATATCTTCTTGAAAGTCTCTTGCTGTAGCTTTTCCTTGTTGATGAATATTGCACATATTGTTTGTAGATCTTTTGCATGGAAGGTGTATTTGTTTGTTGTTTGATCTCGTGGCTTGTGTTTTTGTGCTTGTTTCACAATCCTAAAATTCCATTATCATTTTCTATCCTAAAGACACCCATATCACAAAATATTGAGATACCTTGCTTCAAGAAGTATACTGGCAAAGGAGATCCCAACAACCATGTGTTAGCCTTTATCATCTAGTGTAGTGATTTCATTTTCAAATATGCTCTCTCAACTAAACTCTTTCCTATATCATTACAAGAGATGACTTTTGAATGGTTTTGTTTGTTGCCAAATAACTCAATTAATTCCTTAACACAACTTATTAATGAGTTCCTTCAATACTTTCAAGTGAACATTGGACCTCAAGTTACACTAACTAATTTAGTCCATTGTAAACAATGACCTAAGGAAAAGTGACTAATTTTATAGGATGATACCAAGCTCTTTATTCACAAATCTCCTATACTCTCTCAAATGCTAAATTTCAAATGGTTTTCATTAGAAATTTTCATCCTAACACTAGAAATAAGATCGTATTGATGAAATATCCTCATTCACACATTTATGTATGAATCTTCATGATTACCAAATTTTAGTTAGCCAATATGAAGGTACACCTTCATCGGCTCCTAATGGTCAATCTAAAGCCGTGTCTAAAAATAACTACCAATCATTTAAGAAATAAAACAAAAACTTTATAAAAATAAACACTCCTCAAGCTTCTAATAACATTGAGCCATAAGTTCTCACTACATCTACACCACAATATCAATTTAGGCCAAGAGATAGACAATGTTGTAGTTACAAAATAAAAACATGATTCAATTCCCTCCAATTAGGTCAATTGATACCAATAAATCTTTACTTCCAAATTTTAATGTAAAATCCTTTTGTTAATATCACCGTACACCTAGACATGATATGGAGATATATATGTGTCTTAAGCACCAAGTGCAAGACCTCATTGATTCTAATCTCATCCAATTGGTGGTGTAAATGATAAATGGAATAAATTGGTATCACCACCTAATCAAAATTTATAAATATCTAAAAATTTGTTACTAAGTCATTCAATCAATTTTGTTCAACAAAGTAATAATGAAGAAGATGATAATGATATATCCAATTTGGTAAATATGATTGATTCTCAGACCAGTACAATTTAAACCAATCTTTTACCTTATATCACTTTTACACATATTAATGCTTCCATGAACACACTTGATGGCCTCTTTACATCACTAGTATAATTAATGATAAACCCACAGGGGGAATACACATTGATCCGATATGTATGGTAAATACAATCAACAAAGAAAATTGTCTATGAATGAACTTTACAAGGATAATTATGAATAATTGGAAGTGTTATTAAAGGCTCATGATGGTTCTATCCAACCTACAATTGGTTCTATAACTCTCCTAGAATTAAAGTAGGGCCCAAAATTTGGATATTTTTCTTATCTAATCCTAACGTTGGACCAATTTGTGTGAAGTTAGGTCACCCATTGTTTACCTCGATGAATGTGGTTCCATTGATCATTCATAAATTTCTTAAATTCCCATTCAAAGAACAAGTACATACCATTTACCATAGTGGATTTAAGCCTTTAGCCTCTCGTGGAAACTTTTCACTAGATTACTTTTGGCCTTAACTAGCCCAACCCACTAAAACTCGCGAGGATTCTCCATTTTTTTATATCAAAAGTTTAAATCTAAGTATATAGCCCAATTATCCCTTACCAACATTCTGCTTGAGGCTCCTCGATCTCTAGTGGCTTCAATGGTTGTTCCTCCTACCCCACAGGTAGTGAACGAACCTTGGCCCAAATTGGGTATTCTCCCTCGACCACCTAGCATCTATGTCATGGTTCCCCCTCAACCATCCTATAAAGGAACATGAGACAACCATTCAACAAGGCCTTCAGGTATTAATTTTGTACCTCCCAAGGAAAAACAAATCTTTGTGCAAAACCATAAAACACCTATGGTTTCCCAACCTCTGATAGTCCCTTTAGTTCCTCCTACAAGAAAGAAAAAGGACCAATGTTGGAAAACACCTCAATTCCCCCTTCACAAGTTGAAGCTCATGTGAGATAAAATCAAAGTGAAAAATAACACAAATAGAGATGTTTTATGGCTCATCAACTTGTGAAAGATAGTAAATACTAACCTAGAAATATTTCATCCATATAAGAAAATCCTGATGAGATACCTCCCAACCATCCATCTTTTTCATCAATTGAATCCACTCTAGATGACTCCACTCTACCCCCCTCACCAAACCATAAAGCTGAACCTTATCTATCCCAACCAAAGCAAATAATTAAATGCTCACTAAATACACAAGATACACACATAGATGATAGTGCTCGCAATCATGCCGGTAGAACTCATATGCAACCTATTGTGATATATTTAGATAGTGAGATAGAAGATAAAATTGAAGAACAAGATCATATTGAACTATCTCTCTTGTTTGAAAAATCCATTAATTTATATGGGGGCAACCATGATGATCCTCCTATTTCAAGTGACCCACCATGTGTTGAACCTAGTGCTACTCCTTGTACAACACTTGTTGTAGTTCATTTATCTTGTTGTTCACCTTCCATTTATGATGATTGAGATTGGGATGTCGACGATTTGCTATAGATCGGCTTGCATGTGTAGTACATTTGTGTATTTATGATTTTATTGCATGTAATATGATCTCCCCATAATTTGTTTCTTGGCATGTGTTTGTGTTTGTTAGTTTTCTTTGGATGAACCTTGTTGTTACTATAGAGTAGGAAAAGTTATCATAGATCCAATTAGATTAACTAGGATTAACTTCCTTTCACTTGCCCTCTACTTTCAAACACAAAACCAACTAGGGTTGATGGTTGGCTAGATGCCACAAGGGAGAGAAAATCTCCTAAGGTTTGGTCCTTTTGATTTATAAAGAGTATAAATTTAATGTGTGATTTAATAGGCCTATTTGACATAAACCCTAGATCTAAAAATATTATTTATCACACAAACAAAAACAAAAATTGTCGAAACAATTACAAAACTATAAAGGAGATATAGGGAAGAACTTGCTACTAAAAATTAGGCCTGAATTAGAGGGACAAGAGTGGTGGCACCCTTTTCTAGAGATGCTATTTTTCTAGGATTTGAAAACTTTGAAAGGTAGGTCACAATTTTCTCTATGTTTCTTTTCACCTACTCCTAACAAAACTTTTGAATTTGTCCTACACACATGAAAAGAGTTGAAATGGTTGTGTTGTATAGGGGATTTCCTAAGCCAAAACCCATTTCAATGTTTCTACCTCCACGTATAGCAAATGATGATGATCAAGAGGGTGTGCCCTAGGTAAAGCAACGGCCAAAAAAATAATTGATTGAAATGACATATGAGAAATGGATAATGTTACCTTAGGAATGAAACCTTTGTTGAAGTGATGCTCATGTATAAGTTACCACAAAAGCTAATTGATGGATGCTTAGATTGCTTGATAGACCTATAAGAGGTTAGTCCATAAAACACAATAGATTTTTGTAGCTAGCATGTAGAGGATAACTCATACATATTCATAATTATAACATGATTGATCATAATAGCTCCTTGTTCATAATCGCTTCCTTCTTCCTAATGTCTTGCAAGCATGATCTTGATTGATGAAAGTTCTATGATAATACTACTAATTTTTCCCTTAAATTTTCCTTGATTGATTTTTAGGATGCTCAATTATAATTCCAAAATTGCTAGGATTTCAAACGGTGGAACTTGTATTTATATGCATTTCTTTATTTCTCTCAAAATTAATTATCAAAATCCAAAATGAAATTGGATTTTAAAATGTTAAAATGTTGACAATGACATTTAAATTGGGGCCTAAATAGGCTAGACAGGGGCAACATATTTTGGGCCTTTAAGTGCCTGATTTAAATAAATATTAAATAATGATTCCCAATTTAATTTTGATTTTTCAAAGATGACCATATAAAGAGAAATTTAAGAGCACAATCAGGTCTATGCACATAGGGGTGAGCTAAACCTAGTGTGATATTGTCAAGGGTGATAATTTATGATTCTACATTTATCCCACTTTAATTAGAGTATGAACTTATGCTCATGCTAACACTAAAGTAAGGATAAGAGATTTCTTTATCAAAACATTAAAGAGATATGATGACACCAAGTTGATTATGGATTTTGTGTACTCTTCACTATTTCAAGTTCCACTATCTTAGGCTCCCCTTCTTTAAAAAAATGATTCCTTTAGCTCCAACTCCTTGATAAACTCCTTAGTAAATTTTGAATCTTCCTCTTCTTTTCTCCCTCTTCTTATGTAGTTGTAAAAGCTTCCTTTTTTCGAATTCCTCCTATCATCTCTATCCCATTGTTCCATTCTAAAATCCTCTCTGCATGACAACTCCACATGCCCTCTCCTTCTATGCACATTCCCTATTTTCAATTTACAGTATTAAAAAAGAAAAGTCACGATGGATGGCTAGATGTAGTGAATTATATTTAGCGAGATATCCCTCCATTTCATCCTCTTGTTGTGGGTGTACAAGTTGTTCTTCATACTTCATTTCTTCCCAAATTTGTTCCATTTTTCTATTATTTTGTCCATTCTCTCTAGAATGTGATCAAATATGTCTTCAAGTGAATTTGTAGATCTTCCTCTTTGATTTCCTATTCTCTGCATTAAAAGTTAACTTTCACTTGACATAATGACAAGATCTTGGCTTTGATACCCCTATCATGTCCCTTTCCATATTTCTAATTAAAATAACAGATTTATAGCAAAAATAATGTCTAAATAGAAATAATTTGGTTATACTCAAATACCATGCATGAAATTAGCTAATCGACATATGAACTTGCACGTAATAGACTTGCACAATGAAACAAATTCCATCAAAAAATTATATTGATGATAATGGACTGCTATGACAATCAATTTACACTAGTAGCAAGAAAAAGTACAAATATGAGATAACAATGCTTACACTAAACTTCCTTACAAATCCTTGATGCTCCAATACACTCCCTCAAAGAGAATACTCCACTAGAGCCATAGGATTTTCATCCTTTGATTCTAGCAACCAATGGGGTTTCGATTATTGATCACAATCTCCTATGGATTTTCATCCACATAAGATTGAACATAAAGCGCCCATAAATACATAACATAACATGATAATCCTTACAATTGAAATTTTTCCTATCTTATATGCATTCCTTCAAAAGGTTAAACTCAGTCGACCAAGACCCAAATGGTGCTCAGGCCCAAATTTGAGATTCACACGCTATCATGGGTCAACCTTACAATCCTTGCAAACTCTTTCACTATTCCACACACTACCATTTCACTCGACATTCCCCATGATATTGTTGTTCGACAAGTCAACCTTACTTGCAAACTCTCCAACTATCCTTGTTGGCTTGGTAAGCATCAAGTTGCATGCTCGATCCTCAATTGTTGTTGGTTCTTAGGCACATGTTGAGCTCCAACCCCCACATTTGATGGTTCCTTGGCATGAGTCAAAAAACATCTCTGATCCCCGTACTTTGATAACTCTTGAAGTGAATAGTCTTTTTTTTTAATTTTAAAAAATGGGACATGAAAAATAAAGAAAGAATAAACCCTAAGCACAAAACCGTACAAGGTGTAAGAAAGTCAAATTCACCATTTTATAGAATAAAAATAAATACTTTCATAACACATTACCAAGGGCAATAACTAAACATAATAAAAGCCTAGGATTTAGAGTTAACACTAATAATTGATAATGCAATAAATACTTTAATTAATATAAAAATTACATAAATAGGCAAAACCTATTGGCTCTAGATTGGTTGTGCTAGGTGTCATAAACTAATTTTCCAATTTAATATAAAATTAGGACTTGTTGGATGACTATTCTTGAATTGAAAAGTAATTATATAACTACCCAGTTCACTTTTGTGAGTGTGAGAGTGGATGAAACTAAACTTCCTTGACTTGGGCCTTTACAACCTATTTACCTTTGTGTTTATAGCTTTGCATTTAAGAATATGGTGTTAATATACATGCTTTGAGTGTGTGCTATATAAGGATTCATTATCCTTTGGTTAATTCCTTAGATAGTTCAATTGAATGACAATGCCAAAAACTTAGAGACAATATACAACCATACAATATGCTCCTAAGATGTTGATGCAACACTAATGCCAATAGATTATTCTTTTGACGCCTATAGATGCATCCATGCACTATGTTATCCTAGGTCCTAGATGGTTCAAATGAATTGAGATTAGTCCCTAAATACATCACTTTAACATGCAACTTGAAATAATTCATGCTTTGGTCAACTCATAACCAATAGTAAGGGAGAGAAATATGGGTCTAAATTAAGAAATTCTATTTTAAAAAATTGAGGTCTAGATCCACATATACAAAAGTGACTTGAATCATTTTACACTCTTGAATTTGATAAAAAATGACAAATAACTAGATATAAAATTGAATCTAGATTTTGAAGATGAATAACGATAAAAAAAGATTAAAATAAAATTATTCATCAATTTTCACACAAAAAATACACTAATTTCTACACTAATCTATGCATACAAATAAGCTACTAATTATAAATACAAAATAAAAGAGAATTCAACCATGTCAAATATACATCTCACTTTTAAATCCTAATTAAAAAATAAATAATCACGTGTGTACATGCATGACAGCTCCATTGGAATGAATCTACACCTTACATTGTCCGGTTTTTTGAGCCCAATTGAGATAGGTAGGGTTGTAATTGTTGAAGGACAACCTTCGATTGGTAAGGAGTTTTGTTGAATGACGGAACAAAGGTACAAAAATCACCGATTTCTCCACAAGATCGTATATTAGCGTAAGAAGAAACAATCAGAAACTAGAAGAAAGAAAGAAACCCAGGTAGAAACAAGAGGAAGAGGAGCAAAGGAGCACTAGGATAAAGATAGGAGCTCTTCTGCACAGAATTACCAGTCTTGATCCCGGAACATCTGGTCCTTTTCTGCATGCCCATATGACTTTTATTTCCTAATGTTTTTCTTCCTCTTTGATATGCTGAATCTGTGTCATGACGGGTTTTGTGTTTTGGATCTTTTTTTGTCTTGTGGGTTTGTTTCCAAAATCGTTCGTTTGGGCACAACCCAATTCGTTTTCTTTGGGTTTGGTTCGGTGTTTCGGTCTTTTCAGAATTCTGTTAATCGGCTGAAGAAGGTGCTTTTTCTCTTCATTCCTTCGGGACTGGTCCATATTATTCCGTTTGTAGGAGTTACTAACCTCGAAAATCTTCCCTTGGGAAAAGCTAAATAATTTTCTCATATCAGATCTCTGTTTCCTATGCACTTCCCTCATCAGATCTTCATGAAAAGACCGTCTGTTTTGTACTACACTTTTTTTATGAATTGGGAAAATTAGGTTTTTAAGGGAAAAGAAAGTGTGGTTTTATTTTGTTGGGGTCGGAGTTCAATCTGTATCGATCTCTGCTTTGTGGTCTAGCACAAGAGGAAAGCCCTTTCTTCTTCCTTCTTTTAATTCTCTTCAAATTCCTGGGTTGATGATCTAAACCTTCCTCAGAGAGGTCTGTAATGTTGTCGAAAATGGTTTTCTTTTCTCTTAGTTTCATCCCGATTCGTATTGCTTATTCTAAGATTTGGTACCCTCAAAATCTCTCATCGGAAGAAACCCAAAAACGGACTAGTCTTCCCTCATCAGATCTCGACGAAATGGTTTGTTTTGATTAATTTTGCAGTATTTCATGAATTGGACGATAGGAAACTCACGGCAGAAGGAACCGTTATATCGCCTTTTTGAAGTTGGTTGCATAATTGCCCTCCTCCCTTTAGTAGGCCTAAAGCGTCACAGCGTTCTGATTTATTAGGAGAAATCCGTCGATCCTTGGTCAGCATCCAGCTATATTATCCTGCTAGTGAAAAGGTATATCAAGGAAACCGCTTCAGGATAACTGGGCTGCTTCTGGACAAATTTTAGGCACCCTTTTCGTTTTGATGTCCGCTAATTATTTTGTCAGTATTCATGTGAGAGGTTAGGACCTGATGCATCGTATTCCAATTGCTAAGAATTTCTCAAATGCTCCGTTCGGAAATATTTCAAAAAATACCCACTGCTTAAAAAGACACCCATTATCTAATTCGAGAACTTGGGAATTAGGACTTGATTTATCGTGCCTCAATTGGATAATCGCCCATTCAGGAAAAAAATCTTTTGCTGCCCTGGAATTAATTTGCACCCAGAGATGCATCTTACAAACTAGTGAAATGTATTCTACGATTGTAACACGACATTCCCCCTACTTGCAAAAATAATCTTATCCCCACATGTTAAAAGAATTATACCTCTTGCACCCATAATTTTCCAATTGCCAAACTAACCATGGCAAGTGATGAGAGAAAATATGTTGGGATTGACATCTGAAGCATTTTGGGAACATATCTTTATTCGAGAGTTGCTCTTGAGTTGCATGAATGGATTACTTTTCTGTGAGTTTCCTGGATGGAGAGATGCAAGTATTTAGTTTTGGGGATGGTAAATTTTTCTCCGAATTGAGTGACGGCCAACAAAATAACTTGAACACTGAAAGCCGCTGAAATTTTAAAAATTAAATATAATGTGTTGAATTTGCAATGACAATCCTCCTCCTTTTAGCTTTTTAGGGGTTTTTAGCATTATTTTCCTTTGAAACTTATTTCTTCAGTTTTATGCATCAAATAGAGCAGGCTGTTCCCTTATGAAAAAAGGAGATGCCTCCTCCAAGATCTGAAGTGTCTGGTATGCCTAGGATGCTAGGGACGTCACTCAGTTCTCTGGGTAATGGGTATGCATTTCCATGGAACACTGGTTTAAGTTTTCTGCCAAATCCTGTTTCAGTCCTTGCCCCTTTTTATCATGTCAGGCTGTAGCATGTATTTGCATATGGATATGGATCTGTAGTCAGTAGACACATGATTTGATTAGATGTGTCTTTTTTAGGGGATGCTCTAATAAACACATGAGGCCTTGTTTCTTTGTCGTCCAACATGTCATCAGGATGGGACAGACTGTAGCAGTAAGTAAAATCCCTGTGTTCAGAATGAAACAGCTTTCAACTTTCAAGCCTGCCAGTGAATTTTTGCCTTGTTGACTACTTATGTTATTTTTGAAACCCAACGAACTTTTGATCTCGGAGGGATTTGCTGGATATGTCCTGAAGGCTTACCAAAGCTGCAGTACTTGGAATTGAGTCTGAAACAACCCTTAGTGGTTGCAGATAAAGATTAAGGTTATACCAGTATCTGACACAGTTTCGAGGTTTGTTATGACACATCAAACACTCTTGTTAATAGTAATTTCTAAAATCTTGTGCAATGAGGGGTTCTTGATGGCTGTGATGCGGATTTCTAGCAATACTGTTGCCCATACTTGCTAGTGTGGTCAAAATATCTCGTTAAAGATAACATAGCCCTTATTCGGGGTTGAGATAATCATCTACCCACCTAACAAACTCTTGGACTTTCTTATCATTTATTACCAATGTTGTAGCATCCTTTTGCTATGTATTCCTAGTGTTAAATGCCTGTTCAATCTGACAGATTTTCTTATGTGGATTTTACTATTGTGAGGCCTTAGTTTGTATATCTATGGGTTGTGTCTTGGTTGTACTATGGAGGATTGGGAATCTAAAATCTCGTTTGCAATCAGTATTGAGGCAATTGTTGCTGCTTGGGTGAATTTTCATTTTTTTGTTGGTCACCTTTTCCACCTCAATTGTTTGACTTTGGGGATTTCAACATTAGATGATTGAAGCATTGAAGTATGGACATGGTTATGTTTCCTTGTTTGCTATTTAATTTCTGGAAGTGCTTCTCATCACTGTTTGCATTGTGTGCTTGATAACATGTGCTTGACCCTCAACCTTTGGCGGGCTGAAGTGCAGACATTTAAGACATACAAATATATCTGCTGTGGAGCATAAAGTAGAACGTCAAACTTGTATGTGTTGGTGGATGGGATTTACCGATATACTTGAAATTATTTGTTTTGGATTCTGGTGCCTTGCCAGACTCTTGAGGAACTCACTTGTTAAGGCTTTTATTGAAGAAATTTAATTCAGGCTGTGTGATCATTTCCCCATAGAAGTTGAGACCGAGTTTGTGATCATCTTCAGCAGATCAAACCAAAAGATTAAGTTTAACTGATAATTTTTGGTAAGCCATCCACTTAAGTTTAATAGCTTTGGTTTCCTTGAGTAACTAGCATGTTTAGTGCATGACTATGACGAGTTGCATTAAGTTCAAATTTTCTGTTTTCTTCTCTATTTCCAGTTGTTTTCCTTTATGGTATTTGTTTGCCTCATGCAGTGTGGATGTTGCAAAAATGTCATGAAGATTTTGTCTGCTACTGAATATTACCTCCCAAGCTGTCAGCATTGCAAAAACAGTCATGGTCTCTTTTTGTTAGTTTCAAATTATCAAACCACTTATAGTTGGATTGCTTTCAATATCTTCGTGTATTTGAGAAAAATCACCATGAATAACTTGTTTATAGAGAGCACCGTCTTTCTCTCACATGGCAACATTACTTTGTGCACAATCCTTAGAATCCTAGTATTTCCTGTCTGCCAGTAGGGTGTTGTGGTTTGTCCATCACGAGTCTCTGGTTTTTTTCTATACTCAATTCTGATTTGACTCCCCTCCATTTGATTGCATTTGGAACTAATTTCATTAATCATTGAGTTGTTTCTGTCTCATCGATATGGATCTTTTAATCCTGTACTTACAGCCAAGTTTTGTTCAAGGACAAGTCCAAACTTGTACATCATAAATGTCCATCAGTCCCTGTAGGATATTAGAGTTTGTTTCATTACACCTTTGAACACTGTGCAATACGAATTAATGTATATTATGTTACTATTTCTAAGTTACTGATTATCATTGTCGGTTCTTTTCATAATTGAAGGATACATTTTTTCATAAAACTTGGTTCTTTATTAATTGATATGCCCCCGTGCAGGGATTGTTCCCACACACATCAATTTGCTTGATTTTATTTTTGCACTTGTTCAGCTAATAGATAAAAATGCCAAAGGATAGCAATAGCTTGGTTTTGCGCAAAGCTAGGAGGTCTCATCCCTATGATAGAACTCAAAGAAACCCAAATAGTAAAGGAAGCACGTCAAAAGATGGAGAGATAGATGCTGAGAAGAAAGAGTGGGATGATGCCAGATGCCCCATTTGTATGGAACAACCACACAATGCAGTTCTCCTTTTATGTACTTCTCATGACAAGGGTTGTCGACCTTACATGTGTGACACCAGTTATCGACATTCAAATTGCCTTGATCAGTATAGAAAGCGGAAGGAGAACTGGAGGACCATATCATCCCAAAGTGGTGAAGCATATAGTGATATTCCAGGAGGTGAAGCAATGGATGAATATACCGGGTCTGATGGTCCAGGCATACATAGAAGTCCAGGAGGTGAAGAAATGGATTTGAGATCAACTCAAGATTTGAATGAAGAAACAGAATTAGGTGGGCTAGGCAGACATAGAAGACACCAACTAAGTTCCTGGAGGTCACAATCAGAGGGATTTCAAGAAACAGAAAATTGGGGAAGAGATGATTTGCCATTTGTGAATCCAGCAGCAGCATTGGGACCAGAAAATAATTTTGATTTTGCATTATTTCAAAGAAATGAAGTTGAAGCACCTGCAAATGGAGAATTGGAGTTGAAATGCCCGCTCTGTCGAGGTTCAGTGAGGGAGTGGAAAGCTGTAGAAGAGGCTAGGAGCTATCTTAATTTGACAATCAGGAGCTGTGCTCGTGAGTCATGCTCTTTTAGTGGTACATATGAAGAATTGCGCAAGCATGCAAGAAGCGACCATCCTAGGATAAGGCCAGCTGATATTGATCCTTCTCGCCAGCGTGCTTGGCGGCGCTTAGAGCATCAGCGTGATGTGGGTGATGTGCTTAGTACCATCCGTACAGCCATCCCAAATGCAATTGTTCATGGTGACTATGTTATTGAGGGTGAAGAGGGTATGCCTCTTGATCAGGGCATCGAAAGTGATGCAATGGGGCAAGGGCCATTATTTACTGCATATTTCTTATTTCGTATGTTTAGTCCCCTTGGCTCTCATGAAGTTACTGGTGGTTTGCCAGCAAGATTGAGAGTTTCAAGTAGGCATCATACCTCTTCAAGTAGGCTGCATGGTGGCCAGCCAAATGTGTCTGGTGAAAACAATATAGATTCTGGTAACGAAGCAGCTGATAATATATCAGTTAACAGTGCTGCTGGTCAGAGGAGGAGAAGACGTTTGAATAGAGCCTGGGCTGATGATGATTTTCCATAAGATTCCTTTTGCCTTGCATTTGAATATAATTGTGAATCATGTTTATGACTTTCCAAATCTGTAGCATTGCTTCTTGCATTTCCTGTTATCAATTGTTTATAGTGCTTCATTATTTCAGTATTACATTTGAGATGTTTCCAACAGAATGTCCCTGGTCATTACAGTTGATTTTATTTTAACAAAGTTTATTCCTGGATGTAATTTGCAGATCGATCTGTGCTTTAAAATATTAAATTTTGTTCTATTTATTTCTCTTATATATAATATGCTTATAGTTTTTAATATTCAATTAGCTTGTGTTCAATCATTTGAATTCTACCCTTTTATTTCTTATAAGACTTATTCAACAACGGACTGCAGTTTTCATCTTGCACTGCTTTTGAGTTGTAGATTGACATTTCTATATTTAGAAGATGATGGCCAGGAGTTCTCATTAACTATCTCCCAATATAAAATTTTATGCGACACGAAGATGATTTGTGGGAAATGCATATTTTCAGTGAATTCAGAACGGTTACAATGCAGTTCCTCAATTCATCTCATATATAAATTTGAATGTTTTATACTAGACATTAGATTTGAATGTTTTATACTATACATTAGAGAAAGATACGAGCGATGCCAAGATTTTGCAGACTTTATTCTTTAATTCAGTCATGAGTAGATCTTCACGATCTAAACAACATTGGAAGGTACAGAAAGTTGATAATCTTTTTTGTCTTTGAACTTGCTCGTTAACATTTGATTCTAGAGGAGCCTATATAAATTGTGGTAATCAGGATTCCACACAAACACATAAAAATGTGATGTTATGAGACACATGGCACATGAGAAATTTATGCTTGATTAAGGTGTTCTTATTGGGGAAGAAAAGAGTACACACGCAAGTGCAAGATGAACATTATCGTTGTTACCAGTTTTAGTGCCTTGAACTTGGCTTTTATTATCTAAACTAGATATTGCTTCTAAACATGCAAAATACCATAACCTAACAATTGTTTGTAACTAAACACAGTTTCCTAATTGGTAAGGACACTTAAAAGTTGGTCAATGCCTTGTGGTCGGCTCAAACGTTTTAATTGAAAAAGCTTTTATTTACTTTCTTCCCAGAAGATTCCCACTAACATGCAACACGAAAAGAAAAATGCAAAAAGTCCAACCATAATTATACCATTTTGAATTTGGGAGAAAATTGGTTGGCATGACTTGCACGTTTTGCTTGTTAGATCTGAAAGCACTTAATTGTTAATGAGTAATTAGTTATTTGTTAGAAGGTAGAGGGTCAGATTAGTCGGATAACTTGGATTCCCTGGATTCAGTTGTGAATCCTACTGTAGAAATATTTTTTTTGGTTCAATGAATTTGAACAGTTTTTGGTGTGCCCTCCAAATCTTTGTTTGATCTGTAGATTATCTTTAGATTGTTTGATTCTATTAGAGCATCAAAAGTAGATTATCTTTGTTTGGTTCTATGAATTTGAATAGTTTTTGGTGTGCCCTCCAAACTTTATTTGATCTGTAGATTATCTTTAGATACGTTCATTTGGTATTAGAGCATCAGGAGGGAGATTTTGGGGGTATAATATATGCCGTGGATTGTTGTAGTTCGAAAACAATAGCAAATACAGTGTTGGTTGTGGATCCTCGTTGAACTACTGTTGTTTTGCATGCATAGTGCTGCTATAATGGCGAAGACTCATTTTTTTAGCAACGTGAGAAGTGAAATTTTTGTGACGAGATTTTGTGGCTTTATTATGAGTTCTAATATGTGCGAACCTGCGAAGGAAGTTTGTAGAGCCAGGGATCGTGAAGAAACCAAACGTTGCGTAGGCTTTGGCAAAGTGTCGTTGTGCCAACCAAGTTGCAGCCAAAGTTTAAAATTATTAATGCAAAACTAAATAGGATATGTTAAAAAAAAGTTTGAAATTCATGCTGTTGCTAGAGTCATCTAAAATAATCAAGGGGGTTGTGTTTCCTTTGGTGTGGTTAAGAATAGAAAGATGTTGCCTGCACGGGTAGTGGAGTTGGTTTGTGCTGTGGGTTTGCTCTCCATTGGTTTTGGGTTGGGATTGGCTTGCGGGCTGTGTTGGGTCCTCCCGCAGGGGACTAGTCTCGCCTCAACTCGCCCCTCTAGAAATTGGGCTGGGTCGTGGGGATACCCCTGCTATTACCCAAAAAAAAAAGAACAGAAAGATGTTGCCCACTTATTGAAGGATTTGGTAAATGTAAGGATGGAGGTAGAGATATAAGGCTGCAGGCAGATGAGTATTTTGAATCCAATACTTCAGTTTTGTCTACTTTTTATTGTTGGTGTACAGTAATTTTAGAAGGGAAAGTGTGTTAAGAGGGAGTTTATTTTTGGGATATTTTTTGGTGTATGAAAATATAGCAGGTGAATTGGGACTATTGATGGGATCAATTTTGTTTATTGGAGTACTGGTATGCAAACTTCGTTAAAATCGAAGGATTTGTGAAAAATGTCAGTAGAGGGTATGAAGAACCAAGGATATCAATACACTGAGTAATCAATAGAAAAGATAATTAAAGCAAAATAAACAAAGAAACAATGAAGCATTATTTCTAATTTAGGGTGTTCCAAGCTAGTCAATTTTTCTTAGGATAAGTAGTGTTGTACGTTCAAAATAGGCATGGACTTTTCTTGTAAATGTATATCAAAGTGTTCACATAAAAAAATTTGCAAACATGAAGAAGAGTTTTGAAAATATCAAATTGAGTTCTAATGAATTAGTAAATGATTTTTTGATAAGGTTGAAGGTATGGGTAAATCAATTGAAAATTCTTGGTAGTAATGTGAATAATCAACATGTGATTGAGAAAATCTTGAGAAGTTTGCTCTCAAAATTTGTCAATGCTGTTTTTACAATTGAAAATTTAAAAGGTCTCACAATGATGTAAATTGATGAATTAATGAATTAAGTGACATTTTTTAACAATTGAAGAATGAATGGAAAGTAATGAAGAATTAAGTGACATTTTGTTAACAATTGAAGAATGAATGGAAAGTAATGAAAAGATTTCAGAACAAACATTTGCGTCTAAGGCAAACATAAGAAGTAAAAAACATAACTTTTATATGGGTTATTACAAACCTAAATATGGCAATGACTATCGTTCCAAAAAAATGAGCATAGAGGTGAGTTGTCGTAACTCTAGAGGCAAGTGACATGATTGATGAAGATGATCTGATTTCTAAGGGATAAGTAAAAATTATAGAGGTAGAAGATAGGATATTGGTAGAGACAAGATATTTAGTGTTTTCATTGAATAAATTTGGTCATTATGAGTTTCAATGTTGACATAAGCAATCTATTGATAGTATTATAGAAGATAAATTTCTTTTTTGTTTCTTTCATATTTGAACATAAGTTTCAATTGAGATGCTTTGTGGTATTTTGATTTTGGTTGCTTTTCACATACGATTTTTATTGAGAATCTGTTTATTGAACTAGACAAAAAACATAATAATACTATTGTGCTGGGGGATAATAAATCATATGGGATTAAAGGAAAATGAACAATTCAAGTAACTAATGAGTGATAAAATTAAGCATATTTCTAACACTTAGTTCTTGCTCTAAAAAGTAATCTATTATCAATTGGTCAAGTGGTTGAACATAATTATCAAGTTATTGTTGATTGGAATGAATGTATAATAAAAAACAAGTAATAAAGACATACATTTTTTGCACTAGTATGCATGGCAGGTGATTGCATGTTTCCCCTTTGCTTTTCTTCAAGTAGTTAGGTTTTAAGCACTATAGAACTACGATAGTTGTCTATGGCATCAAAGGTATGAGCATCTCAATTTTGGTGGTTTGATTTTACTTATGAAGAAGCATATGGTTAAAAGATTGCCATTTATTAAAAAAAGGGAAGATTGTGAAGAATGTCTTTTTATAAAGCAACATAGAGCCACTTTTCTAATTGGTTTGTCTAGAAGGGCTAAAAAACTTCTTGAAATCATTCATATTAATGTGTGGTTTTATCACAACTCTTTCTTTGAATAAATCCAAATACTTTCTAATTTTTATTGATGATTTTTTCTCACAAAACTTGGATTTACTGTTTGGCTAAAAAAATATAGGTTTTTGATATATTATTTTAGTTCAAACAATTAGTTGAAAAACAAAGTGGTCACTACATAAAGGTTTAAAAATTAGATAATGGGGTCGAGTATAGGTCAAATGTACTTTTGAATTTCTATAGAAATGGGAATCAAAGAGAGCTTATTGCTTTCTACACTCCACAACAAAATGGACTTGCTAAGAGAAAGAATAAGACTATTGTTGAATTGGCTTGAAGCATAATGCAAGAAAATAACCTAGATAAAAGTTTTTGGTAGAGCTAGCCACTAATACAGTCTATTTGTTGAATAGGAGTCTCACAAAAATAGTTCATGGAATGACTTCTAAACAAGCTTGGTTTGGTTTTACACCATCCATTGCTCATTTGAAGGTGTTTGGTTGTGTTGCTTATGCATACATAGCTAGATAAAAAAATGACAAAGCTAGATGAAAAAATCATCAAATGCATTTTTTTTGGTTATGATTATGAAAACAAAACTTATAGATACTATGATCCTAACAGGAAACTAATCCTAAGTAGAGATGTCAATATTTGATGAAAAAACACAATATACTCCAGGTGAAAAAAAATATTGTGTTTGATTTGAAGAAATTTAACCCACCATGTGAATGATGCAGGAGAAGACTCTCATACACTTGTGTAAATGTAGACACACACACACACACACACACACACACACACACACACACACACACGCACAATATAAAAGAAATGAAAGAAATCATCCTCCATCTCTTATGATGGACACTAATTTTGATAAGATGACCATAAGGTCTTATACCAAAGTTAACTATGCCCTAATGAATCAAATTATGTAGACCAATGAGCCAAAACATTTTTTTTGAATCTACTGGAAAATAAGAGTGCATTGTGGCCATGAACAGTAAAATGGTGCTTGTTGAATGAAATGACACTTGGGAGTTGGTCAAGTTGGCCCCTAGTAAGAAAGTTATAATTACAAAATGGATATATAAAACTAAGTATAAATTTGATGGAAGTATTGATAAACATAAGGATCTAGCTTGCAAAAAAGGCTACACTCAATAGGAAGGTATTGATTATACATAAATTTTTTCTCTTGTAGCAATGATGGATATTGTTAGATTAGTCTTCTCTTTAGCTACTCAAAATGGATGGACCGTTTATCAAATGGATCTTAAGAATGCATTTTTAGATGTTTATATTGACAAAGAGGTTTATTTTTCTCAACTGCAAGGTTTTAAAGTACCTTTCAAAGAACTTTTTTTTTATAGGTTGAATACAATTATGTATGGTTTGAAATAGACACCTAGAGGATGGTATTATAGAATGACTCCTACCTTCAACATAAAGATTTTGTAAAGAGTTAGCTTGATCTTAGTGTTTATGTCAAACATTTTGGAGAGGATATTCTTATTCTCTATGTGGATGATTTGATACACATTAAGAATAATTCCTCTTTGTTTGCAGAATTTAGAGCAACTATAGTTTCAAAACTTGAGATGATTGATTTAAGATAGATGCAATATTTTCTTGGTCTTGAAGTTTGACAACATACATATGGTGTATTTTTGTCACAACAAAAGTATGTTTCAGATCTTCTTCAGAGGTTAAATTGTCAACTTTTGATGATTCTTCTTTTGTGAGTCCCACTCTATAGATAGTCGATTAGTTGTTTGCTCTATTTGACCACTACCAAACCAAATATCATATATGTCATAATCTTGGTATTTGGGTTCATGTTAGAACCTAAGAAGACACATTGGAGTATTCTAAGAGGATCATTAGGTATCTTCAATGGATATTGCATTATGGCCTTCATTTTTAGGTATCACTAGCTAGCAAAGTTTATAATCTAGGCAACAAATTTCATAACTAAATATATCAAGAAAACTTGAACAATGAATTATATATTTAGGACAACTCTTTTAAATGAATGGTCATGCTAAGGTAGTGCTTCTATATACTTCATAGGTATAATTTTTTTAGGACAATTTAAACAAGGATTTTTTATTTTTTATTTTTGTAAAAAACTCTTTCAAATGAATGGTTATGTTAAGGTTATGGTTCTATGTACTTTCTAAAATATTTCAATAGGCGTTGTTGAGAATTTTTAGGAGCATTTTACAAACATGTGATCCCATGAATTTTGTAGTAGTGGGTAAGCTTAACAATTGAAGTTCAAATTTTAGGATGTTGATAGTCTTATGTTTTTATAACAATTAATTTGGTTGAAATATTTTTAATAATAATTATAAATGTATTACATATGACAAATAAATCTTCTAATTTAATGGAATAAACTTTCAACCCCACTCCAAAAGCATTTGCTAGAAATTTGATAGTTGAAAAGTAGGGGCTCCTATCTTTGATGTTAAGATTCCAATGTATTATGTACTATATTTTTTTCTCATCTCATGGGACCTCCTATTCCATAAAAATAGATCTTGAAGTTCCCTCTTTAGGATCACTTCTAATAAGTGTCAAAAAAGGATTTTAAAAAATAGAGGTTAAAAACCTAATGCTATTGATTTTTGAAAACTAACAAACGTTTCCCTTACATCATATGAATTTTTTATCAATATATTATTACTTAAAAGAGTTATATAGAAATAAGCATGAAAACCTTCTAATCTAGGTTTGGTATGAAGAATGAAATCTCATCAACTTGAACTTTTAATCCATAGGATTAGTGTAACACATGCACTCATAACCTAAACTAGGAAAACCTCTAGAAAGAGGTGACTATGCTATCCAATCTTTCTTCGTGGTGGATCTATTTTGTTTTAATCTAAAAAGGTTATGAAACAAAGTAGCTACAACTCTTCAATAAAAAAATATTTTTCCTTATAACATATATTTTGATTCAAAACGAGTGTCACAGTTGCTAGTACCTACCTTGTTTTGGTTTGTATTTGTATTGTACTGAGAGTGGTAGACATAAAAGCATTGAAATGATGCATTATAATGTTTAACTACAAACATGAAACATTGCCTTATATTAGATCATCATGGTGGAAAATGTCATATATTTGTGCTTCCAAGGTATGAATATTGAGAAACAAAATTTAAAAAGTTGAGAGAAAATCTTGTTCAAAGTGATTGGAATATTTTCAAGTGGCCATATCAACTATCTCTAATTTTTTTTCTTGCAAAGTGTCTTGAAGAAGAGTGCCTAGGTTGTTGATAGTGGAATTGGAGCATTGATGGTGAATACACATGCCATATTTTTATAATTACAATTTTTGCTGCAAATTGAAGTACACACATTGATAATTTGTGTATTGGAATTTTTATGTTAACATTGAAAAATTGAGATGTAACATTTTTTAGTTCTATATGTAGGAATACTAGAATAAGACATAAATGTAAAGGTTAATATCACAATAAATGTTGTTGCAACTATTTTTGTTATTGTTTTT
This sequence comes from Sequoiadendron giganteum, assembly GCA_007115665.2. Taxonomy (NCBI): domain Eukaryota; kingdom Viridiplantae; phylum Streptophyta; class Pinopsida; order Cupressales; family Cupressaceae; genus Sequoiadendron; species Sequoiadendron giganteum. The sequence continues at coordinate 646,804,601 of CM021107.1, read as the reverse complement.
GGGATAGTATTGAGAAAGGAGATTTTGGATTACTTGATCCAAAAAATCAAAATATGTATCATAATTCTTGGAAATAACATTTTCAATGTTATTATAATTTTTTTGAAGTGTAGCCTTTTTTAAACAACTTATCATACTTGAACACGATGGGCGGGAGCAGTACGCTGGATGCCCAACGTGCATTTTTTTGCAAGAATGGGAGCGGTGTGAAGGACGTCAGATGAGAGATTTCTCCGAAGGATGCTTCGTAGGTCAGTAAGGACGGGGCTACGCGGGTTGGGTCTGATGGGGATGCGCTAGTTGGGACTGATGGGGCTGCACTGGGGGTTTCTCCTCATGGGGTTCCTCTGGTTCTTGTTACGTCTGGGGAGGATGGGATTCCCCAGATTGTTCAGTCTATTGTTGGGTGGGATGGTGTTGGCGGGGGCCCTCGTCCTGTTTCTTCTGGAGGCCATCAAAAATCGTTCTTTGATGTAGTTTTGAATATTTGTTCCAAGATTCCTCTTGCTTCATCTAGGGTTCAACCTCAGTCCTATGTTTGTGCATCACCTATGGTGGTATGTGGGCCTGAGGTTGTTGAGAATGAGGATTTCTATTTGCGTTAGGGTGTGGTTTGCAGGTTTAATGGCTTGTGGCCCTCCCTTCTTGATCTCCATGAATGGGTTTTTGGTTCCTGGAAGCCTATTGTTTTTGGATCGATTGACCTCTACCCCAGTGGTAGAGGTTTTTTCTTTGCAACCTTTTCTTCCCTCGAGGATTGTGACTGTGTGTTGGACATGGTGTGGATGTGGGGTGATCATTTGTTGCTCATTCGACCTTGGTCTCGCTCTTTCAATCCTCCTACGAAGCCTATGAATATTCGACCAGTTTGGGTTCGACTGCTGAATCTCCCTCTCCATTTTTGGGAGGATTCTTGTTTTGAAGCTATTGGCAATGCCATTGGTAGATTTTTGAAGGTGGATTCTATGTTTCGAGACCTTGGGCATACTATGGTGGCTCGTATTTTGATCAATTTAGACATCTCCGAACCTCTCTTTGGGGATGTGGTTTTGATGGTGGAGGACAGACCTTGAAAGCAACTCTTGGACTATGAGGAGCTCCTTTTTCGATGCAGGAGATGTTTCTCTGTTGGTCATTTGGCCTCTAGCTTCCCTCTTGCTCGCCGAAAGAGCGTTGCTACTTGGTAGAAGGATGCTCTCACAAACCATCTCATGGTGGGTTCTCCCTCTTTAGATGTTTCTATGGAGGAAATCCCTTCCTTGTCTACTCCTTCTTTGGAGGCTGTGTCTTCCCTAGCTCCTCCTTCGGTTCCTTTTGTGGAACCAGTGCTGCCTTGTACTATTGTCGTTGTGCTGACAGAGCCTGCCTGTCCTTTGATGACCACCTCTGTTGTTCCTCTAATGAACACTTGTGTTGTTCATCTGAATGCTCCAAACTCCTCTTCTGTGTTACTGACTACACTGTGTGATGACCTTTGCTTGGTGGTTGTTGAGCAACCACTCCTCTCTCCTCGCTCGGTTGACTGTGTCTCTGCGCCTTCCTGGTCTGTTGTACAGAGAAAAAAGAAGGGATTGCCCAAAACGTGGCCTCAGGTTTTGGGAGTCGGGTTTGTTCCCCTAGATTCTGGGGTTGTTTAGTCCTCTTGACATGCAGTGTGTCTGCTATTTATGTCCTTTTTCTGTTGCCTAGTTCATGCCCTGTTTTGAACTAGTTTGTTTTTGGCCCTTTGGGCTCTCCGTGTAAAGGGTACGACACCCTGTAAATGCTGCTTACTTTATCAAAAACATTTTGAATGTTGAAAGTTAATTTTTTTATTGACAATTAACTAGAAATATTAAATGATGGTGTAGTATTCAACTCTTGCATGATATGAATAAGACATTGAACTTGGTTTCACAAAGTGGGTGTGGTTGGATTGTTCAAAGGGATTGTATTGATAATGTTGTTGGTCTCAAAAGTAGACACCAACAGAGTTGAAAGAGCTTTGAGAACATGAAAATGAGTATGGAATATTTAATTCATTAGTAGTTGCATTTTGACAACATATTATACGATTTTGTGAATCAATTACAGATGAAGAAACAATTTCAAGATTAGGACTAGAACTAGTAGATGGATATTCTTGTAGAGGCCATTTAATGACAATGCGGGTGTAGTTGTTGATAGGATCTCTAGAAAGAGAAAGTTAACTACAAATTTCTTGAAGAACCTCTAAGCAATTAATGATTATTCGAGCTACATTTTCATTGAAGATTGTATGAAATTATTCATGACATGTCACTATAGTTGTATATTTTATCTTCTAATGCAAAATATTTCATCGTCAAATTCTTACATCTATAACTAGAGAAAGAGTCCTGCAACATCTTGGTAGGGTTAGTATAATCTATGTGTGGTTTGGAGCAAGATGCCAAAGCAAGGACAAGAACAATAGGTTAGTTGGAAATGAACTTACATGGATTTGAATTCATATGGATAAAATTTGTAATCGCCTTGATGCCTCTTATTGATATGGTAGCAATATCATAAGCATAAGAAACCTCTTCTACTATACCAAATGTTCCAAGCCGTTAATGTTGTTTGGAGTTTGGGTCCATGATTATTATAGTGTAACAACTCCATGGGCATTGCCTAACACCTCCATATTTCCTTGCATTCATAGAATGCTTGGATTTCATAGCATTGAGGTGCAATTTTTTAATTCCATGTTTGGTTTTCCTCAAGTCAACAAAGTTCATTGCAAAATATTGGTGGGTTGAACACAAATATGGTCTAATTTAGAGGTAGACTAGAAAGTGGATAGTGGAACCATATCCTAGTTGGAGAATGAATTTCATGCCTCTAAATTGTTGTAGTAGAAATTTGTCATTGCTTTGATGCCTTTCATGGATATGACAACGTTACCATAAGCCATTAAAATTTGTTATACATGCGATCATATATTTCTACGTTGTAACATCCATTTGCATATTTTATAGCATCTATATAGCTTTCTTTCTTTCTTGAATGTTTCAACTTCATAGGATTGATGATCAAATCTAGAATTGTAGGATTGTTTCCCCATATTCTTGATACTTTGGTTGCTTGAGCATTTTATCCATTATCTTCTAATCAAATTTCTTTGTCATAGTCAATTCTAACCATTCTATGCAAGTACTGTTGCGCAATCAACTCTTCATTATTTGATCTCATGTAAATCATATGTGATAAAAAATTAACCATCTTAACACTTCTGCTGAAATAACTAGTATATGATAAAATATTGATTGTTAACATGAGTACTCTCATGATTAAGACAATATATTGCTTTCCATACCTTGTTCAAATAAAAACTTCTTTTCTTGCAATGTTTTGAATATATTTGAGTATGTGAAATTGCAAAGCTCTAATAAGTTCTTGCATTTTTACAATTATCTCTTGTCAATGTTAAGAGTGTGGAAAAAACCCAGGGAGGAGAGATTATATGTAGCTCCTATTCAAAGAATCATGGAGAATAAAATAAGATGAGTAGGATGCACACACAAAATATGACAATAAGAGTAGTACTATGAATGAAATAGATAGATACAAGGAGCATGCACAACTCAGTTATTATAATGGTGAGGCCCCACAACATAACATCATCATAAAGAGGGTTAGTCATCATATCATCTATTAGAATTGTGAAGTAAAAATGCATATGTATGATGAAGAAGATAATGAAAAATCATGAAATAACTCAAAATTAAAATATCATAGGTACAATTTGGTCAATACTCACAATGTAATTAACACCAAGTAAAGTTTTGGTTTTGATTAAATGAAATAATCTCTCTATACAACATTGACATAACCATTTACAAATTTTTACATGGTAGTTTATTCAATAATTTGTCAAACATTTCTTGTTATTGTCAAAAAAATTCAATTGAAATTGTTAAGTGCCATACGAAATTGTAATACACAGAATCATAAGCATAGTGGTAACATAATTAAGTTTTATCTTTTCATTAAGGTGAAAGTGGATTACAAGTTTGAATTGCGATACAATGCTAACTATTTATGTGAGATGTAAAACATACTATGATCATGAGATCATCAACAACATACAACTAAGAAACCAGATAACAACTTGGAACTATCGTGCTTTCTTTCCCTAATACCAAATAAAAATCTCAAACTCACTTTATTTCCCAAAACATACTATGCTCCTCATTATCATTACATATAATGTAAACATGGGATAACCATTCTCCAAGACATAACACAAAATTCAAGATTATTCAGATCATCTCTTTTTTAAGATGCATTTCTTATGTCATAGCATAATTGTGTGATTAGCTAAAATTTTAACGAATTTATAATGTTACATATATAATTAAAAATAGAAACCTTTTGCACATAAATTGGTCAAATGATTCAAAGAGAACATCTCCTTTTAAGATGCACTTCTTATGCTATAATACAATTGTAAGGTTAATTAAAATTTTAGCAATTCTATTAAAACTTTGTGTATTATGATATTGCTACCAGGATTCAACCGTGTAGTTTTCGAGTCAAACTCATTGACCCATGATTCATGAGTAGTGGTTCACAAGAACCCATCTCTCATGATAATGAATGGCCCACTGAACACTCATTGCATCTAGGTGATGCTCACAGAGGTGAAGCATTGGTCTGTCCCGGGAGGTCACCCATCCCAAAAGAAAAAACCTTCAACAAGTGTTATGCCTTATGAACCATTCATTATAGAGCCCCTTTAGCTCATCAATTGATAAGTAGGAGGTTTCTTCCACAACGTGTCAAATTATGATATTGCTATTAGGATTCAACCGTGTAGTTTTCGAGTCAAACTCATTGACCCATGATTCATGAGTAGTGGTTCACAAGAACCCATCTCTCATGATAATGAATGGTCCACTTAGCACTCATTGCATCTAGGTGATGCTCACAGAGGTGAAGCATTGGTCCGTCCCGGGATGGGTGCTCGAAAACTACACGGTTGAATCCTGATAGCAATATCATAATTTGACACGCTATGGAAGAAACCTCCTACTTATCAACTTTGTGTATATCAGATTATAATCTCCCAAAGAACATCTCTTTTTTAGATTACATTTCTTATGCTACAAAATAATTGTTTGATGTACATTTTTAATAGATTCGTAATATTTAATATATAAATAAAACTAAAACTATGTACACATAAACCAAATCAAATCACACATTCAAAAAAGTATGTAATCTAGCCTCTTTTTGTTTGGACACAATGTCTAGCATGTTTAAAACCTCATGTACAAGGGTCATTTCATATTGTTATTGTTGGTGTGAATAGGGTGTTTTACCTAGCGTGTTCATCACCTAGGTCCTATTTACACTATTTTTTAAAGTTTACTTAAGGTACATATATGATACTTATCATTTTATGTCTCAAGTCATAAGATTAAGGCACATGCCATATCTTATGCAATCCTATGTCTCACCTTGGACTATATAACCAAGGGGTTCCCTTTGTATTCTCAATTCATTGTAGAATGATCATCATTGTATATTTGCATCCTTTGATAGAATATAATTATTATCTCATAGCTAATCTTTCATATGCTTTTATAGAAGTTCTTAGATCTTGTGTGGCTACAATATTTAGCCAAATCTTGTATGGTATAGATAATTTTATACCAGTTCTTACATGGTATTAGATCTTGTGGGATTGTTTTTTGTTAGTCTTAATTGAGAGATTTAGGTTATAAATCTTAGTGGATCTTGGAATTGAGTATACTCTTCTCTTGCATCGAATGCTGATATAGAGCATAAAAAAACTTGATAGAAATACCAGATTTGGAGGTTTCCTCTTTGTGGCATTGTATTGCAAGTTTATTTTGGATCTTGTTGATGCAAATTTGAGCTTACCATTGAATTCATGATTCCAAGAAATTTAGTTTTGCCTTTTTATTTGTCCATATTGGATATGTGAGATTAAATCTACAAGGGTTTGAGATTAGGAGGTGGTTGATAGATCCAAAAGATAGCTACAATTTGGGAGCATTTTGGGTCAAATATGACCTTTTCATTACATTTAAAAGACCCAAGAATCCTAAGATCGACTTTGAATTTGTCAAAACCGAAGCACTTTGCTCAAAGCCATTAGGAAAAAATCTCCCTTCCTTAGCCATATGCATCATACTATGTAGAATATTCATTGCATAGTGCTTGTGTAGGCAACATCTTTACACACTTTAATAGTGGTACAATCTTTAAAAAATATTTATTTTAAAATTTATTTTTTAGATTTAAAACAAATTATTAGCTGACAAATCATACCCTACCTACATAGTGTACACTAAAGACCTATTGCATGCGTCAAAATTGTGGTGTGATCAAATCTCGCAATGTGGTATCTTTTCATAGGTCATCGTGGGCCCAACATTGACCCCACCACATGGCCAACAAGCCATTGACAAAATTTTGCCAATAATTGAATGTTGACAACATCTATGGGCATATTCCATCGATGATTGCATTTGATCTGACAAACAAAATATTCTTCATAGATTCCACCAATTTTTTTAGTAAGCACATTTTCAAATGAGAGAATATTCCATCCACAAGCATATTCTGTCCAACAAAATACTTTCATGGAGGGACGGTATATTCTATCACCTATTGATGTTGATGTTAGCACAATGTCAGGCTAATGTCAAGATGACAACCCCTATTTGGCCTCCCTCTCTCCAATGTAGTTTTTGTTTTTGAGGTCTAACTTTAGAGGCAAATAACTCAGTCATCCAACCTCATTTTTTCATTTTTTTATGACTTGGGGAAAAATTTTGTACTCTTCACAATGGTGCAATCAATTTTTGATTTGGTGCTTAGTTTTTCTAGAAATTATAGATTCTCACAGGTGTTGCTAAGAAGTTCTCATTTTGGGAACTTCTACAACTTCATTCTCACTCCTACAATACCATTTTTGGGCGTTTTGTAGTGTTTTGATCATATTTGTCTCATTTTGTCAAAAAATTATATGTTAATTTTGTGGCCAAATTTGGCATTTTCATGCTCTAAGATCAAGTCCACTTCATTTTTTTTGGCAAGTGGAACCCGTAATCACACTAAGCATCAATTTCCAAGATCATACATTGCTAAGGGGATTCTTGATTGATTAATTTGGGGGGTAATCTTATGCTTTTGTTAGACTGAGTCTCTTGATTGGTTTGTTACATTATTAAAGTTGAGGAGTTTATCATGACTATTAAAAGGCACCCTATTGTAATTAGATTGGATAGATGTAATTATAAGTCTTGGCGAGATGAAATCCTAACACATTACAAGTGGCTTAAACTTTAGCCCTATCTCTATGGACTAGTTCCTAAACCATCATCAACTTGAAAGAGAGTTTTGAGGGATTTAAGGATTGAGTGCTCTCGTGACCTTTGAACCGAACTTTGGGAGATGTATGGAGACTTGAATGAACCTCTATTCATAGAGGATCCTGTTGCAACTTGTCTAAGTGTTCAACTTGATTAGTTTCAACCAAATGCTCATAAAATAACTACAGTGCTTGTTGAATGGGAAGTGTTTGGTTGTCTTGATGACAAAGGGACTTCTACAAATGCTCCTTCTCCTCTTATAAATACTTCCATTGAAAATTCAATTTTTATGGCTCCTAATCCAAATTTAGAGGGTTCATCTTCTTCATCCATGAGTCAACATCTTGAGGCCGAGGAATTTAGTAATCCAACATTAGAAAATTTATTTGATGTACACACTAAGGAATCTATTGTGGACACTTTTAAGGAGATTCAATATGGTCATTTGAATCTTGGAGTTCTTTTATCTACTGAAGTTCTAGGGACATGTGTTGATATTTCATCTATTCATCTATTGTTTTTTTTTATGAAACTAGTGTTGCTACATCCATGCATTCTTATGATTCAGTGCAACAAGACATTCATTGTCTTCTAGACATAACTACTTGGGATGATTACTTGACATTTTTCCCATGACCTACCCATGCTTCCTCCATTCATGTGAAAAATTGGATGAAAATATGGGGGAGGTAGGGGTGCCATGCCTTATTAAATGTGTGGACATCCCTGAGTTTACTTGTGCCCTTCCTCATAATCAAGGGTTGTCTCCTTCCTGGGTCATCGGTGTAAATGCCACGACCCAACTCTTGTTTTCTTTTTCTTTTCTTCTCCTAGCCTTTGACTGTGAGATGTGACACCTATGGATTTACTTATGAATCTTTGCACTCTTTTACGATGTAATTTAAAACTAGTTGTGGTTGATAAGTACTAGTTTTTTTTGCTTTTTTTTGAAAAAGATCTATTTAAGCTCCTTTTGAATATGTCATTAAATCTAAGACAACACAAAATAGAGTTGTAGATTTCAAGAAAATAAGTGGAAGAACTTGAGTGCTCAAATTTGGAGGTCTACAACTAAGGCAAATGCTCAAATTTTGGCTCATAAAATCCTACACTACAAGCTTCCTTTGTGGGATAGATTGAAATGTTTGAAGATTTAGCCGGCTAACTGTCCTCATTGTTAGCGTAATGAAAGCTTAAAGCATATTTTTTGGGATTGTTTAGGAGAAAAATTAAAAAATGTTATCTTTGATCATTTTCCTACTATTTTTGATCCCATATTGTGCTAGAAAGAAGCTGTTTTGGGTATTGGTCTTCATAAAAATGTGGATGTTGATACTATAAGATAGGATATTTTGTTTAATTTATGGAAAAGTAGATGTTTGTTAGTGTTTTCTATTCATATTGTTCACTAGGAAGTAGAAATGCTAAATTTTTACTCTGACATCCTGTTACAATTTGTCTCTCCATATTCTTAGCTTAAGGGGGTCCCTAAGGAAGATGCAAAATACTATACTTGATTTCTCTTTCTCTGCATGGATTGCTATTCTTTCTTTCGTAAATTAGCTTTGTTCAATTAAAAATAAAATAAAAATTTAGTGAGTTGAAGGCTTGAACCATATACCAAAATATTTATAAGTAAAAACTTAAATACAAAGGATTTAGCACATCAAAAGACAAATTGAACTTAGAAGTAGATATGCATATGCTATATATGGCTAAATTGTGATCATGAAGGATGCAATATATAGATGGAACTGTTATCTCCTTTGGAAGCTCAAACTTGAAAGCTTGAAAATACTAGTAAAAGTATGACTCACCTAACTTGGAAAATATAATACAATTATACTTCAAATATTAGAAAGAATCACCATGTCAATAAATGACATACAGATAGAGGATACATCAATGACATAGTTCACAATTTCAATAGCATTTTTCCATACTACACCTCATTTCTTCATTACTGAATAGTGTAAAGCATAAGCCACCATAGTATATAACATAAAATAAGAGTAGCAAGTACTCTTCTTCCTGAAACACAACAATCATCTCAATTAATGAACATGTATTGATCTAGAAATTCAAAGTCCAGAGCATAGAAAAAATAATGTATATTTCTGTCCCTCGACGACCAAGTAACTGCACGGGTAAACTTAACTTCAAGTATGACAAACTAAAGACTAAAACACATCTCTATGTTCAATTCAATAAAAAATAGGAACTTGTTTATTTTGATATGTGAACAGAAAAATAGTTTGTTACTTAAAAGATTGTAACAAATTTTGAACATTCATCAACAAAATCAAAAGCACCAACCATACTAACAATTTGAGAAATTAGTCCAAAATTCCAAATTAGTCTAGGATTGTTATCAAGAGAATGATTTGGATAAAGGAGATTTTTTTTTGGCAAAAGGCTAATAGTCTATATATATTAATAATAAAAATAAATAATTACAAAATTGTCAAGAGGACCTAATTTATGCTTTTGATCCAGCTGAAACATTTACATGATAATATTTCCTCTTTCCGTTGCCAGTGAGCTTTGGCAAATTTTGATTGAAAATATGTTGAAGCCGGTACTAAGAAGTCCGAAATGCCTTTCACTTTATCGCAAAATCTTCTAAGTCTTCACATGTCACTGACCTTCTATCAGCTTGTCGGAGATCAGGGATCCCTTGTTCCTCATACCATTATTCAATGCAAAGCTTAAGTGAATAAACCGAAAAACATGCCTTCAAACTGCGAAGAGCGAAACCCATTAGATCGTTGGATATCAGGGCCCGCACATACTTCATACCACCGATCATTCCTTCCAGTAAGCCGCAAACGTCCCTCTCAACCTGCAAACACCGACCCCCGGGGTTCGGCTTTCTTGCATACTCCATACTCCATGCTGCTTACCTACCATTTCGTAAGGTGCAAGCCATACCTCCGACTCGCAATGCTTGATAAAGTCCTAAGTGTTGTCAGTCATTAACCCTATTGGCTTTCGGGCTTTCATCTTTTACCATACTTCATAACCTGTCAAGGCGAAAGCCTTAACTTTGACTCGTGATGCTCGAAACCTCTTCGCCCGGTTCGGAGATCCTCCATACCCCTTCCTTCGAAGACAAAGGTAAGCAAAGCTCCCGAAGTCCGAAGTCCGAAATACTTTGGACTTAGCGAATTTTTCTTCATAACTCTAGGGACTCGATAAGAGGTATAACCGAGACTCGATGTTCGAAACCTTGCAGATATAGTAAAAAATGACTAACTCCTAACACCTTCCTTCTTCAATAAACGATATATAATAAGCCCGAGGTCCGAGACCCAAACTTCTGCAATCTCTTCACCACTTGCACAACATCTTCGACTGAAAACATGATTAACCTGGGAATTGTTGATGCTATCCCGTGAAGACAAATATTCCTTTTTGGCAACACTTAAGTATAGTTAACTGAGGGAAGGAATGACTCCCAATGAAGAAATGAAATTTTGTGAATTTATTGTTCTTTATGTTGCTGTTCATTGTAATATCAAGGTTGTTGATAGGCATGGAAGTAATTCCCTAATTGGAGCAATTAGTTCTCCTATTCATTATCATCGTATTGCTTGCTTAATATTGGCATGTACATTCTATCCTTCTCTTGTTTTCTTACTGCTTGTGTTTTTAGTCTTGGGATTCTGCATTTTTTTAATGGCAAAAAACGTCATAAAAGATCATGTTCATACATACTTAAATTTGGTGTTAAGAAAAGTCCAAAAACATGGTGCACAGTATGCCCGATCTTTTGATCCTTTCAAACAACAGGTCTTCCACATACCAAGTGAATGGAAGTGCGCTATTTATAGTGAAAGAAACTGCTGAGAGAGTATAAACAGGAATGACATACACACTCTAATTGCTTTTCTTTGAGATATAATCAGACTAATGATTTAGGAGCATCCCAGATCACAAAAGGTATTCAATTAGGAAAATAAATATCATCATGCTGAAGATCTTTTGGAGACAAGGGGAGACAAAAAGAAGACAAGGACCTATTCCCAACTCTATTTTTGAGAAAAACAATAGAAAATCACACAAATCAGCTATTTTCTGTTATGAGCAGTTGATGCCATTTAATGAGTGAAGGAAATAAGTCATGGTGGCATACTATACGTGGATTTGATATAGTTAAAAAAGTTTTTATTTTATTCCCAGCAACCACAACAGAAGAGAATCGAATGGTTGGGCATGAGGAAAATTTCCAAGAGCAGCAAGTTGTAGCTCAATTTTGCACTTCTAGACCTCCAATGTGGAAACTAAGGCCACAAATTCTGAGGGTTTTTGCTTCTTATCTTGAAGGTTAGAAGAATGGCCATTTGAAGCACTCCACATGAAGATACTGAAACCTGAACTTCCGGAAGTGTCCAAGGCATATATAATGCGTTTTAAGCATTTAATTGATGTTTTGCCTTTCTGAAGCTTGTCATTTGCATTGTTTATGTCTTTAATGAATGCTCTTGAACCTGATTTATCTAAGAGGAAGCTTTGTTTGAATATTATGAAGCAAACAACCGCGCAGCTCAAACATTGTTTGTAGTTACCTCCTTTGGTTTTCTGAATATCAATATATTCAAACTGTCTTTTCACTGCTGAACGTGGAATGTGTAATCTCTGTAAGGAAACTAGTTAATGAAGGCATATCCCTGCTCTCCATGTCAGTCTTCAGGCATTTTGGTATATATTTTTGAATAAAAAAGGTTAAAATGGATTTGTGTTACGTTCATTTAGGAAGGGGTGACATATGAATGATGAGAAACTTATTGAATCAAGTTTATATGTGTTTTACTTCAAGTAACAAAGAAGTAACCAGAATTATATTTAATGATCGTTTCTTGGTGTCAGTGGAGATTGTGTCAAAGTAAACAAAAAATACTTAATTTTTTTTGGAGTTTTCCCTTCTTTGAGTTTTGAAATCGTAGAGGATTTGAAGTTTAGTGAGTTAACATTAGACTACCAACATCAGCCATTAATTTCAAAAATAAAGGAAGTATTTAGTCTTAAGTCTAATGCAAGTGGAAAGTAATCAGCATTTGTTAATATGTGCTGAGGAATCAAGTCTTGTTAATGGCACTGCAAAAGGAAGGGTAAGAAACTAAATGCACTATAATCACCATTGTGGATAATCTTGTTGGGTTTCTGCTTCTCTTGCCTATGGTTCAGAACGGAGCATTTTCGATTGTGTTAATATAATTAGTTGAATAAGGTAATATAAGGAATGGTATGAATTTAATTAAGGAGCGAGGTAATCTGTATTATAGCAAGGATTCTCTAGCAAATGGTTGGCTTGTTTTATGTTTTGTTAATATGGTATGGTTCCCCATCTTCTTCAATTCGTGTCTTGTACATGAATTATCAAGTAAATCAGATTGTAAAACAATTTATGATCTTATGATATTGCTATTAGGATTCAACTGTGTAGTATGAGTCAAACTCATTGATCCATGTTTCATGAGTAGTGGTTCACAAGAACCATGATAACGAATGGTCCACTTAGCACTTATTGCATCTAGGTGATGCTCACAAAGGTGAAGCACTGGGCCTTCCTGGGAGGGCACCCATCCCAGTACTACTCCAGCGCAAACGCGCTTAACCACAAAACTTTCCCAAGGTTAAGCCCACTTAACTTGCAAACCCATTTGCAAAACCTTCAGCAAGTATTGTGCCTTATGAACCATTCATTATAAAGCCCCTTTAACTCATCAATTGATAAGTAGGAGATACTTTTCAAATAACAGTTGTACTAGGCCAAAAGAGCTTAAATAGCGGGCATAGTGATTGTTATTTGGGTATTCAATATCTCAAATAACAAAAAACAAACTTGAGCAGCAAAGATTTAACCAAAGTTTTGCAACTAAACTTTTAGGTATCCGTTTAGAGGTAATGGAAGGATATTGTAGAGAATTGGAAATGACGCGTGAAGTTAGCAAAAGCACTTCAATTACTTAACAACCATTATCACATTTCAACAGCACTGCCTGGGTTTGAAGAACCAAACCTGCATTCTAATAAAGCAGTCAGATATATCTTTAATATGTCCATTTGACCAATCTTATGTATCATGGAGAGAATATGATTTAAACTGTTCAATGATGTCGAGAAATTGGAACCAAACTGTAGCATGTGTTTGGAAATTTGGGGCGATGTTTTTTTTATTCAAGTAGTAGTTAGAAACTGCCCTGTTTTTCTGGGGAAAAGTAAATAAATATTGATTGTAGAAGGTGCATAGAGCTCTCAGAGAGTTGAATTAGAAGCCTATAGTTTAGTATTTTGGCAGGAATAAGAGATGGGGACGGATATGTCTAATTTCTGATTTTCTAAAACGAAAGCAGTAATTCTGTGATTTCCATTTGGTTCACAAGGGTTATTGTTTGTTTATGTTTCTTAATGTTATTTTCTTCTCCTTTATGTTGTGATCGAATCCTTATCAATAGTGAGCTTTTACTTGCAAATCTGAGAATAGAGAGTTGTCTGAATCGGTTTTGAGTAAGAGGGGGTTATTTAACTTGAAGCAACAGAGGTGGTCTCCATTGGAATACCATTGTTAATGAATCTTGGGAGTTTTAAAAACTAAACCAGACAAAATTTGTATAGTGGTACTTTCCTTTCCGGTTTCTAAAAGAAGTTTTATGTGCAAATTATGGTTGAGGTGACTATACACTGTACATATCCTTCTGAATTTAGTGCTGCTGAAATTTTTTAGAATTTTTTTAAAGCTGGTGGTCTCTTGAATTTAATAATGTAGTTCAGTTTAAAGTTTAAGTTCTAAAATTTAAGGAATTAACTGCAATATTGTGAAAAAATAATAAATAATTTTTTAATTTATTTTTGGTGGGAATCTAAAACTTTAGATGATTGACAAGTAGCAGAAAAAAAAATTAAGCTGTAGGGGCAAATTTCTAGCCCCACCCGAATTTCACCTGTTCAAATCTGCAGTCCTAAAAGTAGGAGCTACTATTTTTCAAAAAAAGATTCCACTTAATTCTGTAGCATAATTTTTTTTGCTTCATTAAATCTCCTACTCCATAAAAATAGATCCTGAAGCCCCATGAGACCTTACTCTTATCACCTATATACGACCCTAAAATTTATCTCTGGAACAGTAGCATAAACTCCTCAGACCTAGCAGAGCTCTACAACCCTTAAACAACGAAAATTCCTTTTTAATGTGCAAACAATCAACCAAAAAGCACTTGGATGGTTATGTTACCCTTTTAAAACTAAAATCACTTCGAAAAATGATATATTACTGTACAAAATAAGGTATAGAAGAGTGATAAACTTTTGTAAAGCTTACCTTGAAATTGAACACCACTCTGAAAATTCAGTTACGTGTGCAAGTCGTCTCGAGTTTGAGATCAACTACTTGACGAAAATCATGGCGTCTAGTATGTGAATACCGAGTATTCGGCGAACAGGTTAACCAGATGGAAGCTTTAACAATCCATTTCAATGTCTGTCCTTCCAAATCTCTGTTGAGCCTCCATGTAATGGGCTTGCCATAATCATCCCTGGCAAAGACTACCCCTCCTTGCTCAGTGAAAGCTCTGCATGCCTTGAAGTACCTACCGATGGACGGCATCTTGTGGCCGAAGAATGAAGACTTCGGAATCTCATTGTTATATACCGGCTTTCCGGTGGTGGAATCATAGAGAGTCCAGTCTATCTTTGCATCAGTACCGTTGATGGTCGACTGCTCAAAGCCCCAATTCTTAATCTTCTCTGTGGATGTAGATGACGCAGAAGCCTTGACGCCCACCTTATTAGGTGTTTCGAATGTAGCCTCGTACGAGTTCTCCTTACCAGTTTCTGTGATGGGGTTGGGCGATGATACGCTCAAGGAAACAGATTGAACGCCAAATCCATTCTCAGGGCCAACTGTCAAACAGATCTTGGCCGGAAAGTGTCGTTCATTTGGAACATCACAGTCCAATGGTGGAAGCACATCGCATGTGACATTATCCATCTGCAGGCAAACTTCAATAAAATGTGGGCGGAAGTTAACGATGTGTCCGAATTGAAGGATACAATTTAGCAAGTGGTGACTCGAAGTCCTCTGAAGCTTCCCTTCAGCGATCTGAGGTTCTCTTGTCTTCTCCAATGAGAGGAGTAGAGAATAGGACGCAATCCTGAAAAATCCCTCAACGCTTGAGCTATAGGATATTTTCAGAGCCCTGCTAGAAACACTATCGTACACAAAGTAGGATGCCAAAAAGTGCATGAAACGATGTGTTCCCGCAGGTCCAATGAATAACAGAGTCTCTTCTTGTGCTTGCAGCAGATGCTTGGGAATCCCTCCATTTCTTAGTACATTAAGCACATCTTCGTCAAGCCCTTTGTAAGTGGAAAAAAAGAAACACATGGCAGAGAAAAGAGAGTTAAATACTCGTTTGTATTTCGTGGATTCAATTATGCCTGCTCCATCCGAATTCCACCTGAACCCAAGCTGAAATTTGCTATGAAGTAGTATCGCGAGCGGAAGAAAGGGAGAAATAAACCCAAAAACATGTATGACAGCAGAGGAAGTAAATTGTTTTGCATGGACTCTTCATTACAATTTAAAATATCATATATCCCCAAATCTAATACAAGTTTAGAAGGATCATGTGCACCTTCATACAATTCTAAACGGAGAACCATTAATCCATTCTCAGACAGAGGATATGCACGGTACCATAGAACTGGGTCAAACCTTTGAAGACTGACTTCCCTTAAGTGGCATGCCTGGTATATGCAGTCGTAAAAATTTGGAGACTCCATAACTGGACTAATACTAAATCTTTCACAGCGATATGGATAAAATCAAATCAAATCTATAATGATATTGTAATCAAAATTGAATTGCCTCGTAAGTATGATTCACACTAACTCTATTACTATTTGTTGAGGAAGTCAATTTTCTTGGCGTTTTGTATGGTTGAGTAGAGTGCTATTATACAGAGTCCAGTCCATTTTTGCATTCTTACTTACAGTTACTCAAAATCCCCATTTGTTTATCCTCGCTGAGGATGTAGCTACTGGTGCCCATGTTCTTCGAGGGGCCCTCATAAGAAAATTGCGATTTCCTTGCATTTTTCCAAGTTAACAAAGCCTAACTCGATAGGAATTAGTGGTTGTTGGAGTACGAATGGTAGTGGGAGTTTCTTATATTAGCGGGAAAAGGCTAAGTAAGCTCTATTGTTGTTCATACCTATGTTGATATTTCAAGTATCTATTTTACAATAAAAAATATCTATTTTACACTCGTATGCTTATTTCTTCACTTCAAAAAAATATTTATTAGCTGGTCTTTATATTTAAAATACATGTTCTATGTCTTATGTGTTATCGTTTAAAAAATATTTTTAAAAAATACATTAAGATTTTCAATAATCTTGTTGAAAATCATATAAAATGTAATTATCTAAATCATTGTAATTTAAATAATGTACTTTTCAACATCAGATTAAGTAAATCATTGTGATTCAAATAATGTACTTTTCAACGTGAGATTATGTAAATCATCATGAATCAAACTATTTATTTTTCAACATATGATTATGTAAATCGTCATGATTCAAGCCATGTATTTTTCAACACATGAATATGTAAATCATCATGAATCAAATCCATGACTTGCATTTTATTAGTGCACATATCAACCAATCATGTTGCATGGACAATGATGCTTACAATGATTCTCAATTTGTTATTATGTTTTGCATTTTTTTCTAGGTCATTTATTGTAGTCTTGCATATCATTAAGTTTCATAATTAGGTTTTGCATGTTACTTGTCTTTCCAAGCCCTAGCTTGGTGGTGAACCCTTTTTTAGCCTTTGATCATACCCTAGGACAACCTTTAGCAGATCTCTCTCTCTCATTCCATCCCTAGATTGAGACCTCTAGGGTTTCCTTGAATGCAATAATATCGAAATAGGACTCTATCCCTTGTGCTCCATCTCCTAAAAGTTGGAGCACCCTATTTCTATCATTACACTATCTAAGATATTTTCATCACTCTCCTTAGATGAGCTACTATCCCATTTGGAATATAAACTTTTCTTGTGCTTATTGAAGTTATTCTCATATCTAATTTGTTTGTAGCTCATTTTATATTAATGATATCCGATCCCTTTCTTCTTGTTATGATCTTCTTCATCATCACTATTTTATGCATTTGGACACTTATGAGAAAAATGTCCTATTTTTCTATAGTTAAAGCATTTGAAAGGTATTTTACCTTTGTATTTTCTAGATCCTTTCTTAAGCTTTCTAACAAAATGATCTTCCTTTGCATCTAATTCATTACTAGTGATATAGCTTGATTCAAGCTCTTTATTCATTACCTTCTTTGAAGCTTTGAAGGTTGCTTCTCATTTTGACGGATTCTCTTTTTTGGTCCTAATTTCATTTGTCATGAGGATCCCATGCAAGTTGTCCATTGTTGATGAGTTTAGGTCCTTAATTTTCTTCAATGGTGGAAAATTTCACATCAAATCTTAAGGGAAGTGACCTTAGCACCTTTTACATGGTCGTTGATTCTTTAACCTTTTCACCAAGTCCTATGACGGTGTTAATGATTTCATCCACATGAAGAAGATAGGTTGCAAAATTTTCATCTTTCATATTTAAGATCTCAATTTTTTTATAAGTTTGGAGATTAGCATTATTAACTGTTTTATCGCCTTCATAGATATTTTGAAGTTTGTCCCATATTTATTTTGCCAAGTCACAGTGCATTACCTTGATAAACTTTGATTCTAACAGACCACACAAGATATAATTCATGGCTTTTGCATTATTTTGACTATCCTTCTTTTCAACTTGGTCCATCGATGGAGATGTTGGAGATTTATAACCATTCACTACTGATTGCCAAATATCAAAACCAAGAGCTATTAGGTAAGTTCACATCCTTATGCTCCAAAATAATTGCATAGTTTGTTCTGTCCAACAACAAAGCTCTATTTGAGGAGAAACCTTATTGACCAGCCATGTGTGCTCTCAAGATCTACCTCCTAATGGTTAGACTATTTTTGAAGGAACCTTCTTTGATACCAATTGATGAGCACACACTTATACTGAGAGGAGGGGGTGAATCAATATAAGTTAATCTTTTTCTCATTTAAAATTTAACAACCAAAATAATAACAATCACATAAAATCTCACAATTAAGAAAAACATATTTAAATGGAAACTCTTTCAAGAAAAATGACAAAAAAATTACATGGCTATATAGTCCAAATCCAACCACAAAATAATTTTTTCTTACAAAATTTGTAGGCCCCAACCTAGTAGAGACACCAATCCTTATTCTAAGCACCAACTTAGCAAGAGAGACCAATCTCTTCTAATAAGAGGTACCAACCTCCAAAGAAATAAGGTTCCACCTTCTGAATGTTGCTTCTTGAATGAATGATGATCACTTTGATCTCCTTAAAAAAATTCTACTTGTATTTTAAAGATATTACAATTTTCACACACAAATTCTCCAACCCCTCTATTGCCATTTTATAGCCTTCAATACATTTTCATGGAGGGGGGCGATTTGTCAAGGGATATGTCCCAATTCAAAAGAGGCATCCATTTTTATTTTTTAAATGGGACGACTTGTCCCAAAACTTGGGTGCCACATTAGTTTTGGGTCATCCAGTCCTTAGGATATTTAATTTAAATCACAATAATTATATATATGTTTAATTTAATTCTCCTTATCATTTATTCTTTACATTAATTCTCCTCCTTTGACATTAATAATAATTTTGAACACCCAAGATACCGAGAGGGGGGGGCGGGGAATCAGTATCTTCTTAAACTTATTGAACAAATACTGTCCAAATATTCCAATGCATATAACAGTAAGAATGAGCAAGAGCATTAACAGGGCATAAAAGCACACAACACATGAACACCAAAACTTTTATGTGGAAAATTCAAAATGGGAAAAGCCACGGTGAGGATTAGCTCACATATAGTATAACCGGTTATAAGATATTACAAAGGGTGGCTCACTGCCAGGACTCGCTGTCCAAAAGGGAGGCTCACTGCCTATAAAAATACAATAACAAAATGGCTTATAGCCAGAATATGAATTGATAAAGTTACACCTAACAAGTGTTGATTCAGTTCCTTTGATGCTCAGTAAACTAACTTTACACACTTCATCATCTTCACATACTTGTCTGTCTTCACACACTTCATTTCATACTTCTCTTCATCAATCTTAAGGCTATCCAATATATATCTAACTTATACGCAAGCATCAATTAGGTAAGCCTAATTAGATGCAACCCTTATTCACTAAAAAGATAACTGTTGGCTTCAAACAAGTACAAAATATTTCCAAAAAATAATTCAAGTGTGTAGCACGCTACAACATGTCGACATGGACCAAAGATAGGTCACAATTACATCCATAATACATAAATTAATCCATTACAACATCAACTATACATTAGGTCAGCCAAAGATAGACCTAATAGCAAAATGTAACAAAAGAATAATGCCAACTCATCGTACGAGCACCTGAACACATGAGATTATGAACTTACAAGCTTCCAACATCCAAAATCCATTTCCCAAAACCATAAGAAACGATAATAATCAGCGAAGGATTGCAAACCAAAATACTAGAGGATAATACCTGCATACTAGTTCAAAATACCAGATCAACCTTGAACTTAAACTTGCAATTGTAACTCATATAACATGGTAACATCAATGACAACACAAAAGCTGCATAATGATATGTTCTTCTTCATTCTTCCAACAATCTCCCCCTTTGTCATTAATGGCAACATGTGCCAAAAGAATTTACAAACCTCCTATGTACAATACTCTCCCCTTTTCTCTCCATAACATTTTCTCCCGGGTGATCCCACAATACTGGTTTACAATTTTTTGGGAAATTGGACACTAAACTGATTTTTTTTTAACTAAATCTTCACTTTCGGGCTCCTATAGCAGCTAAACCATGAGGAATTTGAAGATGATGCAAACTAGTGATTTGTGAAGTTTTGTCTATAGATTCTAAATATATTTTTTTCAAAAATTTTGGAATCAAATTGTATTTTTTTTTCATCTCCTTCAAAAACTAGTTTTTATCAGTAAACAACATTTTTAAAGAGTGATGCTCACCGTATACAACATAAAAATTTTTGTATGAAGGATAAAATTCTATTTATTTCGAATTTAGATTTGTAACTATGATATCTAACTAGTTCATTTGGTTTCATAGTGTTTTATTAAATATTTTTTTCTTAATCAAGTTTTGAAGTCAAACCAATTACAATTCAGACATAGGTGGACTATATACAACATAAATTTCTATGTATGTATCGAAATTCAATTTTTTTTTAATGGATCAAGGACATCAATACCCAACCTAAACATATTTTTCAAAATTTTATTTTGATAATCTACTATTTTTCCACATGTGCAGAACAAAGAGCTTGATTTTCGATGAAAAACATACATTCACAAGAAATAAAAAATAAATATAATAATCAAATTAAATTTAATTAAAATTATAATATTTTGGAAGCTTATAATAAGGAATACATACTTACAAAAAATAAATTTTAAATGAACTCATTTGATCCCCTAAAAGGTAAATCAAAAGTGGCTTTTTATCAGCATTTTGATAGGTGTAAAGGAGACTCCGTTATAGGTATGGTTTAAAACTAGCAAGGTTCTATCCAAGGGGGCTTGGTCTAAGGTGGTTTGATCAAACCCTCGTCAATTGGAATCCTTTAAATGGAACTTTTCAAGGCTTAAATCATTATATTTTTTAAAAATATGTGATTTCAGCAAAAATTAGGATCTCCTAGAAAGTGTAAACCACTATTGTGGCAACACCTTCCCTTTTCTCCCCCTCTTTGACATAAAGGACAAAGGACGGTCCAAAAAGTATGAAAACTGAAAAACACTACCCAGAGGAAGGTGAGCCTTGAAGCTCCTTGAAAATACCTTGCCATGCGACCTTACCATTCTCCCAACTCTGCTTAACAAATATCAACATCTTATTCAGAGATTCCAACTCTATCAGGCTTTCTTCTGCATCATCTAGAGTACCAAGAGTTAGATTGATCTTCTCTAATATTTTTGCATTTGCCAAAGCATTGGCAACCATAGTGTATTCCATTCTCACAGTGTCACCTAGTAGATCAATTTTTTTGATGATATCCTCCTTCTGCTTTTGTAGAATAAGGATTTTTTCTCAATGAGTAGAGATAGCATTCCAGGTTGTCCTGTCTCTATCTTTGGATGCACTGTAAGTACTGGAGACAACAATCAACTAGGACTCAATGGAGTCCATGAGATCCTTGATATTTTGAGTGGCATCCGACCGCTTAATGCAGTAAGCAATTACAATATTTGCTTCAGACTCACAAGCCTGCACAACTTCTAGATTCTTTTCAACATTGGTGTGCACCAAAGCACACTTATCATGAAGTGCCAAAAGCCTTTTCTCTACCAATTTCTCTTCAACCTCTTGCCTTGTCTTCTCACCAAGTCCAGAGGCATACTCCTTAAAGGAGTCCAATAGAAGTTTCATATTCTCTATCAAAGTGAGAGAAGTATCCATTGATCTAATAGGGGTTGCCTCTTGCAAAGATTTAATGACATCATCGATAAGCTCTGTCCCCTTTTGATGAGTTTCCAGAATTTCTCTTCTTCTGGATGCATTCAATGCATCCCCTAACACCAATTTATGAGCAGGAGAAATCTTATCCAGATCCACACTACCTTGAATCATGGGGAGTTGTAGAAGTTTCAAAGGAATCATTGGTTGGAACTTGATCTACTTGGATAACAAGCCTTTCAAAACATCATCGCCGGAGGAGGATTCTCCAAGGGACCTTTGAGATTCTGCAACCTGCCTTTGATCTTCTTCATTCTTCCCGATATATTCCCCATTTATTTCTTCTTCCTCTACATTTCCTTCTTCCTATTCTTCTTCCTCTATTTTCTCTTCTTCTCCTTTCCCATCTTCTTCTTTTTCATCTTTATCCCTTTCTCCTTCATCCCTTTCACCTTCATATTTATCCTTTTCTTCTTCAGTATGCTTCAGAGGGACAACATCATGCTTCTCTAATTCATCTTCTTCCTCATTTTGTTTCTCTATCTCTAGAGAATCATTTGTAACACCTACATCTAGAGGGATATTTGCATCATTTGTTTATGGAGGAATGTATGCATCACATGTACCAAAAGGAATGTCTTCTTTAACCTCTGGAGAAACTTCTTCTCCTAACTTAGGTGCATAACTAGATGGGAGTGCACCAAACATGCCATATTTCTCAACCATACCCTTGATGGCTTCTGAAGTTTCTTTCCTTATTTTCTTTATCTACTTCTTGTCCTTTTTCATCAAAGTATTTACTCTTTTCTCCATCCGGAACATCTTTGAGCATATCTTCTTCAAGGTTTTCAAATCATTTGGGGTTAAGGAGGACTCAATATTCTCAAATTCATCATTTCTTATCTTCTCTTCCAACTCAACAACCTTTGATCTTCTTTTCATCAGGGCTTCCCACAAATTTTCAGGTACATTGTTCTTGACATAATCCCAACTGACTTCCAAAGTGATAACATATTGAATAATAGCCAATTTTTTTTTTTTTTGTCCTCTCTACCTACTTGATCATAAATTTCTACTATAGGCTGCAAAATATCTTCAAAATGTATCAAGCTATTTACCAAATTCTCTAATATAAGAGGAGAACCGGGTCTTACCGGAGAGGATTTTTGTTCTTCCTGGTCTAGAGATACCTCTTCTGACATCTTAGCATTCTTTAATTTCGGTTTAGTAGCACATGAACACCAAAATCCTATTCTTCATCTTCTTCAAAGGACGATACATAATGAAATATTTTAGAACCAAAACTTGCTTCTTGTGAAGCACCTTCACCAGATGACATGCTTCCTCTCTTCTTTCTTACTAATTTTGTTGTAGGGTCTTCCTCCTCTTCCTCTTGTTCTTCAGTGATGCTAAGGTTCTTTTCCATTTAGCCTTTTCCTTTCTACCTCTTTTAAATGGTGCTACTGAAGGGGCCTCTTTCCCTTTTCTAGATCTTGTAGTAGGTCTAAAAGGAGTTGGGCCTTTGCCTTTACTAGGAGCACTGGGTTCTACCTTTACTGTTGCAAGGCCAGAAGCTAGTTTCGAAGGAGCAATCCTGTCGGATCTCCTTAGACCTAATTATTCTCCAGTCTTCTACTCTCCCAAGGATCTTCCTTGTGCAATATTCTCATCAGTGAAGCCATAATTTCTAAGCATCTCATCTACCTTATTTCTTATCACAAGCTTCTTATGCTCCAAGTGAACTTCCATGGATTTCTCTGCATAAGTGCCAACTCTAGGTTCACTGATATCTTTCAAACTTTTCAACAAAAATTATACATAGCCTTCAACTTCATCCTCTGTAATTTCATACCCCACAGGTTGAATCCATACAATCCGGGGTTCAACAACTTCAATCATGCACACATAAGAGGAAACATGAAATATGATATCATTCTTATACTTCTCAACAACTTTCTTTGGACTCCTTTCTCTTTCGTTCATGTTGCTTTTGAACACAACAAAGAATGTTGTCAGAGCATTATCCTGACTCTTCAAATCACCCAAACTATGTATATAATCAAAAATTTGATGTGCAACCGGTCTAGATGTGTCCAAAATCAGCACATCATCTCTTCTGGGAAGTCTTCTAAAAAAGTAGAACGCCAAACAAACAATGAAGGAGCCAAATTTAAATGCATATTTGTTCTCCTTGGTCATCTTTAGATTCTCAAACAACTACTGCCAGAGAAGTTCACACAAATCATAATCAACACCATTAGCTGTCATGTCATAACTAGTGTAAATTGCTATAACAGACACCAAATTTTCTCTATTTGTGAAGTAGATCTTGTGTCCATTATAGCTGCATACTTCACAACAGGATTAGTAATAGGCTTCGTTGCAAGAGCCCTTCTGTCAAATGTAGCTCTTGTGAGTTCCATCACCACTTCATTCTTCATAGACTTCAACACTGGTACTAGTCCAATGTCATAGAGTCCGGTAACTACCTTAATCACTTCCTTAGTTATAAGATGAGGTCTGTCAGTCCACAAAAACTTGTCATGCATTTTGTTGAGAGCTGGTTTAACATATTTATCATCAATAGTGGAGCTGAAGTTAGGAAAGTAATTCCATCGATCCAATTTTTTTGTAACAATATTTGAATACTCAGACTTTATCAAGAAATCATCCCCGATGAGCTCATTCAACCAAATGTCTATTAATTTTCTATGATTGTATTCATTGGTTTTAACTTGAATGTACATCCTAGTGTCTTCAGTGGGCATGACACCATGACGAATCAATGAGAAGGCACCCAGAGGGTCATCCTTGAAAACCTTCATAGAATATTTCTTGTAGGATGGTCTAGGTCTTTCTGTCACATTTACGACTACATGAGTTTCCATTCCTCAAAAAAATTAGCTCTAATGATTTCAAAAAAATGATTCACACAAACCCACAACAACACAGAAGAGTAAAATACCTTTTTCCTTCACGAAAAACTAGAACTAGGATTTGCACAACTCAGTCTCCAAATCACCTCAAGAATGCTCCAAATCGCTCTCCATTTTCTTCAAATGCACAAGTGATTAAAATGCCTTACAAATCCATTTTATAAACCAACGATCTGCCCTAATTCGCATTAAATGTGACAGATTTCAAAAAGCTGATTAAAACCCTCTTTACTAAACAAAAACACCCTAATTTACTCCACAAATGATCATGCCTGCACATTTTCTTCTGATTCCTTTTGCATAACCCTTGTTTATCCATTCCTTACAACATATCTTCGTGCCAAAGACTGACATGCCAAACATCCAAGGGGTTCGAATAATTTTCTGTTAAAGCTCCCCTTAAGACCATTTTGGGTCTAAGTGCTAGAGGGATTGTCTGCACCAGATGAGGGCACATACGTATTTGATGTTTCTAGATCTTCTTTCTTTTTTCATATCTTTTTCATTTTTTGCTTGATCTCATTCTTGTCAATTGTATTCACTAGTTTATTCTTCTTTACCAGATCAAATTACTTGAACCCCCTTTACTTCTGCATACTCTTGAAATGTGTCTAGGTTTATTGCAGTTGTAGCAAATAATTTTTTTCTGATTTATTTGACCTCCATTAACCCTTGATTGCATTGATTTTCTTTGTGTCCAAAATTATTACATGTATAGCAATAGCCAACAAAATATTGATTCATTCTACCTCTATTAAACCAATTCATCATTTGAGTTCTACATTCACTATCTCTATGTCCAGTTTTCTTGCATGCAAAACATTGTCCAAAGAAGGGACTAGTATACTAATTTATTCTACTTTTGCACTCTATTGCCCTATGACCAAATTTATTGCACATGAAAAACAAACACCATTTGAAATATGGATACCTTTGAGCATTTGGTTGTTTGATAGGCGGTCTTCTAGCAAAGTTTCTTGGATTTCTTGTCTACTTCCCTTTATCTTGAGTCTTTTGATCGTTTACTATGTTTGAGGTCTTCACAAATTTAGAACTTTCACCTCCTTCCATTCCCAAACCACCTTTGTCTTTAGTTGGTTTTTCTGCCCTGCAATCAACTCATCAAGCTTGGTGAAACTTGTCTTGAACTTATCTTTACAGTTTTGCTTTTTCCAGATCTGCTTTTAGGTTTACCACTTCTTGTTCAGGCCTTGTGCATTCATCAGTCACTTTGCACCACAGTATTCAAACAATATTCAATTCTCTTCTTTTCCTCCACTTGCACCTTCAATTCGGTGATCTTTTCATTTGCTTGTTTTAATTGCCCACTCACTTCTCTATGTCTTTCTTTGGATTTCTTGAATTGCTCTTTCAATTTCTTGATGCATTCATTTGCCTCATCAATATTTTCTTTCAAATCTCTATTTTCATTTTCAGCTTTGTCAAGATCATCAAGAGCTATCTGAAGTTCTTCTTTATCATCCATTTATTCAATCTTCAAGATCTTCCTCAAGGTGTTAGGCTTCTTCAAAGGAACCAAGCTCTGATACCAATTGTTGAACACCCAAGATACTTAGAGGGAGGGGGGGGTGAATTATTATTTTCTTAAACTTATTGAACACATACCATCCAAATGCTCTAATGCATATAATAGTAAGAATGAACAAGAGCATTAACAGAGCATAAAAGCACACAACACATGAACACCATAATTTTTACGTGGAAAACCCAAAATGGGAAAAACCACGGTGAGGATTAGCTCACAATATAGTATAACCAGTTATAAGATATTACAAAGGGTGGCTCACTGCCAGGACTCATTGTCCAAAAGGGAGGCTCAATGCCTAGAAAAATATAATAACAAAATGGCTTACAACCAAAATATGAACTGATAAAGTTACACCTAAGAAGTGTTGATTCAATTCCTTTGATGCTCAGTAAACTGACTTGACACACTTCATCATCTTTGCATACTTGTCTATATTTGCACACTTCATTTCATACTTCACTTCATCAATCTCAAGGCTATCCAATATATATATCTAACTTATCCGCAAGCATCAATTAGGTCAACCTAATTAGATGCAACCCTTATTCACCAAAGAGATAACTGTCAGCTTCAAGCAAGTACAAAATCTTTCCAAGAAATAATTCAAGCATGTAGCATGCTACAACATGTCTGCATGGACCAAAGATAGGTCACAATTACATCCACAATACAGAAATTAATCCATTACAACATCAACTATACATTAGGTCGGCTAGAGATAGACCTAATAAAAAAATGTAACAACATAATAATGCCAAATCGTCGTATGAGCACCTCAACACATGAGATTCTGAACTTACAAGCTTCAAACATCCAAAATCTATTTTCCAAAATCACAAGCAACGATAATCATTAGCAAAGGATTGCAGACCAAAATACTGGAGGATAATAATTAAAACCGGTTCAGAATATCAGATCAACCTCAAGCTTAAACTTGCAGTTGCAACTCATATAACATGGTGACATCAATGACAACACATAAGCTGCATAATGATATGTTCTTCTTCATTCTTCCAACAAATAAACTATCATGACATTAATTCTCCTTTGACATCAATGACAATATCTCAACAATTACACAATTTAGTAAGTTTTAAATTTATTTAATATATAATCTACAATTAAAAAAACAACCACATAGACCATGATGGAATTGTTATCTCCTTTGCAAGCTCAAACTTGAAAGCTTGAAATTGCTAGTAAAAGTATGAATCAACTAACCTAGAAAAAATAATACAATTATACTTCAAATATAGAAAGAATCACCATGTTAATAAATGTCATACAGATAGAGGATACATCAATGACATAGTTCACAATTTCAACAAAATTTTTCCATGCTACACCTCTTTTCTTCGTTATTAAATATTGTAAAGCATAAGCCACCATAGTATACAATAGAAAATAGGAGTAGAAACTACTCTACTTTCTAAAACAAAACAATCATATTGATTAATGAACCTATCTTGTTCTAAAAATTTAGAATCTAGATCATAAAAAAAGAATATATATTTTTGTCACTAGACGACCAAGTAAGTGCACAGGTACACTTAGGGGTAAAAGCACAAAGATGAGTCCACAAAATGTGGAAGGTTTTTCCTTAGGCAAAAAAGCGAAATCGGCTTGCCAAAAATGAGATCTTGTTTAGCTTTGGAATCCTAAGCCTAAATTCTAAATGGGATCTCATTTATTAATAGTTCCCGAACTGGCGGACGAGAAATGGGATCCCGATCTTTACAAAATGGGATCTTGTTTTAAAGTGGTATTTATTTTTTAAAACAAACGAAACTCAGTTATATTCGCAGAGCACATGATCTCGATTTGGCAGAGACGACAGCGACAACATCAGCCTCCAGGTGTGCCTCCACCCTTAATCTTTTTTCCTTTTTCATGTTTTTAAAAATAAAAATAAAACAAGAATAGATTTTAGCATTTTTTTTTCAATTTATTTAGCGTTTTATGTATTTTATTTACCTGTAATAGTAGAAATGATGATTTGTAGAAGTGGAAGAAAAAATGAAATCAAACTCTCAAGATATTGAATAGAAACGAAAAAATCAACCTTAAATTGTATCTTAAGAACAAAATTTAGCTTTTGAAACCTAAATGTTCAATCAAACCAAAAATAATTGCATTTGAAAACCCTAAATTGAAAGGAAACAAGAAAATTTGTATTTGAAAACCCTAAATTGAAATGAAATAAAAAAAATTGCATTTGAAAACCCTAATTATTTTTTGAAACCCTAAATTCAAAACAAACAAACAAAAAAGGATTTGAAAACCCTAGCTTGAAATGAAACAAATAAATTTGCATTTGAAAACCCTAATTTCGAGCTCAAGAATATTTGATAATGGAAAAAATTCATTTGCATTGCTTAAATGTTTTAAATTTCATTTGCATTGTATGGAGACAAGTATGTAGGCACGCCTATGGAATAAATTATTCGATAGATTTAGGTTGATACATAGTAAATTAGGGTCCTATGATTTGATAAATATTATACATTTAAATGTGTATTCATCAAGAGACACAATCAATTAAACATTATGAACATAGATATAATTAGAATAGAAAACAATATGTTAAACTTTACTTTCAATGTTAAATTATAATTAGAATAGAAAACAATAGTTACAAGTGATAAATTTTCATTATTTGTTTGCAAATTTAGT
Source organism: Sequoiadendron giganteum (assembly GCA_007115665.2). NCBI lineage: Eukaryota > Viridiplantae > Streptophyta > Pinopsida > Cupressales > Cupressaceae > Sequoiadendron > Sequoiadendron giganteum. The sequence continues at coordinate 646,775,508 of CM021107.1, read as the reverse complement.
TAGAAAATTCCTAAATCCTTGTCCAATCCATTTCTAATTGTCACTTAATTAGATAATATTTGCATTCATTTCTATTTTATGTTTTGATCTCTCTTAGTCATGCCTTCTTTCCCTTTCTTGTTTGCATGTGTTGTCTCTTGTCTTTTGACAATCTTAACTCTCATTCTAGTCAATTAGTTGTTAATTAGGCTTCTAGTTTAGTCTAAAATCTCAATTTTCACTAGTTACCTAGACACTAAAATAATCTAAATATTTTTCTTTTCTTTCTTTTAGGTTCTTTCAATTCCAAACAATGCAAAATAAAATAAGATTCAACATTAACTTATTTTATTATACATTTTATATTATAAAATTCATTTAAGTGGGAAATATTCAACTTTATCATAGTATATTAAACTTCATATATATATATATATATATATATATGTACAATCAATATTAATGAAAAACATGCTGAATAAAATACTCTTATATTCAATTAAAAAATATCAAGTTAAATTATACATCTTGAACTCAATTTTAATAATACATAATTATGTGTTTCTATTACGGAAATAGTTAGTCTATTCATTAAATAAAAAATATTCATAAACTAATGTTCTTGCATATGTGATGAATCAAAAATATTAACCCCCTTACTTGTCATCCTATTACCCTAAACCCTAAACCGATGTCTTAAGGGGTCCTAATATGATATTTCTTAAGGGGATCAAAGAAGTTCTCAAAATTTGGGGAAGTTTCCCAAGGCAACCAAATTTAACAATAATAAGATCATGCAAGATTATAATATGAATGAGATTTCATGAGAGGTTGGTCAGTCAAAAAAAGAGCTATCTCAATCAATTGTTCCATAAGAAAATGTTGTTCACTAACTTGCAAGTCCATTATTCCAAGAGCCACCCAAACTTGTTGGAAGAATGTCTGAATGTTGCCATTGATGTCACCATGCTGTGTCAGATAGGTCCGGTACTCTGAACCGGTATGCAAAACAGGTTTACATCCTCCAGTGTTTGATTCAGTAGTTTTGGTCCGCATTTCCCCTCCGATGATCATCATTGTTTAAGGTTTTGGGAAAAGGTTTATGGTTACAAGAAGCATGTATGTATGCATTCACGTATGATCATATGATTGGACAGTGTGTTGGCATTGACTTTGTGATTGAACTTCATTATTAGGTCTATTCATGGCCAACCTAATAATCAGGTAATAGTTAACATGCATTGCGGATATATGTGCGACCTAGATTTGGTCCTAGCCGACATAATATTGTGTGCCACATGGTTGAATTACTTTCAGATAAGTTTTGAATGAAGACGAAAATTATCTTTTTGTAAATATGTAATGCATGCAATTAGACCGACCTAATTGATGCATGTGGATATATATACAAGACAGTTTGGAAATTGAAAAGTAATGAAGGAGGAAGTATGATGTGGGTTGGTAATATGTGATGTGTGTGAATGTGAAGAAGAGCGAAGATTAGTCTACCAATATGTAAATACTCTGAGCATCAAAGGAACTAAATTTGCACTTGTGGTGTAACCTTATCAGTTCACATTTTGGTTGTAAGCCATTTTCTTTCTATCATCTTTTGTAGGCAGTGAGCCTCTCTATTTGGATAGTGAGTCCTTATAAGCAGTGAGATTTTTGTACTTGGCAGTGAGCCTCTCTTGTATCTGGTATTGGAATAACTATATATTATGAGATAATACTCACCGTGGTTTTTCCCTCATTGGTTTTTCTCTAGTGTCTATGTGTTGTGTGATTTTATGCTTTATTCTTGCTCTTCTCTGTTATATGCATTAAAGTAATTGATGATGTTTGTTCAATAAGTTTGTGAAGACACTGATTCACCCCCCCTCTTAGTATCTTGAATATTCAACAATTGGTATCGGATAATTGGTTCCTTTGAGGAAGTCTAACAACTTGAGGAAGATCCTACAGATTGAGCAAATGGATAAAGAAGAGCTCTGGACTGCTCTTGAAGACCTTGACAAAGTTGAAATTGAAAACAAAGATTTGAAAGAAAATATTGATGAAGCAAATGAATGTGTCTAAAAGTTGAAAGAACAATTAAAGAAATTAAAAGACAGACATAGAGAAGTGAGTGAGCAACTGAAACAAGAAAATGAAGAGATTACTGAATTAAAGGTAAAAGTGGATGAAAAGAAGAGGGTTGAGGAGTGCCTGAAAATTGTGATACAAAGTAAGTCTGATGTATGCTCAAGGCTTAAACAAGAATTAATGAATCTGAAAGAAGAATTAGAGAAATAAAAACTCTGTGAAGATGATTTCAATTCAAGCTCCACCAAGCTTGATGAACTGATAGCAAGACAAAGACCTTCTAAAGACAAAGGTGGCTTAGGTAATGAAGTTGGTGAAAATATGAAGAACTCAAATCCAGTAAACAATCAGAAGACTCGAGATGAAGGGAAGCAGAAAAGAAATTTAGGAAGAAGACCTCCTGTCAAAAAGCCAAATACTCAAAGGTATTCATCGTTCAATGGTGTTTTTTTTTCATGTAATAAATTTGATCATAGAGCAACTGAGTATAGGAGTAGGATGGATCAATTTTTTGGTTCCTTCTCCAGACAATGTTATGCATGCAAAAATATTGGACATAAAGCTACTAAATGTAGATCTTAGGTAAGGATGATGAATCGGGTGATGATGAATAGGTTTAATGGTGGTTGGATGAATCAATATTTGGATGGCTATTGCTATAACTATAACAAGTTTGGAAATAAAGCAAATTAGTGCAGAATATGGATTGATGGAAGTCAAATAAAACAGATAAATTATGTAGTCTGCTACAATTGAAAAAAACTGGGACACATTTCAAAAGTGTGCATAAGTTAAAAGGAAAAGTAGTTTGCTCCGACAAAGGAAGATGAACCAGTGAAGAAGATTGAAAAAGAAGAGATCAAGCAAGATATTTGAAAAAGATATGGAAGAAGAAAGAAGAATCAGAGATAACAGATACATCTGCGCCCTCATCTGCGCCCTCATCCAGTGCAGATGATTCCTCTAAGAATTAGACCTACATTGGTTTTAGGGGGAGTTTTAGCAAAAAATCCCTTGAACCCCCTAGAAATTAGGTGTGTCATATGTTGGCACAAGGATATGTTGTAAATAATGGATGGACAAAGGTGTTACAAAAGAAACCGGTGAACTCTAAAATATAAACCCTCAACGCTAAAGCATTCATTTTGTTCTAAGACCTTAAAATGAAATTTGGTTGCCTTAAAAGCAACTCCACCAAATTTTATTCCCCTAAGCCATGTCATTTTGTCCTAGGACCTTACTATATAGATCCCCTTAAGCCATCCTATTACGCTAAACCCTAAACCCTAAACTCTAAACTCTAAACCCTAATCCCTAAAGCCATCATTTTTTCCTAGGACCTTAATGAAATTTGGTTGCCTTGGGAAACTTTACCAAATTTTATTCACTTAAGCCATGTCATTCTATCCTAGGACCTTACTACATAGATCCCCTTAACCCATCATATCATCCTAAACCGTAAACCCTAAAATCTAAACCATAAACCCTAAAGCATTCATTTTTTCCTATATTAATAGTTAATTGTTTTTCATTCAAGTAACATGCCTTAGACATAAACGAGGCTTACACATTTTATCATTTGTATTCAATTAGGCCATTTATATTGAATTTTTAAGGGTATTTCCTAAACATGTATCTTACATTTTGAAATTACAAATCTAATGTAGGTTCACTTGTATCTTAGAGATCACATGGATCAATTCAATAATATCCGTAATCCACCTCCACACCCTCCATCTCCACCACCTTCACCTCCACCTCCACCCACTCCACCTCATAACCTTCCACCTCCACCACCTAAAACCGATGGTGCTTGCTTCCAAGCACGTATCAATGCCAATGTTAGAACCATTGAGGATCAAATCAACATTATTCAAAATGAAGAATGTATCACACCACCTTTGCGGCTTATTGCATCTAGGATACAAAATATTGTTGATGTTGTTAGGGCTAAGGATGGGGTCTTAGATGAGCATCAACAATGGCTAGAGGATAGGAGAAAGTCCGATTCTGAAAAGGAAAACACAAAGAAATGAAGAGATGCAGTAGAGAGCCAGTACACTTTATAAATTAAGACAATGATCTTATAGTTATGAATTTTGTTTGATGGATATTTTATGATATTTTGTGTGATGAATTTATGAATTTGGTTTGATGGATATTTTGTGTGATGAATTTAAGAATTTGGTTTGATGGATATGTTTAGTGATGAATTTATGAATTTGGTTGGATGGATATTTTTAGTGATGAATTTATGAATTTGGTTGGATGGATATTTTTAGTGATGAATTTAGGAATTTGGTTGGATGGATATTTTTGAGTGTTGAATTTATGAATATAATAACTTATAATGATGAGTTTATAATAGTATATATTTTATGACTATCTACTATCATGATTTCTCCTATTGGAAAAATGTAATTTATATATGCGTTAGACATAAATGAGCTTTTTGTGAATGTTTCAAGTTTATTTTTTAGTATGAACATGTATTAAAATTACATAATTCTAGATCTTAAATTTTGAAATTTGTATGTACACATAGTTTAGTTGAATGATGTAAGCATGCATTATGCATCGTATTTTTTATTTTAAATGTATGTACATCTGAAATTTTGAAATTTGTATTCTCAAGTTCAATCAATTTTTTATTTAAACAAATTTGCGTGTACGTTTAAAATTTAACTATTTCTTGTAATTTTGTAAGTTTGCATGTTAATTTTGAATAATTTAATGTAGGTGTACACTTATATATATATATCATGGATCAATTTGATATTGACAATTTCATCAATCCACCACCTCCACCTCCACCACCCGCTGGATTAGATGAGGCTCGCTTGCGAGCACATATCTATGAACATGTGGCATCCATTCAAAACAAAATCAATGCTATGAAAAATGAAGCATTGATTCCACCACATGTGAGAAGTTTTGCATCTGTGATGCAAAACATTGTCGATGCCATTAGGACTATCGATTTTGACTTAGATAGGCATCGACGAGATAGAGAGGAGATGAGATGATTTTATGCAGATGGTCTCTCATATAAACAAATTTTAGACCTAAAAATAACAAAAGCCCATCTAGCCCCTTATTTTATGGACCCTAAGACTCAGCAGCCCATTCTTGCCACTAAATCTAAAATATCCATGAGGTTGTGTATACATCCATGGGTAAGTGCACCAATCTATGACACAATTTAGGTGCCAAATTGAAAAAATGATCAAAAAAACCCCAAAATAAGGCCTTTGGCACACGCCAAATTTGGTGTGTGCCAAATGTCTTTCTAGACACAAAATGAAAAATTCAGGTTTGGAACCCTCATTTTGTCTTCAACTTGTGGTTTGAGAAGGAAGATTTCAGGTCTGCAACTCGCGCTCACCAAATCTCCTCCATTCTTTGCATCCTTAGCTTGCCATTTTGCATGAGAATGTCACCAACACGTCAGAGAGGTCGAAGATTGCAAAGAGGTGTGTATTTTTATTCTATTTATTTTGAATTTGATTTGGAATGCAAGTTTAAATAGATTTTTATAATAAAACTTTGTTCTAATTCTCAGGGAATGAATCTCCACCTCAAAACATTGAGAATTCACAATCACCCCCTCATCAAGAGCCTCCTCTACAAGAACAACCCGAAACCCCTCCATCAATTCATAGGCATCCTCAAGGAACACAAGAAAATATTCAAAATCAAATTGAAAACAATAAAAGAGATTCAACAATTAATTGCAAGATTAACCGAGCATGCCGAAACCCACCCTTATAGGAGAGGGATTGCTGAATCATTGAATTTAATTTTAACTCATGTAGGAGAAATGAGCGAGCAAATGAATTTTTGGTCAACTAAGAGAGATGAGATGAGGCAATTTTATGCTAATGGTTTGTCATATGCAGATGTCAAAAAACTAAAAATTAGCAAAGCCGAGTTGTGTGCCCTATTTAAAGACCCAAAAACCAATGAACCTTTGTCCCATGCATGCAAGAGGTTCCCCATCCATTGCTGCCACCATGATTTAATTAGAAACAAATTTTGGAAGCGGTGGTGGATGGTATTTGACCAACCTCCATGCAATAACCATGAGGTGCCGCAATAATTTTTGAGGAAACTCTATTGCGAGTTTGTCCTCAATAAAATGCCAAACTATTTTGACATATTAGACTTTCAGGGTAGAGGTGGGGGCTCCACACACGATAGACTTGCTGCACAATGTAATCCACAGTTGGCATCGAGAGCCTTGGGCAGACCCATGGTGGAGCATGTCGTTGTTCCTTCCATTGTTTAGGATAGTGTAGAGGTGGACACGATGAAGTCGATTGGCTCACTCACCCAGACCATTTTACAGTGTGCGAGTCCTCTAGTAGAGCCTGATGTGGAGGAGACGTGTAGGCCCTGAGCTCCACCCCACCATTGTGGCGCTTGTGGTGTTGTTTGCACGTACAATTATCAGGGTGCTCATGATGTAGCTACACAACCTATGTCAGTTGCAGAGGCAATGGATTTCACAGATGATATTCTGAATGATACATTCGGCATTGACATTCAAGTAAAATTTAGCAAGTTATTTTAATGTTTATTAAAATATATTTTGAAATTTAAGAATAACTAAATTAGTAGAATTTTGATATGATGAAATTCCAGGGTCGCACTGTTCATGAGGGATGCTCTATTCCTACAGACCCTTATACATTCTCGACGATGAGTCCACATGTATGCAACTAGTATTAAAGATATTATTATTGCATTTGAACAATTGAATGTTATATTTGAATGTTTGTCTCATAACATGCTTCAAATTTCAAACAATTTCTCGGTGCACCTTCTTCCTCCACACCTTGCGATTCATATCCTCAAACAACGTACACTCAGGTAGCCTTTATTCATTAATAGGGTTCTAAATCTATGTTAGCTAGTTTTCATAATTTTGTGTATATACAAATCTAAAAGATTGATGAGAAACACAAGCATTGCATTCAAGTATTCCTTGATCGTGTCACATTATGTTCTCCTATATCAACATGATACCTGAGATATTGTTCATTTGCAGTTGTTGACAAGAGATAGCCCTGGTGATGCTGGTGGCACGATGGACCATGGAGTTGTTGTAGCAATAGCCAGTTCTGATCCATTGAGAGAGGTATGGAATAGATTAGTCGATTTGACATTATATTTGCTCTTTTATGGTCTATTATAGAAATTTTTCATGATAATTTTATGTAGTTTAATTTCTATCTTCATGGTTGCTACAGGTGGTTGTCACTCCAGATCATGTACATGGTGATGCTTTAAATGTGCATGATGACTATATGTATGTGGTAAGTGATTATATTTTGTTATATGTCATTCCATAATTCAATTTCTATGTTTTAACATCTTTACTTTTAATTGTATCAGTTGAAGGTCCAGAGTGAAGAGAGGAGGAGTAGCGGGCGTGTTCGAAAGACAAGACAAGCAACAGTCACTCCATCCAGCTGAATTTTGAAGGCAGCACGGGATCTATTTCCTTCCCCTAGAGGGAAATGACTATGTATTAGTGTTGTTTGTTGTATGCCTATGTGGCATTTTGGAACATATGTTTTGTACTATTGATATATATACGTGATATTTTATGTCCAAATGGCTCCTTTGTACTAAGCCTATATGGTTTTTTTGGATATATTTATATACTTTTATCAATATATATCATTGTATAGCCTTTCGGATTTTTGATTAAAGAAACTCTTATTTTGCTACTGCCATTCTTGAATGATGTTATCATGCGTATCGTGTAAGTTGTATGCTTGAATGTAGTAGGCATGGATTTTGTTTACATCTAATGCTTAATTAATTATCGTCAAATGCTCAATAAGCCCCATCTAAAGCGTATTGTATAAATAATCTCCATTCGTGGCGGTTTGTATCCTTTGGAATGCTTCAATTACTTGTGCCTCACCGATGCAGAGGCAAGGAGGCTCAAACCCAATCAGTCTGACAACCTGCCTTCAAGGGGCTCCTAACAAGATTAATACAACCTATTTTGAGCAACAACCTCAAAGCCCCATCAAACCAAACTCTTCATTCAACACCTTACCCAACAATCCACCCTTGTAGCACTCTGATGTAGAGCCAAGGTGGAGAAGACTCACAACAATGGAAATGTCAATTCTCAATCAAGAACTCTTCTTCATAATGATTCAACCTAATAGGCATCAACCCACCCTCAAGGGTCTCAACTCCTCAACTTTGCAAATGAATAACAAGACTCCACCAAGGCCCTACAAAGACCATCAACATTCATACAATGACAATTGAATCAATTGACAACAATCCCTAAGACAGATTCATCAAGGTTTCCAAAACTCACATTTGTGACTGGTTATTCTTGTAGTACTCAAAACTCAGTTTTAGCCAAATTTCTCCCAACCTTTCCAAAACACTAGAAAATTACAAGATGGATTGAGATACCCTTTTTAGGGCTACACAACATACCAAAGAATCAGTGGTCTCTCTTTTGGACCGACATAGACTTTCAGCACACCTACTTCAATTTTGGTTTCACAATTAGCCCTTTTTTTCCAAAGGGACCACCCTTCCAACTTTAGGTATCTATCCAAACACCTTGGAAAGTATTAGGTCATGGTTCCAAACCTCAAATTTTGTCATTAGTTTGTGTCTACAAAGCCTCTAACTCACAAAAACCAAGAAACCCTCCTAAACCTTCACAAAATCAAGGGTTTTAAAGAAACATACAACTCCAGACCTCTCTCAACACTTCCAAAGCCCCAAAAACCTCAAAAAAATTCTGCACAGACTCATCAAACCCTCACATAACCCTTACAGGCATTAATTCTTAAAAACCTCTCTTTGGTTCCTCACTTCCATGTTGGAAAACCCTTGTTCAGTCTTAGAACAGTCACAAAAACACCACATAATTATGACTCCTTATTCCAAAATGATTTGAAACACTTATTATAACATTTTTTCAATCAATCCACCGAGATACAGTAGCAAACAATAGGTGGATTGATTGTTACATCACAAATTTCCCCTCAAACCCTTGATTCAGCAACACTGGGACAATCACTGTTTGTGTTGGTTCTCTCTACAAACAAAGAGTTAAGACACAAAATAAAAAAAAAATTAATTAAAAAACATATAGAAACATCCTCTAAAATTATTAGACCATGAAGAACCTGTATGTGCCCGCACAACACTCAAAAAGATCGAGAAAATAATATTTTTCTAGAAAATTGCTCAAAACTGTGGTGTTTATTGTGTAAAATCGTTACAAAATTTTTTCCACTCTCTCATTCGAGCCTTGGTAAGGATTTTTAAATAATTTTACAACAACCATCTTCTCCCCAATGCCCATAACCAACCTTGGGATTAGTTGGTCCCTTAATTACATTTGTTTGTGTTAAAGTTGCTTTGTCAACATTTTACAACTTATATGATTTCTAATTGACTTCTAAGACACAAAACACCCTTTATTTGCATTATGCTTGATATCTCAAAGCTTATTAGACAAAATAAACCTAAATACACTAACATTTCCCTATTGATGTGTTCAAATAAAAAAAATTGATGATGTGGTGTAGGTGCTCCTGCACCAAACTCAAAACTTGGTCCAAGCCTAATTTCTCCCAACCTTTCCAAAACACTTAACCATTTAAAGGTGGATTAATATACCCTTTTCAGGGTTACACAACATATTCCAAAACCAATAGTAACTCTTTTGGACCAACATGGACTTTCAATACACCTCCCTCGCTCCAGGCTTCACAATTAGGCCTAATTTCCAAAGGAACCCCCTCACAAACTCACCTTCAAACCAAGGAAACTTGAAAAAGTCTTAGGGATTCTCACCAAACTCAGGATTTTCCCATTTTAAGAGCCCCAAGAACTTGTTCTATTCCTCTACTCACAAACTATCCTAAACCTTCACAAAAACAAGGGTTTTAAAGAAACGCATAACTACAGACCTCCCCCAATCCTTCCAAAGGTCAAAACACCCCACAATACCTCTTCCCTAACTTAAAAGACACTCACAATCCCATTCCTTTCAGTATTTCTCATATTCAGTACTTGAGTTCCTTACTTTCATGGTGGAAACACCCCTGAACAACATTAGAACTTCACACCCCACTGAGTTTATTCATTCTCTCGGCCTCCAAAGTATTCATACACCAAAATAATCATGGTACAGGCCAATCCACTAAGCAACAAGGTCAAAATAGTAGGTGGATTGGCTAATGTGTCATGGTGTTGCCCTCAAAACCCCCAACACAAAAAACAAAGCAGTAACCAAGTTTGTTGATCCCACACGCACCAACGATGGATTTAAACCTTTAGAATAGATGCAAAGAGAGTAAACACATATGAAATCAAGTATCCAAAGCTCAAGTCATGATAGACTTGTATGGGCATGTGCAAGGCAAAGAAAATTCAAGAAAACAAAGAAAACCAGTGATCAACGTTTTCAAGTATATTTTCTTATTAGAAACTGAACAAAATCAACCCTCAACTCGGGGTATTATAGAAATATATCTTGATACCACCTTCCAAATACCCCTTGAGCCAATCAACCACCATAACCACCCTTTGTTAGACTTCTAAGATGGTAATTTGCCAATTTTGCTCTTAATTACCATTCATTCACAACTTGATTTTGCAAATACCACCTAACTGACCTATTAAGCCTTTTAAATACAATTGCAAGGTATTTACATAGCATATAGATATATAGAGAGAAAATACAATAAATATTTTAACTAATGAATTGTAAAAAATGGATTTTGTAGTTTATATTCATGTCATTTATTACATTCCATTGCACATCTTTCAAAGTCAAAGCATTACTTCACTTTGCATAACTAATAAGTAGATTTTGATAGATGCCAAAAATTTAATTACAATATAGTTTGAACAAAGTCAACCTAAGTAGTTATGCAATTTCTTCACATTGCATAACTAATAACTAGGAGCAGCTGCCAATTGCATTTTCTTATCATGGCATTCTATGAAACCAATTTTTTTTGAGATATTTTTTCAAATAGTTCCCTGCCTTGTCTATGTTACCACATTTTTCATGCATGTCTACCAAAGCATATTCTCAAATAGTCCACTGCCTTGTTGCTATGGCTAAGAGCCTAAAACAAGTAATTTTGAACAAGCTATGGATGCTTCGAAAAATATATCAAAAGAATAATAGTAAGCAATATCATAGAGAAGGCAGTGAACTGTTTGAAAAAATGCATCAAAAAAATTGCTTTGAAATGATAAATTTAGTTGTGCTTTCACTCTTCTTTAACATTGTATATATGCTATTTTTTATAACAAGAGATAAAAAAACGTAAAAAATTGTATAACAAGAGATAAAAACTATCTTTTTTGAAATCGAAAGGCATTTCCATAGCATAGAGATATAGAGAGCAAATAAAATAAAGAGTTTAACTAATGAAATGTAGAAAATAGATTTTTGTAGTTTTTATTCATGCATTGCACATCTTTCAAACTCAAAGCATCACTTCACATTGCATAACGAATAACTAGATGCTGATAGATGACAAAATTTCAATTACAATATAGTTTTTACAAAGTCAACCTAAGCAGTTATGCAATTACTTCACATTGCATAACTAATAACTAGGAGCAGCTGCCAATTACTTTAGCTTGTCATGACATTCAATGAGACCACATTTCTTTGAGGCATTTTTTCAAATAGTTCATTCCCTTGTCTATGCTATGACATTTTTCATATATGTCTACCAAAGCATTTTATCAAATAGTTCATTGCCTTCTTGCTATGGCTAAAAGCCTAAAATAGATGCTTTCGAACAAGCTATGGATGCTTGGAAAAAATCTATGAAAGCATAATAGTAAGCAATAGCATAGACAAGCCATTGAACTTTTTGAAAAAATGCCTCAAAGAAAAGTGGTCTCATGGTGATGGAATGCCATGACAAGCCATAGACAAGGCAATGAATTGTTTGATAATATGCCTCTACTACTTGCATTTGACAACTTTTTCTCCAAGTGAAAATTCGCCAGCACAAGAAAATGCCTTCGAGATAGCGAAAACCGAGAGAGGTTATTGTAGATGGGCCCAACATGATCTTGTAGGATCAAATGAAAAGTTTCTAAGCATCACGATATTCGAGTAATAGCATGCAAAATTTCACAACCATTTTGCACTTTGGACCCTTAAGGGATCGATCTGGTTGAATGTAGCTTGGAGCGATTCCACATGTTTAGGTGCGAAAGAGGACCATACCTAGTGTAAACGTACCCACCCGAATGCGTTGGAACAATTTTTTTGGTCACACGAGCTGCAGAATGAAAGTTGCACCACTTTTCAACTTTCAACTACTTGTATTTGACAACTTTTTCCTCGAGTGAAAATTCGCCACCATAGGAAAAAGCCTCCGAGATAGCAAAAATCGAGCAAGGTTATTGTAGAGGGGCCCAACATGATCCCATAGGATCAGATGAGAAGTTTCTAAGAATCAGGGTGTCCGAGTAATAGCATGCTGAAGTTCGCAACCATTTTGCACTTTGGACCCTTAAGGGATTGATCTGGTTGAACGTAGCTCAGAGCAAATCCACATGTTTAGGTGTGAAAGAGGACCATGCCTAGCGTAAATGTACCCACCCAGATGCGTTGGAATAGTTTTTTTGGTCACACGAGCTGCAGAACGAAAGTTGCACCACTTTGCAACTTTCAACTACTTGCATTTGACCTTTTTCCTCAAGTGAAAATTCACCACCATAGGAAAAATCCTCTGAGATAGCAAGAAACGAGAAAATTTATTGTAGAGGGGCCTAATGTGATCCCATAGGATCAGATGAGAAGTTTCTAAGCGTCATAGTGTCCAAGTAATAGCATGCTGAAGTTCACAACCATTTTGCACTTTGGACCCTTAAGGGATCGATCCAGTTGAACGTAGCTCAGAGCAATTCTGCGTGTTTGGGTGTGAAAGAGGACCATTCCTAGCGTAAACGTACCCATACGAATACGTTGGAACAGTCCGTTTGGTCACACGAGCTGCAAAACAAAAGTTGCACCACTTTGCAACTTTCAACTACTTGCATTTGACAACTTTTTCCTCGAGTGAAAATTCGCCAGCACAGGAAAATGCCTTCGAGATAGCAAAAACCAAGAGAGGTTATTATAGATGGGCCCAACGTGATCCTCTAGGATTAGATGAGAAGTTTCTAAGCATCACGGTGTCCAAGTAATAGCATGTTGAATTTCACAGCCATTTTGCACTTTGGACCCTTAAGGGATCGATCTGATTGAACGTAGCTCAGAGCGATTCCGCATGTTTAGGTGCGAAAGAGGACAATTCCTAGTGTAAACATACCCACCTGGATGCATTGGAATAGTTTGTTTGGTCACATGAGCTGCAGAACGAAAGTTGCACCACTTTGCAACTTTCAACTACTTGCATTTGACAACTTTTTTTTTGAGTGAAAATTCGCCACCATAGGAAAAAGCCTCCGAAATAGCAAAAATCGAGCAAGGTTATTGTAGAGGGGCCCAACATGATCCCATAGGATCAGACGAGAAGTTTCTAATCATCACGGTGTCCGAGTAATAGCATGCTGAAGTTCACAACCATTTTGCACTTTGGACCCTTAAGGGATAGATCCGGTTGAACGTAGCTCAGAGCGATTTTGCGTGTTTGGGTGAAAAAGAGGACCATGCCTAGTTTAAACATACCCACCTGGATGCGTTGGAATAGTCCATTTGGTCACATGAGCTGCAGAACGAAAGTTGCACCACTTCGCAACTTTCAACTACTTGCATTTGACAACTTTTTCCCCGAGTGAAAATTCGCCAGTACAGGAAAATGCTTCCAAGATAGCGAAAAATGAGAGAGGTTATTGTAGATGGGTCCAACGTGAACTTGTAGGATTAGACGAGAAGTTTCCAAGCATCACGATATCCGAGTAATAGCATGCTGAATTTCATAGCCATTTTGCACTTTGGACCCTTAAGGGATCGATCTGGTTGAACGTAGCTTAGAGTGATTATGCGTGTTTGGGTGCGAAAGAGGATCATTCCTAGCATAAACGTACCTACCTGTATGCATTGGAACAGTACGTTTGGTCACACGAGCTGCAGAACGAAAGTTGCACCACTTTGCAACTTTCAACTAGTTACATTTGACAACTTTTTCCCCGAGTGAAAACTTGCAAAAGCCTGTGAATCTTAGACATAGACTCACATAAAAATCATTAAAAGAGAAATAACTAAATAATGTCAGTCATATAGCTGATGAGACCTACTATCACCTTCATGCATGCTAAATAAGGAGGTCGATTGAAGGACCTACAATGGTGATGTGCCCCTTCGCTACTTTATCATCTCTCGATGACCCTACGCATAAATTTCAAATATATCACTGAGAGGCTTAACATAAAACGTGTAGCATATAAGAATTCGATAAATCTAGGAGATGGAAAAGAGAGAGAAGATTGACAAGAAGAAAATGCACCAGTAACCAATGTTTCTCATACCACTGAACACTTGCACCAGCAACCGATGTTGTTCTTTTCTTATATACTTTGAAAAACTTCAGTATTAACTACAGTCACAATCAGAAAAGGATCAATGACAGTTGTAAATACATATGACATTAAACAGTAATCGTGAAAAATCCTTATTGCAAGGTGTTGGTCCAAAAGAGTGATCAAGAACATGGCTTTACAAATTCAATGTGCATACTTACAAATCAATCCAGGGAATCATCTGGGTCTGCTCTAGTCTTTATTGTGTCGAGTATTGCCTTGTGGTCAGACTCATGCACTTTCCACAAGTTCTTGTTCGCAGGTCTACCCTTATATTTGATCAAATGAACGTTGGTGGTGACGACAAGGTTCAAATAGTGAAGAATTTTCCGATGCGTGTCGAAGTCCTCAAACAACCAAACTGCAACATTCTTAACTGGATACCTTTGAAGCCATGTTCCAGTAACAACCACCAAACTTGTAGGATATTCTATGTTTTCTCCGTCTATAACTGGGGACTTCAATTTCTTTTTGGCCTCGATACAATGACATAGGTAATAATTTGTACCCTCTTCATTGTCTTCATCTGCAATCACCGCATAAACGTTCCCTGCATTGATATGTTCATCTTGTTAGATTTATTTACCAAGCAACATAATAAAACTTGTAAGTAAGATATATTACCTAGTTCTAGTAGGTCTGATACATGATCAAAGTCAATGGATGATTGCATCTCCGTGATTTGTAGAGCCATCGGGAACTGATAAGTGTCAAGTGGGGTTAGACTTCTTATAGACCATTCGTCAACCCACTTTGTTGACTCGCAATCATTCCATGATCGAAGTGTACATGCATAACTAAAGCATGCCATCTTCCTTGTATGGATAGTCCATGTACCTGCATTGGAGCTTCTAAAAGAGTGTAGCTCGCTCGATCCTGTTAGTGTACAACAATCCTCATATTTTGCAATGTTAGTATCATCTACTAAATGAAAAAATCTACGAACTAAAGAATTACCTTCACTACCTGGACCCATTGAACCATTGCACCACTGGACAATTGATCTTGCATCTGTCAACTTTACACTATTTGTGTACTTTAAATTTTCTCGTGCTAGGGCTCTTTTGATACATGCACTTGCTACATCATGCTCCCCCTTTCCATGCCCGACCTCTGAGAAGTTCCACATATGCTAAACATCACTAATCCTATGCATCCAGCTCAACCAGTAAAACATTCTGGCGTTCTTGAATTGTGATGTACAATTATTTGACCATATGATATGCTGACTAAATGATATGCCCCTACTAGCCAGATCGACATAGAACATATGAAAGAAACCTTGAACAAACTCTACAGAATGTGTGCGATGATCATTGATGTAAAAGTGATACTCCCTCAATACTTTCCTATTTTCCTCTATACTATCATTTGCATGAATGAATTCTATATGTACAAATAAAGCAACCTGCACGGAGTTGTACTATGATTGTACCTCATTCTGTGGTTGTAGTGTGTAGTTCTCAGTGAAGTCGACAACTGAAACGATATGACGAAGTGGAAATGTGTCCTTGCATAACTTGAACTGCGAGTCCAACCATTGTGCTTTGTGTGTATGCATTGCATAATCATAAACCACCCAATCACAAAAAAATCCCATAAACTGATACACTGGAATCTTATCACTGACCAATTCACACTTCTTTGCTTCTTTCCCATCTTTTAGACTATATGCCACTATCGTATATTTGCCAAATTCCATAATTTTGTCTCCAATTGTGTGTGTACTAGCAATGTGTTGGCAAATTGGAAAATATTGCATGCCACCACAATGATCACATGTGCCATCCAAACATGATTTTTTGTAAAAAATTTGACCATCCTCTCTTTCACATAAAATGGAAGACAAAAATTTCCTTGACGATTTAGGTGGAGGCATTATGTTACATTCCTGCAAAACATTGTCAGTATGCATATCTACACATATACGTCGATAAACATCATAATGGTTAGAAAACTCAATATGAACCCTACAACAACAAGTAGTGCGTGTGTGATTTATTTTGACATAAAAAGGCTTTATTATTTCAAAATACCTTTAACATATTTTAATTTCAGGAAAATTTTGTACAAAATCAGCAAAAAATTGGGTTTGAGTGGTATCCAAATAATGCATTGGATGTGGCTCACAGTTTATACTATCAATTCTCCTTCTTACAACATCTCTTTGATTAGGAGAGGTCCTTGTGTTATCCTTCCAATAATTCACAATTAAAGATCTCAAGCCTTGAGCAATTCTTGTGTCTTTCCGTGGCACTCTACCCGAAAATGCCCATAACTCATTGCTATTTGGATCCTCCACTCTTTCACGCCTTCCTTTGGTTCTCATTATAGATTATCTACTTATTTTCAAAGACTTACATGCCTTTGTAAGGTTCACCTTGTTCCTTGTTTGACTGCTTAACAGTGTTGTTGTCATCACATGTCGTGTGGCACAACTATCCTTCGTGCGTGAGGTGGAACCCACGCTCTCGTATGCACTCATGAAGTTCTTTACAATGGAATTTTCACTTGAGTCATTCAAAACTCTTAGCCCAAGAGCCTTCATGGTGGGCCTAAATTTGAGTTGCCTCATCATTTCAACAAATAGTTGGCATCTTCCACCCTCACTTAGCTTCGCAAAAAACAAACTCCATATCCTTTTGCATATCTTTGACATGTACGTTTTGGAATCTTATTAGGCATCCATTTCAAAACATTGGAATCAATATCAATAAAAAATGTAGGTTTTCTATGCAAAACTCTAGGAGGAGTTCTCAAATGTAAATTTGTGTCAATATTGGGAAGGTCAACAACATCAGGGATAGATCGTGTACCTTCAATTGGAGGTGCAATTGATGACATACGTTGAGATTGACATGTAAACGATGTTGTACCTCCAACTTGATATGTCGTTTGTGGAGTTCCTTCAAATAGAGATGTGTTTGTTGATGTACTTTCAAAACATAATGGTTTTGATGGTGTGTCTTCAATTGGAGATGTGATTTCCGATGTACTTGGAAAACCACATGTTGTTGTCAATGTGTCTTCAACTGGAGATGTGCATTGAGCTTCACCTATGGTTGATGATGTGCCCCCAACTGCTGTATCCATTCCTGTCCTTCCATGAACTTTCCTCATTCGTTCCCTTTGTTTTTCCAATTTGACATCTCTCTTAGATTGCAAGGGAATTTGTGGTTGTATGGGCTGCAATTCCTTTGCTTCACAAGCTACATATTTTGATTCTCTTCTCCTTGCATTTTTAACTGCACGTTCTTTTGGTGTTAGAGGCTTTGGTCGTTTCCTCGACATGACCTTGAATGCTACATGTTGACAAACACACATAGAACAAAATTAAGTAATAAATTTTACAAAAAAATTGATGTAGAGAGGGGTTGAAACCATTCAATATAGAAAATCAATGAGAATCACAAACCTAGGGTATAAATTGCTGCCACCTAAATGAAAACTAGAGACTCTTGTGTTTATTTTTCTCAAAACCAAATTTTTGATTGTCAACAAAGTCATGAAGAATATGGATTCAAAGAATGGTTTGTGATGCTATATCTTATCATTATTCACTATTTCTTTGGCAATGAGGTTTTCCAATTTAGATGAAAATAAAAGTTTTCCAAATTAGTTGAAAAAAGAATGAAATATAGTAAATTCCACTAGCCATGTTGGAAATGGACTACTATAAGCAATGCAAATAGAATTCATAAGTAAATTTATGTTAAGTAAATGTCATGTTTTTATTTTTTTTGTTCTTCAAACTCATAAAAATTGAACTTTTTTATGCAAATCCCATCTAATTCAATGTTGAATTCTAAGTCCAATTGTTATGATTAATAAAATCATTAAGGAAATTTAATTTATATTGTCAAAAACAAACAAATATACTAAATACAAACATTTCAATTTACCAAAATGAATATATTAACTCAGATAATGTAAAATGATGTAGAAAATTCAAAATATCTTCTTCTACGTTGTCTACCATGCATATTGGTGGTAAAAAGGTGATGGATCAAGCATAGATAGGTACAATATGAAGTCAACTGTAGAAAAAAAGGCGTTTTTGACTCGGATAAAGCGTTGAACCAGACAAACATAGGAGAATGTGGGCCTGAATCATGGGGTCAACCCTTGTTTTTGCCGTTTCAAGGTAAAACCCATTTGGCGAGCACTAAATATGTTCCTCTGAAAAGGAGAGACTCCAGAGAGAGGGAGAGAGAGAGATAGGGAGTGGGAGAGAGAGAAAGGGGGAGGGAGAGGGTGTGGGAGGGAGAAACCTAAGAGAGAGAGGCTGGGAGGGAGACACCTGAGAGAAGGAGAGGGAGTCAAAGTGGGAGAGAGGGGGTGGGAAGGAGAACCTAAGAAAGTAGGGTGGGAGGTAAGTGAGGCCTGACAGAGAGGGATTGTGAGATAAGTGAGGCTTAATCCCTCAACCCTCAACCCTTAGCCCTTAAACCCTAATCCATAGAGACAGAGAGAGAGAGAGAGGAAGGGAGAGGGGGTGGGAGGGAGACACCTAAGAGAGAAGGAGAGGGAGACAAAGTGGGAGAGAGGGGGTGGGAAGGAGGTGCCTAAGAGAGTAGGAGAGAGAGGGAGTGAGAGATAGAGGGATGGGAGAGATACAAGGAGTGTGAGAGAGAGAGACTTGAGAGATAGAGAGAGGGTGGGAGGGAGAGGGAGTACTCAAGATAAAGGGATTCGAGAGAGATGGAGGGGGTGGGGGAGATACATGAGATAGAGGGAGAGAGAGAGAGTGGGAGGGAGATATTTGAGAGAGGGAGAGCGAGAGGGAGAAAGACAGAGTGGGAGAGAGTGAGAGAGAGGGAGTGGGAGAGAGAGGGAATGGGAGAGATAGAGGGAGTGGGTGAGTGGCATACCTAAGAGAGGGATTAGGGTGGAGAGTTTAATTGGGTTGAAGGGTTTAAGTGTTGAGGGATTAGGGTCTAGGTTATTGGGTTGAGGGTTGAGGGTAGAGGGTTTAAGGGTTGAAGGTTGAGGGTTGAGGGTCTAGGGTATAGGGTTGAGTGTTTAAGGTTTTAAGGGTTGAGGGTATAGGGTTGAGGTATTAGGGTAGAGAAGGTGGGATGTATGGAGGGAGAGATGGAGGGAGAAGTGAGATAGAGATAAGGAGAGAAGAGGAGGAGGGGACAAAGATAAATGAGGGTTGAGGATCCAATGTATAGAGTAGATGGTTGAGAATTGAAGGTATAGGGTTCAGGACCTATAGGGTTGATGGTTTAGGGTATTGGTTTGAGGGTATAGGGTTTAAGGGAGATGGGAGAGAGATAGATGGATTGAGTGAGTGAGAGAGAGACCTGAGAGAGGGAGAGGGGGTGGGATGGAGAGACTTGAAAGAGAGAAAGAGGGAGGGAGTGGGAGAGAGACAGAGGGAGGGAGGGTTAAGGGTAGAGGGTAGAGGGTTTAATGGTTTAGGTTTTAAGGGTTAAGGGTTTAGGGTTTAGGGTAGAGGGGAGAGAGATAGAGGGAGTGAGTGGGTGTGAGAAAGAGGGACCTAAGAGAGGGAGAGGGGGTAGGAGGGAGAGTCTTGAGAGAGAGGGAGGGAGTGGGAGAGAGATAAAGGGTAGAGGGTTAAGGGTAGATGGTTAAGGGTAGAGGGTAGAGGTCTTTAAGGGTTTTAGGGTCTAGGGTAGAGAGAGAGAGAGAGAGAGAGAGAGAGAGAGAGAGAGAGAGAGAGAGAGAGAGAGAGAGAGAGAGAGAGAGAGAGAGAGAGAGAGAGAGGGGAAGAAGGTAGAGATATTGAGAGAGAGGAGGCAAGAGGAGTAAAATGGATGGAGAGAGGTGAGAAAAAAGAGAGGTCTAGGTAGATGAGGTGGGGAGGAGACAAAACAGAAGTAGAGGGTAGAGGTTTTAAGGGTTTAAGGGCTAAGGGTATAGGGGCTTCAGAGTTAAAGGAGAGAGATAGGACTTAGTGAGAGAGAGAGAGAGAGGGAGGGAGGTGCCGACAGGGTAGAGGGTTACACAATGGCAGAGGGTAGAGGGCAGAGGGCAGAGGGTAGAGGGGAGAGAGATAAAAGGATTTAATGAGTGAAAGAGAGACC
>CM021107.1:646744433-646754736 GCA_007115665.2 Sequoiadendron giganteum | reverse complement strand
TGGTGTGAAGGTAGAGATCGAAAGGAAAAATTTAAAGATCTGATTTTTTCAATGGTTAGGTGAATGAGTTTGTGGCATAAAAAACAAGGTAACTACTCTAGCTATATTCTTGTTGAGGATTAGAAAGAATGAACAACACCATTAATACACACAACTATGAAATCTGGAGAAAATTTGATACAAATCAAATCATGCAAGTATGGGCATTAAATGTGAAATCAAACCCTGGGTTTGATGTATGCCAAAAATAAAAAATATAGTGAATATGGTCAGTGGTGTTTGGATCGAGGTGCAAATGGCTTATCAGTGAAGAAAAGAGTGAAGTTCATCAAAAAACTTAGTTTTTGGTATGTGGTTTTAGGATCCATATGTTGTGAGAAGGAGACCTAAACGCTCACATAAATCATCATCTAGGTTATGTATTGATTTTGCAAAGAAGAGTAGGATAGAGAAAAAAGCGGAGAAGAGCAAAGCAGTGAAATGATCTGCTAAAGAATTAATAGTTGAGATAGAGATAATGATTGTAGAGAAGAAGAGTATGAACAATTGCAAAATAGGTTTGCAACATTGAACTGGATTCATTTTGAATCATTTATAATCTGGAGTTGTAGCTCCATGTTTTCATTGTAAATCTAATTGGTCGGTGCCATCGGATACATGAGTTGGTGCTCAGATAGGGAATGTGTGCTTCCTTAAAGTTGGTGCTCTTAAAAGTAGGGCATTGGTGTCTCCTTAGGGTTGGTTCCCTTAAAAATTATAACCAATGAGGTTCTATTGTGAGGCTAGATTAGGAAAATAGCTCCTAGCAACTATTCTCGCTGTGGTTTTTCCCATATTGGGGTTTCAACATATATCTGGTGTTATGTGCATTTGTGTGTATGATCTCTACTTGTTTACTTAATCTGCTTTGAAAGGTGTCAAAATAAAAAAATTAATTTATCTACTAATTCACCCCCCTCTTAGTAGATATTTGTGTTTTCTTGCATGTGATATGACCCCTCGTGTTGTGTTGTTTGGTGTGTCTTTGTGTTTTTGAGTTTCCTTTGGATGACCCTTGTTGCTTAATTGGTGCAAGGATACAAAGAAAATTAATTTGTCATGACTATCTTCTATTTGTATCTACATCTTCTATATGTCATAAAAAAAATTATCTTGTGTTTTCTTTTTAGGAGCAATGCAAGGTGTTGAGACATTTAGGTCTCTTCCACATTGAACCAAAATTCTATTTGTTCTTTCTCTATGTGTCTTTCTTCCATTGTGTTTGTTGTTCCATGGGTATTTGGGGAATGATGTTAGTTTTGAGCTCTATTATATCATTTTAGAAAAGATGTATACTAACCCTAGATTTGTGGATCCCTTCCATGTTCATCTTATTTCTTTTCTATGTATAGCATTTGGGTTCAACCCCTTTTCATGAGGTAGCTTTATTTGGAAACATATCATTAGAATATGGATTTCAAAGTAGGATCTCATGTCCTTTATCATATTTTTTTACTTTAAATTAATTTCTCACAACATGGTGTTTTGTAATTTCTTTAAAGTGGGGCCATATACTAGCATTTTTGCTTCACTTCATTCACATGTGTTGGACTTAGTGGTGCATTGACATTGGAACTTTTTCTTCACTTTGTTCACATATGTTGGACTTGGTGGTATGTTGACATTGGAATTTTTTTCTTCACTATGTTCATGAGTGTTGAGCTTAGTGTAGCATTGTCATTGAATCTTGACCATTTTTTAGCACCTTATTAGGGTTATCAAGGGGTATAACTATTGGTATGGTTTTTAATGGGTACACACCTAGTGAAAAATGGTCCTCACTAGACCTAGTGTGTTTCTCATTTCCCTTGTCTTGGGGGTTCACCTAGTGAATATCAAACTTCACTAGCCAATGTTCCTTCATGTTTGTGATTCACCTAGAAATTATCAAAATTTTCTATTGTGTGAGCCATCAAGGCCTTTTGGCGTGGATCCTAGAATAACACAACTTGCTGGCCCAAGATTATCTATACCCATTGTGTACTATGTTTGACATTATCTATGTTTGTGTATGTTGTCTTTCTATATTTCATATGTGTGTTCATTTGTGCTCATGTTGGTTTGAAATGGGTTTCTTAGATGGTGGGGGTTTACGCTCCCCCCTACATCCTTAGTCATCTTATCTTTTCAACATTTGGACAATCGGATCCCTCATGACATAATTTTTTTACTTTAGTGTAATTTTTACTCTTACTAAAGTCGGGGCTCAATATAGTGTTGAAAATTGTCACCCTTGATAATTTCACACGATATTTTGTCCCTCTTAATTTACTAGACCTATCTCATCCCCTAATTTCCCAAATTATGAATTTCAAGGCTTATTTTTACCATCTTCCGAGAGATTTCAAGCATTAAGAAAATGCAAGAAATTAATATTTTTCCCTTGATGCATTGTGTCTTGGAAAATAGGGTTAGGACCCATATTCCCTATGGTGTATGGGTGCCCCTATTTTTCTAGGGACCAATTTTGGATATGACGATATCGACACTTTAATATTCAAATTTCAATGTTAGCTTTTGGGAAATTAGCATAATTGCATATAAATACCTAGTTATTGCATCATTTGATATATAACAAGAACTAAGTGAAATAATCTTTAGTAATTATTATTGTCAAGAGCATTCAAAAGAAAGTCAAGAGTAGCATTTCAGTGTCTTATTGCAACAATTCAAGATCTAACATCATGTCAAATCCTAAAGTAGGATTTGCTATAAAGGGTAAGTGCACCAATTCAGGATTACAATTTAGGTCTGAATTGAAAATGATAAAAAGAAAAACACTGTAAATATAGCCTTTTATGACACCAAATTTAGAAGGTTCTAGTCATTTTCTAGACATAAAATGCAAAATTCAGGTTTGGATTCCTCATTTTGTCTTCAACCCACGGCTTGAGAAGGAAGATTTTAGGTCTATAGCTCGCGCTCACCAAATCTCCTCCATTATTTGCATCCTTAGCTTGCCATTTTCCACAAGAATGCCACCAACATGTCGAAGAGGTCAAAGATTGCAAAGAGGTGTGTATTTTTATTCTATTTATTTTGAATTTGGTTTGGAATGCAACTTTAAATAGATTTTTATAATAAAACTTTGTTCTAATTCTTAGGGAATGAATCTCCACCTCAAAACATTGAGAATTCACAATCACCCCCTCATCAAGAGCCTCCTATACAAGAACAACTCGAAACCCCTCCATCAATTCATAGGAATCCTCAAGGAACACAAGAAAATATTCAAAATCAAATTGAAAACAATAAAAGAGACATTCAACAATTAATTGCAAGATTAATCGAGCATGTCGAAACCCACCCTTATAGGAGAGGGATTGCTGAATCATTGAAGTCAATTTTAACTCATGTAGGAGAAATGAGCGAGCAAATGAATTTTTGGTCAACTAAGAGAGATGAGATGAGGCAATTTTATGCTAATGGTTTGTCATATGCAAATGTCAAAAAACTAAAAATTAGCAAAGCCAAGTTGTGTGCCCTATTTAAAGACCCAAAAGCCAATGAACCTTTGTCCCATGCATGCAGGAGGTTCCCCATCCATTGGTGCCACCATGATTTAATTAGAAACAAATTTTGGGAGCGGTGGTGGATGGTATTTCACCAACCTCCATGAAATAACCATCAGGTTCCACAATACTTTTTGAGGAAACTCTATTGCAAGTTTGTCCTCAATAAAATGCCAAACTATTTTGACATCTTAGACTTTCAGGGTAGAGGTGGGGACTCCACACACGATAGACCTGCTGCACGACGTAATCCACAGTTGGCACTGAGAGCCTTGGGCAGACCCATGGTGGAGCATGTCATTGTTCCTTCCATTGTTAAGGATAGTGTAGAGGTGGACATGATGAAGTCGATTGGCTCACTCACCCAGACCATTTTACAGTGTGAAAGTCCTCTAGTAGAGCCTGATGTGGAGGAGATGTGTAGGCCCCGAGCTCCACCCCACCATTGCGGCACTTGTGGTGTTGTTTGCACATATGATTATCAGGGTGCTCATGATGCAACTACACAGCCTACGTCAGTTGCAAAGGCAATGGCTTTCACAAATGATATTCTGAATGATACATTCGGCATTGACACTTAGGTAAAATTTAGCAAGTTATTTTAATGTTGTTTATTAAAATATATTTTGAAATTTAAGAATAACTAAATTAGTAGAATTTTGATATGATGAAATTTCAAGGTCGCACTATTCATGAGGGATGCTCTATTCCTACAGACCCTTATACATTCTCGACGATGAGTCCATAGGTATGCAACTAGTATTAAAGATATTATTATTGCATTTGAATAGTTGAATGTTATATTTGAATGTTTGTCTCATAACATGCTTCGGATTTCAAACAGTTTCCTGGTGCACCTTCTTCCTCCACACCTCGTGATTCATATCCTCAAACAACGTACACTCAGGTAGCCTTTATTCATTAATAGGGTTGTACATCTATGTTAGCTAGTTTTCATAATTTTGCGTATATACAAATCTTAAAAATTGATGAGAAACACAAACATTGCATTCAAGTATTCCTTGATCGTGTCACATTATGTTCTCCTATATCAACATGATACCTGAGATATTGTTTCATTTGCAGCTATTGACAAGAGATAGCCCTGGTGATGTTGGTGGCATGATGGACCATGATGGACCATGGAGTTGTTGTAGCAATAGCCAGTTCTGATCCATTGAGAGAGGTATGGAATAGATTAGTCGATTTGACATTATATTTGCTCTTTTATGGTCTATTATAGAAATTTTTCATGATAATTTTATGTAGTTTAATTTCTATCTTCATGGTTGCTACAGGTGGTTGTCACTCCAGATCATGTACATGGTGATGCTTTAAATGTGCATGATGACTATATGTATGTGGTAAGTGATTATATTTTGTTATATGTCATTCCATAATTCAATTTCTATGTTTTAACATCTTTACTTTTAATTGTATCAGTTGAAGGTCCAGAGTGAAGAGAGGAGGAGTAGCGGGTGTGTTCGAAAGACAAGACAAGCAACAGTCACTCCATCCAGCTGAATTTTGAAGTTAGCCTGAGATCTATTTCCTTCCCCTAGAGGGAAATGACTATGTATTAGTGTTGTTTGTTGTATGCCTATGTGGCATTTTGGAACATATGTTTTGTACTATTGATATATACGTGATATTTTATGTCCAAATGGCTCCTTTGTACTAAGCCTATATGGTTTTTTTGGATATATTTATATACTTTTATCAATATATATCATTGTATAGCCTTTCGGATTTTTTATTGAAGAAACTCTTATTTTGCTACTGCCATTCTTGAATGATGTTATCATGCGTATCATGTAAGTTGTATGCTTGAATGTTGTAGGCATGGATTTTGTTTACATCTAATGCTTAATTAATTATTGTTGAATGCTCAATAAGCCCCATCTAAAGCGTATTGTATAAATAAGCTCCATTCGTGGTGGTTTGTACCCTTTGGAATGCTTCAATTACTTTTGCCTCACCGATGTAGAGGCAAGGAGGCTCAAACCCAATCAGTCTGACAACCTGCCTTCAAGGGGCTCCTAACAAGATTAATACAACCTATTTTGAGCAATCTACACAACCTCAAAGCCCCATCAAACCAAAATCTTCATTCAACACCTTACCCAACAATCCACCCTTGTAGCACTCTGACGTAGAGCCAAGGTGGAGAAGACTCACAACAATGGAAATGTCAATTCTCAATCAAGAACTCTTCTTCATAATGATTCAGCCTAATAGGCATCAACCCACCCTCAAGGGTCTCAACTCCTCAACCTTCCAAATGAACAACAAGACTCCACCAAGGCCCTACAAAGACCATCAACATTCATACAATGACAATTGAATCAATTGACAACAATCCCTAAGTCAGATTCATCAAGGTTTCCAAAACTCACATTTGTGACTGGTTATTCTTGTAGTACTCAAAACTCAGTTTTAGCTAGATTTCTCCCAACCTTTCCAAAACACTAGACAATTACAATATGGATTGAGATACCCTTTTCAGGGCTACACAACATACCAAAGAATTAGTGGTCTCTCTTTTGGACCGACATAGACTTTCAACACACCTACTTCAATTTTGGCTTCATAATTAGCCCTTTTTTTTCCAAAGGGACCACCCTTCCAACTTTAGGTATCTATCCAAACACCTTGGATAGTCTTAGGTCATGGTGCCAAACCTCAAATTTTGTCATTAGTTTGTGTCTACAGAGCCTCTAACTCACAAAACCCAAGAAACCCTCCAAAACCTTCACAAAATCAAGGGTTTTAAAGAAACATACAACTCTAGACCTCTCTCAACACTTCCAAAGCCCAAAACACCTCAAAATACTTTTGCATAGACTCATTAGACCCTCACATAACCCTTACAGGCATTAATTCTTAAAAACCTCTCTTTGGTTCCTCACTTCCATGTTGGAAAACCCTTGTTCAGTCTTAGAACAGTCACAAAAACACCACATAATTATGACTCCTTATTCCAAAATGAGTTGAAACACTTATTATAACATGTTTTCAATCAATCCATTGAGATACAGTAGCAAACAATAGGTGGATTGATTGTTACATCACAAATTTCCCCTCAAACCCTTGATTCAGCAACACTGGGACAATCACTGTTTGTGTTGGTTCTCTCTACAAACAAAGAGTTAAGACACCAAATAAAAAATAAATGAATTATAAAAAATATAGACACATCTTCTTAAATTATTAGACCATGAAGAACCTGTATGTTCCCGTACAACACTCAAAAAGATCAAGAAAACAATATTTTTCTAGAAAATTGCTCAAAACTGTGGTGTTTATTGTGTAAAATTGTTACAAAACTTCTTCCACTCTCTCATTCAAGCCTTGGTAAGGATTTTTAAATCATTTTCCAACAACCATCCTCTCCCAAATTCCCATAACCAACCTTGGGATTAGTTGGTCACTTAATTACATTTGTTTGTGTTAAAGTTGCTTTGTCAACATTTTACAACTTATATGATTTCTAATTGACTTCTAAGACACAAAACACCCTTTATTTGCATTATGCTTGATCTCTCAAAGCTTATTAGACAAAATAAACCTAAAGACACTAACATTTCCCTATTGATGTATTCAAATAAAAAGAAATTGATGATGTGGTGTAGGTGCTCCTGCACCAAACTCAAAACCCGGTCCAAGCCTAATTTCTCCCAACCTTTCCAAAACACCTGACCATTTAAAGGTGGATTAAGATACCCTTTTCAGGGTTACACAACATATGCCAAAACCAATAGTAACTCTTTTGGACCAACATGAACTTTCAATACACCTCCCTCGCTCTAAGCTTCACAATTAGGCCTAATTTCCAAAGGAACCCCCTCACAAACTCACCTCCAAACCAAGAAAATTTAAATAGTCTTAGGGATGCTCACCAAACTCAAGATTCTCCCATTTTAAGAGCCCCAAGAACTTGTTCTATTCCTCTACTCACAAACCGTCCTAAACCTTCACAAAAAGAAGGGTTTTAAAGAAACTCATAACTCTAGACCTCCCCCAATACTTCCAAAGGTGCAAACACCCCACAATAACTCTGCCCTAACTTAAAGGACACTCACAATCCCATTCCTTTTAGTATTTCTCAGATTCAGTACTTGATTTCCTTACTTTCATGGTGGAAATACCCTTGAATAACATTAGAACTTCACACCCCATTGAGTTTATTCATTCTCTCGACCTCCAAAGTATTCATACACCAAAATAATCATGGTACAGGCCAATCCACCGAGCAACAGGGTTAGAACAGTAGGTGGATTGGCTAATGTGTCATGGTGTTTCCCTCAAAACCCCTAACATAGAAAACAGAGCAATAACCAAGTTTGTTGATCCCACACACACCAATGGTGGATTTAAACCTTCAGAATAGATGTAAAGAGAGTAAAAAAATATGCAATCAAGTATCCAAAGCCTCAAGTCATGATAGACTTGTATGGGCCTGTGCAAGGCAAATAAAATATAGGAAAACAAAGAAAACTAGTGATCAACGTTTTCAAGTATATTTTGTTATTAGAAACTGAACAAAATCAACCCTCAACTCGGGGTATTACAACAATATATCTTGATACCACCTTCCAACTACCCCTTGAGCTGATCAACCACCATAACCACCCTTTGTTAGACTTCTAAGATGGCAATTTGCCAATTTTGCTCTTAATTACCATTCATTCACAACTTGATTTTGCAAATACCACCTAACTGACCTATTAAGCCTTTTAAATACAATTGCAAGGTATTTACATAACATATAGAAATATAAAGAGCAAATACAATAAATATTTTAACTAATGAATTGTAAAAAATGGACTTTTTTAGTTTATATTCATGTCATTGATTACATTGCATTGCACATCTTTCAAAGTCAAAGCATTACTTCACTTTGCATAACTAATAAGTAGATGCTGATAGATGCCAAAAATTTAATTACAATATAGTTTGAAAAAAGTCAACCTAAGCAGTTATGCAATTTCTTCACATTGTGTAACTAATAACTAGGAGCAGCTACCAATTGCATTTTCTTATCATGGAATTCTATGAGACCAAATTTCTTTGAGATATTTTTTCAAATAGTTCCCTGCCTTGTCTATGTTACCACATTTTTCATACATGTCTACCAAAGCATCTTCTCAAACAGTTCACTACCTTGTTGCTATGGCTAAAAGCCTAAAACAAGTGATTTTGAACAAGCTATGGATGCTTCGAAAAATATATCAAAAGCATAATAGTAAGCAATAGCATAGAGAAGGCAGTGAACTGTTTGAAAATATGCATCAAAAAATTGCTTTGAAATGATAAATTTAGTTGTGCTTTCACTCTTCTTTAACATTGTATATCTGCTCCTTTTTATAACAAGAGATAAAAAAACGTAACAAATTGTATAACAAGAGATAAAAACTATCTTTTTTGAAATCGAAATGCATTTCCATAGCATAGAGATATAGAGAGCAAATAAAATAAAGAGTTTAACTAATGAAATGTAGAAAATAGACTTTTGTAGTTTTTATTCATGCATTGCACATCTTTCAAACTCAAAGCATCACTTCACATTGCATAATGAATAACTAGATGAGATGATAGATGACAAAATTTCAATTACAATTTAGCGTTTGACAAAGTCAACCTAAGTAGTTATGCAATTACTTCACATTGCATAACTAATAACTAGGAGCAGCTGCCAATTGCTTTAGCTTGCCATGGCATTCCATGAGACCACATTTCTTTGAGGCATTTTTTTAAATAGTTCATTCCCTTGTCTATGCTATGACATTTTTCATATATGTCTACCAGAGCATTTTATCAAATAGTTCATTGCCTTCTTGCTATGGCTAAAAGCCTAAAACAGATGATTTCGAACAAGCTATGGATGCTTGGAAAAAATCTATTAAAGCATAATAGTAAGTAATAGCATAGACAAGCCATTGAACTTTTTGAAAAAATTCTTCAAAGAAAAGTGGTCTCATGGTGATGGAATGCCATGAAAAGCCATAGACAAGGCAGTGAATTGTTTGATAATATCCCTCAACTACTTGCATTTGACAACTTTTTCCTCGAGTGAAAATTCGCCACCATAGGAAAAATCCTTTGAGATAGCGAAAAACGAGCAAGGTTATTGTAGAGGGGCCCAACGTGATCCCATAGGATCAAACGATAAGTTTCTAAGCATCACGATGTTCGAGTAATAACATGTTGAAGTTCATAGCCATTTTGCACTTTGGACCCTTAAGGGATCGATTCGGTTGAACGTAGCTCGAAGCGATTCCGCATGTTTAGGTGCAAAAGAGGACCATTCCTAACATAAAAATACCTATTCAGATGCGTTGGAACAATATGTTTGGTCACACGAGCTGCAAAATGAAAGTTGCACCACTTTGCAACTTTCAACTACTTGCATTTGACATCTTTTTCCTCAAGTGAAAATTCACCAGCACAGGAAAATTCCTTCAAGATAGCGAAAACCGAGAGAGGTTATTGTAGATGGGCCCAACGTGATCTTGTAGGATCAGACGAGAAGTTTCTAAGCGTCATGGTGTCCGAGTAATAGCATGCTGAATTTTGAAGCCATTTTGCAATTTGGACCCTTAAGGGATCAATTCGGTTGAACATAGCTTGGAGCGATTCCACGTGTTTAGGTGTGAAATAGGACCATTCCTAGCGTAAACGTACCCACTTGCACGCGTTGAAATAGTTTTTTTGGTCACACGAGCTGCAGAACGAAAGTTGCACCACTTTAC
>CM021107.1:646467762-646744333 GCA_007115665.2 Sequoiadendron giganteum | reverse complement strand
GAGATAGAGGGTATAGGGCTAAGGGTAGAGCAGAGAGATATAGGAGTGAGTGAGTGAGTGAGAGAGAGAGACTTGAGATAGGGAGAGGGAGAGACGTGAGATAGAGAGAGACAAAGAGAGAGAGGGAATGGGAGAGAGATAGAGGGTAGAGGGGAGAGAGATAGAGAGACTTGAAAGAGGGAGAGAGGGTATGAGAGAGAGAGAGAGAGAGAGAGAGAGAGAGAGAGAGAGAGAGAGAGAGAGAGAGAGAGAGATGAAGGAGGGATATATATGTAGGTAGAGAGAGTTGAGATAGAGATAGAGTAGAGAGGGAAGGGAGGGAGAAGTTAGAGAGAGAAGAAGGAAGGTGGATAGATTGAGAGAGGGAAGGATGGAGAGAGGGAGAGAGAGAGAATGAGGTATAGAGGGATAGGTAGGTAGAGATAAGTAGAGAGGTAAGGAGAGTTGGAGGGAGAGGTAGGGATGGAGAGAGAGAGGTAGGTAGAGAGATTAAAGGGAGATATAGAGAAGTGGAGAGGGAAGGAGAGACGGATGGAGAGGTAGGGATCGAGGGAGAAATAAGGATTTAGAGAGAGAGAGAGAGGTAGGTAAGGAGAGGGAGGGGAGATAAAGGGAAGTAGAGAATGGAGGAGAGAGGGAAGAAGAGGTAGGGAGGGAGAGATAGGTGAGATAGAGAGAGAGGAGGAGGGAGGGATATTTAAGGAGAGAGGGGTGAGATAGAGAGAAATAAAGTAAAGAGGGAAGAGGGAGAGAGAGAAGTAGAGGCGTAATGAGAAAGGTAGATAGATTGAGAGAGGGAAAGAGAGAGGGAGAGAAAACAAGGTATATAGGGGTAGGCTAGACAGAGAGATGTAGAGTGAATTTTGGTGGAAGAGAGAGAGGAGGGAGGGATACGTAAAGATGGATAGTTGAGATAGATAGAAGGAGAGAGATATAGGTAGAGAGAGGGCAAAGAGATATAGAAAGAGGGGGAGGGAGAGAGGAGAGATAGAAAGAGGGGGAGGGAGGGAGAGATAGAGAGAGTAGAGAGGGAGGAGAGAGATAGAGAGAGGTGATAGAGAGAGAATTAGAGAGGGAAAGAAGGTGGAGACATTGAGAGAGAGGAGGCAAGGAGGGAGAGAGAAATAGGTATAGAGGGACAACTAGGTAGAGAGAAGTAGATATGAAAGGAGAGACATAGGGAGAGGTAGGGATGGAGAGAGAGGTGAGACAAAAATAGAGAGAGGTCTAGGTAGATAGAGGGAGGAGGAGATAAAGAGAAAAATAGAGGGAAGGAGAGAGGGAGGAAGAGGTAGGGATGGAGAGAGAGAGGTGAGAGAGATAAGAGAGAGGAGGGAGGAATAGGTAGGGAGAGAGGGGTGAGATAGAGAGAAAGAGAGTAGAGAGGGAAAGGGAAAGAGAGAAGTGAGATAGGTGAAAGAGATGTGTGATGGAGCTTAAAAGTAGAGAGATAAGGAGGAAGGTGGAGAGATTGAGATGGAAGGAGGGGGGAAAGAGAGAGATGTATAGAGGGATAGGTTAGATAGAAAGAAGTAGAGAGCAAAGGTGGGTGAAAGGAAGAGAGAGGGAGAGAGAGAGGGGGAGAAAGAGAGATGAGATAAAGAGAAGTAGAAAGGGAAGGAGAGAGAGAGGGAGATAGAGAAAATTAGAGAGGGAGGGAGGGAAGGAGAGAGAAGTGAGATAAAGAGAACTAGAGAGGGAAGGAGAGAGAGAATGACAAGATAGAGAGTAGAGAGGGGAGGAGAGAGTGAGGGAAGCAAAGAGAGAGAGAAAGAGAGGAGAGGGAGGGAGGGATAGGTAGGTATAGAGAGTAGAGAGAGATATATAGAGATAAAAGGAGAGGGATGAGAGATAGAAAAATGTAGAGAGGGAAGGAGGGAGGGAGATAGATATTGGAGAGGGAAGGAGAGAGAAGGACATGTAGAGACATAGTTCTTGAGCTCAAGGAAGATATTGTTAGATAAAGGGATGGAGATAGTGAGAGAGAGAGGTCTAGAGAATAAGAGATGAAAATGAGTGAGATAGAGAGAGAAAGATGAAATTTGATCTCCTGAGTACTAAAATTTGACCTCCTGATTATTGAAATTTGACATGCTGATTACTGAAATTTGACTAAGTCTGAAATTTTTAAGATCTTCCAAAAACTAGAATCTGCATTATAACTCTTAGAGATCTGAAACCACTCTCAAACATCATGCCTATATATACATGAAATATAACTTAAAGTATAAGAAATTAAATGTCCATATGTAAATGTCAACTTATACTTAAATGTTTATTTCATGTATATAGTTTTCCTGACAGAGAAAGCAAAAATCTAGTTCTGTGCAAAGCAGGCCATTTGGTGCTCGCCAAAAGGCCTGCTTTAGATGTGTTAATTAACAAGATTTGCTAAATTTTCTCATATTTTTGTCCATGCTCCCCGTCTCATTTGCATGTATTTCAATGCAAGTTTATAAAAAAAACCGTGATAGCGTTAACCTCTGTCTCAGCTATCTAAATATATAATTCTTTTTTCATTTTGATTTAGTTAAGGTTTTGATCCATGGCTTCTATTGTAAATGCCTTTGTTTTTTGTCAAAAACCAACATGTGCTAGGTTTAGGATAGATTTTTACATGTTCATCGGAACGTGAAAAAAATTACGTTTTTTGAAACTAGACTCCATTCTACACATGATGAAAAAAAAATTGATTTTTGATTAGTTTGCAAAAAATTTGGGGGGGAGCACGCTCAAATTTCAGCTTTTCAGGATGTGTCCACTTTGAAAATTCATAAAATATTATATATTCATTAAAAAAATTATCCGAAAGAAGGAGGATAAACTACATGGTGTTAGCTAATTTCTCACCATTGGGATTTTTGAAATTCTAAAGAAAAGTTAACCAAAAAGGGGGGAGCCCTCAGGAGCTATGCTATTTTTTTGATAAAAACAGGACCTGTTTTGGGCCCCCCCCTTTTTGAGACCCTTAATCTTCATTAATTTCAAAAAACAATAGTAGCTTAGAAACTAGACTCAGAGCACTTCAACTTTTGTTCTTGCCGCATCTTGAAATTTTGAGCGTAACTATCTTCATTTTCTCGCGCAAATCAGATTTTCCTGATTTCAGAAAAAAAGTGGCATCTTAAGAGCCAAAATTGTGTCACAGATTGGTGCACTTACCCCCATAGATGAGTGTACATTTTTGGGATCGATGGTATATGGTATTTGATAGTCCACCACACACTAATCTGGAGGTCCCATTATATTTTTTGAGGAAACTATATGTAGATTTTTTTATGGGGAAAAAGCACAATTATTTTGATTTTAAATCATTTCAGGGTGTTGGTGGTAGCATGCCACAACAGAGGTTAGGGGAAAGGGTTGATCCCCAATGCCCCGTGCATGCACAACCCCTTGTTTCTCCTCTTGTTCCTGCGATTCCCACACCTGTGCATCAACGTATAGTGGTATCGACATTAGGATCCCTCAGTACCCTTGCAGGAGACCTTGGTCATCATGCTTCTGCGATAGCAGCTAGGGAGCATAGAGATCGTGATGATGGAGGAGTATTCCATGAAGTCGGTCCTAGTACCATTCCACGAGTGTTGGAAACACATGTATGTACTAGTTGCCATCAACTATGGTATGTACCTTATCAGGCCACACCTATTTCAGGTGGACGTGGAGATTTCGGTGGATCATCTGGTCGTCTCAGTTCATTCGTAGAATTTCTTACTGCAGAGCATCACCCTGAGGACAATGCAATACAGTTATAAATATGAATCTAAATGTTGAATTTATAAGAATTTTAATGAACATATATATCAAAAAAAATTGCAATACATTTTAACAATCAAACTATTTGGTGTATAGATGACACTAAGGATGGGGCAATCATTTGCACCGTGAGTAAATATGTCGACACTAGTCCCAGTTGGCAACCGTTATGGGGTATTTTGATTTCAAACTTTTAAATTATATATGAAATAATTTTTAACTTGAATTTTAAATTTATAATTCAATCACATGATCATATGTATAAATTTATATAGAAAATACATATGATCACTTGAGACTTAGTGTAGGGCAAGTTAGAGGGTAATGTCTCTGAGTGTATATTATTTTCTGAGGGTATGTACTAGGTCTCGTCCCTTATGATCACATCTAACTTGCCTTGGTACATACAAAAATAGTAATGCCTCTAAGTCTACATTAAACAACCAAGGGGACCAACCACTGCAAGGCCCTAGGTCACGAAAGGCCAAGAGCGGAAAGGTTGCCTTAACTTACCTCAGTTTCAAGGAATGTTAGGATAGAAGGGATGAGAATGATGATGACTATGTGTCCTTCAACCACTCTGCAATCCTGAGAGTTGAAGGGAGACTAGACGAGTTTCTTTTTAAGGTCAACTCTACGTCTCAGGTAGCTCTTTGTTGGAGGACAAAAGTGCGGTTCTGGGACAATAGTGCGACGCGTTGGCGTCTCATAGGCGTCCGTAGGACCAAAAAAACCAGAGAGACAAGGTTTTATCCTCGAAAAAGGACTGCTAGCCTAGTCTAGAGGTTTCTTGAACAACAAAATGAGATTATGAAGAAAGAAATGTAAAGACGAATGTGATAAAGAAAGTATATTACCGCAAGGGTGGCAAAGATGATCTCACACAACAGTCTTCTCGCCAACTTGCTTCAAGATCTTTCCACCTGCACACAACAAAGAGGGAAAATGTTGGGGGCTGTTTAGGGGCCCGCCTCAGTCAGACCCCTATTTTGGTGTTTCCACCTCCACGAACAACCAAGTTTGCAACGATAGAAATTAAGATAACAAAGATAAATACAAGCTATGTATGAAAAAGACACTACAAAAAAATATGTGCTTACTCAACCAAAGACGATAGAAGAGATAAGAGGAGCTCACCACCCCCGTCCAAAGCACTCAAGGCTTGTGGAGGAGAAAATGAGAGGAACTCAAGCCTCTACTGCAATGGTGTTTATCCAGTGTTCGCACAATCGGAGTGATGGAGTAGTGGATTGTTGTTATGAAGTGAAAAGTGCTGCTACAAAGCTTGAAAATGGATGTTCAAAGCATGGAGAGAGTGTGTCAACTTGTTCCAAAATTCTTCTGAAGAGAACAATGGATGAATGGATAAAGAATATGAAGGAAAAGATGAAAAACAACCATATTCGGGTCGGCTAGCTGAAGAAGGGCGTTACACTTTAACTTCGAATAGGAAGTGTAGCATCTCTACCGTCTCTAGCTGCAAGAATCTTCTAGAGACGTCCACGTGCCGCGTGGGCGTTCCTGACAAAAATGCATCCACTAACACGCAAAACAAACACCAAGTGGAGTGTGAGCAACAGGCTTAAGTGGGATTAAGCCTCCACCTTAGGTTTTCTAAAGTGTAAGGGGGTAAAGAGGAATTTGCGTTAGGGGTGCAAATTCACGCCTATATAGTAAGTGATTTTTGACTTTCTTTTGGTTGTTCTTCCATTTCCTTTTTCTTTTTCTTCATTATTATTTTTTATTATTACAGGGGTATCCTTGCGACCCAACCCAACAACCTAGCGGTTTGTATCTTGGGTATCTAGGGCGAGTTGGGGTGAGACTAGTCCCCTGCGGGTGTGATCCCCCACCCGCAAGAAGTGCCACCTCTTAAACTTGGGAGTGGAGTCAAACCTAAGACCAATGGGGAGCAAATCCACTGCCCAAGCCAACTCAACTACCCGTTCGGGCTAAAATATTTCCTTTTCTTCATTATTATTATCACATTGCTCGTACAATATATTTGTAATAAAGTGGCCTAATATCTATTGAATATATATATGGTCATCATGTATTCATTTATGCAATGCATGATTGATAAAAGAAAAGTCAAAAGATCATTTACTTTAAATAAATGTGAGTTGCTATAGTTGTAAGCATCATTTTCCATGCATCATAGTTGGTTGATATGTGCACTAATAAATTGCAAGACATAGATTTGATTCATGATGATTTACATAATCACGTGCTAAAAAATGCATGGCTTGAATCATGACAATTTTACATCACATGCTGAAAAATAAATAGTTTGATTCACAATGATTTAGATAATCTTATATTGAAAAGTACACTATTTGAATCACAATAATTTACATAATTACATTTTAGAAAATTTATTATTATTTTCAACAAGATTATTAAAAATCATAATATATATATTTTAAATGTTTTAAATATTTTTTTCTAAATGATAACACATAAGACATAGGGGAGAGGACCTAGTAGTTGTGCACCCTAACTTCACGCTTCTAATTATCCTACGTGGAAATTTCAAATCACTCCCAATTTTTTACAGCAGCTTACTTAGCAAGTCTCCTGCTTATAACTAAGGTTTCAAGGCCACATCATAAAAAATGATGCCACATCAACATACTTTTTGTCAAGGTGTCCAAAAAGGCCCAAAAAAAAGTGAGACCAATACTTGTGCATTCATAGTGTGTTTTATTGAGCGCTGATGTGGAATCACATGATTGGTTGCTTTTTAGATCAAAGGAATACATTTTGATTTATGGGTAGTCATCATCAACAATAACAAATTTAAAGTCACAACTATTGGTCCAATATTGATAAAAATATTGAGCATTATATAAACAACTACTATCACAACTATTGAAACATGCTTGATTACTATCCTCTCCCTTATAAAACATGCATCAAATAGCATACACAAAGTGTAAAATTGATGCAGAGCAAGGGTAGTCAGGATCAAATTCAACTAATCAACACCTTTCAAGAGCCCTTTGCAAATCTCCAAGGTGACTTCACAAACCATCATCATTCTTAGTAGTACTTCAACAAGGCTTATTTGGGCATATCTCTTGGGGCAGACCTGGGAATCAAAATGTGAACACATATTCAGATACCCTTTTAGCTCATTTAAAACATATCCAAAATGCAGGGGATGTTCCTTTGGAACACAAGGGTTGAATTTTGACTGCCCCACTTTGCATTAGGCCTAATTAGGCTTCTAGACTTGGATGCACTAGGGCTCGACCTAAAAGAGATTTCCAAAAGGCGTCTTAACCCCTCCTTGGCTCTAACAGGGTCCTCACAAGTCTATCAACATGATCCATCCACCAACCCACCCATGCTTGACTCTTCCAATATAAAACACAACTTTTTCATGAACTCCTAGGTCTGTTACATGAAGATAACATACCTTCAAACCTTTCTAGCATGTGCACCCTTACACCTCAAGGTTTGCAATTTTGGAACATCAAAGAATACACCTAGACCTACCATTCCACTGAGTTTCATAATTTTTCACTGGTGGAATGGGGAGAAAATCATTTTATTGTGCTCACTATTACCCTAAACTAGGGTTTCAGGTAGTTTAGAAAGAAATAGCAATAACTTCCTTGAAAGTTGACGAAATTAATTGAAACCAGTTGCAAAAGAATGTAGATTCACCACCCTTTCACATCCAACCGGTCTCAAGCCATAATGAATCCGTACAACACCGCACAAAACAAAAGAACATGAGAGAACACATTAAAGTTGTAGAAATCTGAGATGTTCATTGCTTTAAACTTCAAAATTCAATCAACAACCTTCAAGATCGATGGAACAAGGCTAATTAAATGTTTTCCAACATGTCCCATCAGTTCCCAACCTTTAGACTTCACATTCCAACGTTACATTTGCTTATTTACAAAAAGAAGACCAAAAATTGCATGACACATTTAGCAACTTAACAAGATTTTGCATGTTCTTACATTTTGACACCAACGAACGACCAAGACCTCTAATTAGACCCTAAAAGATATGAAACGGTATTCCTAAACCTTATTACATGAAATCACCACAAAAAAACCAAAAAATAACAACTTGCACTCCTAACAAACCTAGTGAACCTAAGGTGCTTCTGCACATACTTGAAATATGACCATAGGTATGAATAACATAGAGCTTACTTAGCCTTTTCCCACTAATATAAGGAACTCCCACAACCACTTGTACTCCGACAACCACTAATTCCTATCGAGTTAGGCTTGTTAACTTCGAAAATACAAGGAAATCGCAAATTTCTTATGAGGGCCGCCCGAAGAACATGGGCATCAGCAGCTGCATCCACAGCGAGGATCAACAATTGGGGATTTTAAGTAACTGTAAGTAAGAATGCAAAAATGGACTGACTCTGTATAATAGCACTCTACTCAACCACACAAAATGCCAAGAAAATTGACTTCCTCTACAAATAGTAATAGAGTTTTTGTGAGTCATACTTATGAAGCAATTCAATTTCGGTACAATATCATAATAGATTTGATTTGATTTTATCCATATAGCTATGAAAAATTTAGTAATAGTCCAGTTATGGAGTCTCCTGATTTTTACGACTGCTTTAGGATTGTATGAAGGTGCTCATGATCCTTTTGAACTTGTATTAGATTTGGGGATATATGATATTTTAAATTGTAATGAAGAGTCCATGCAAAACAATTTGCTTCCTCTGCTGTCATACATGTTTTTGGGTTTATTTCTCCCTTTTTTCCGCTCGCGATATTACTCCATAGCAAATTTCAGCTCGGAGTTCAGGTGGAATTTGGACAAAGCAGGCATAATTGAATCCACGAAATACAGAGTCTCTTTTCTCTGCCATGTGTTTCTTTTTCTCTGCTTACAAAGGGCTTGACGAAGATGTGCTTAATGTACTAAGAAATGGAGCGTTTTCCAAAATTCTGGCGCAGCACAAGAAGAGACTCTGTTATTCATTGGACCTGCGGGAACTCATCGTTTCATGCACTTTTTGGCATCCTACTTTGTGTACGATAGTGTTTCTAGCAGGGCCCTGAAAATTTCCTATATCTCAAGCGTTGAGAGATTTTGGAGGATTGCGTCTTATTCTCTACTACCCTCATTGGAGAAGACAAGAGAACCTCGGATCGCTGAAGGGAAGCTCCAGAGGACTTCAAGTCACCACTTGCTAAATTGTATCCTTCAATTCGGACACATTGTTAACGTCCGCCCACATTTTATTGAAGTTTGCCTGCAGATGGATAATGTCACATGCGATGTGCTTCCACCATTGGACTGTGATGTTCCAAATGAACGACACTTTCTGGCCAAGATCTGTTTGACAGTTGGCCCTGAGAATGGATATGGCGTTCAATCTGTTTCCTTGAGCGTATCATCGCCCAACCCAATCACATAAATTGGTAAGGAGAACTCGTACGAGGCTACATTCGAAACACCTAATACGGTGGGCGTCAAGGCTTCTGCTTCATCTACATCCACAGAGAAGATTAAGAATTGGGGCTTTGAGCAGTCGACCATCAACGGTACTGATGCAAAGATAGATTGGACTCTGTATGATTCCACCACCGGAAAGCCGGTATATAACAATGAGATTCCGAAGTCCTCATTCTTCGGCCACAAGATGCCGTCCATCGGTAGGTACTTCAAGGCATGCAGAGCTTTCACTGAGCAAGGAGGGGTAGTCTTTGCCAGGGATGATTATGGAAAGCCCATAACATGGAGGCTCAACAGAGATTTGGAGGGACAGACATTGAAATGGATTGTTAAAGCTTCCATCTGGTTAACCTGTTCGCCGAATACTCGATATTCACACACTAGGCGCCATGATTTTCGTCAAGTAGTTGATCTCAAACTCGAGACGACTTCCACACCTAACTGAATTTTCAGAGTGGTGTTCAATTTCAAGGTAAGCTTTAAAAACGTTTGTCACTCTTCTATACATTATTT
The DNA here is from genome assembly GCA_007115665.2 of Sequoiadendron giganteum. Classification (NCBI taxonomy): domain Eukaryota; kingdom Viridiplantae; phylum Streptophyta; class Pinopsida; order Cupressales; family Cupressaceae; genus Sequoiadendron; species Sequoiadendron giganteum. The sequence goes on along the minus strand of CM021107.1, from coordinate 646,734,607 downwards.
TACAGTTAATATGTCATTTTTTAAAGTGATTTTAGTTTTGAAAGGGTAACATAGCCATCCAAGTGCTTTTTTGTTGATTGTTTGCGTATTGAAAAGGAAATTTCGTTGTTTAAGGGTTGTGGTGCACTGGTAGGTCTGAGGAGTTTACTATTGCAGAGATAAATTTTAGGGTCGTATATAGGTGATAGGGGTAAGGTCTCATGGGAGCTTCAGGATCTATTTTGATGGAGTAGGAAATCTCATGAAGAGAAAAAAATTATGCTACAGAATTAAGTGGAATCTTTTTTTGAAAAATAGTAGCCTCTATTTTTTAGGACTGCAGATTTGAGCAGGTGAAATTGGGGTGGGGCTAGAAATTGGCAATCATCTGAAGTTTTAGATTCGCGTCAAAAAAACAGAAAATAATCTTTATTTATTAATTTTTTTCACAGTATTGTAGTTAATTCCTTAAATTTTACAACTTAAACTTTGTAAGCTGAACTGCATTATTAAATTCATGAAACCACCAACTTTATAGAAACCGAAAAGGAAAGTACCACTATACTAATTTCATCTGGTTTAGTTTTGAAAGCTCCCAAGATATGGTATTCCAATGGTGACCACCTCTGTTGCTTCAAGTTAAATAACCCTATCTTACTCAAAACCGATTCAGACAACTCTCTATTCTCAGATCTGCTAATAAAAATTCACTATTGATAAGGATTCAATCAGAACATAAAGGAGAAAGAAAATAACATTTAGAAACATAAACAAACAATAACCCTCATGAACCAAATGGAAATCACAGAAATACTGCTTTAATTTTAGAAAATCAGAAATTAGGCATATCCGTCCCCAAAAACTAAACTATAGACTTCTAATTCAACTCTCTGAAAGCTCTATGCACCTTCTACAATCAATATTTATTTACTTTTCCCCAGAAAAACAGGGCAGTTTCTAACTAGTATAATAAAAAACATCACCCCGAATTTCCAAACACATGCTGCAGTTTGGTTCCAATTTCTCAACATCATTGAACAGTTTAAATCATATTCTCTCCATGATACATAAGATTGGTCAAATAGACATATTAAAGATATATCTGACTGCTTTATTAGAATGCAGGTTTGGTTCTTCAGACCCAGGGAGTGCTGTTGAAATGTGATAACGGTTGTTAAGTATTTGAAGTGCTTTTGCTAACTTCGCGCATCATTTCCAATTCTCTACAATATCCTTCCATTACCTCTAGAACGGATGCCTAAAAGTTTAGTTGCAACACTTTGGTTAAATCTCTGCTGCCCAAGTTTGTCTTTTGTTATTTGAGATATTGAATACCCAAATAACAATCAATATGCCCGCTATTTAAGCTCTTTTGGCTTAGTACAACTGCTATTTGAAAGACCATAAATTGTTTTGCAATCTGGTTCACTTGGTAATTCATGTACAAGACACGAATTGGAGAAGATGGGGAATCCATACCATATTAACAAAACATAAAACAAGCCAACCATTTACTAGAGTTCCTTGCTATAACACATATTACCTCGCTCCTTAATTAAATTCATACCATTCCTTATATTACCTAATGTGCATGACATACTGTTTAGAAATAACCTTCAACTAATTATATTAACACAATCTAAAATGCTCTGTTCTGAACCATAGGCAAGAGAAGCAGAGACCCAACAAGATTATCCACAACGGTGATTATAGTACATTTAGTTTCTTACCCTTGCTTTTGCAGTGCCATTAACAAGATTTGATTCCTCAGCACATATTTCATTTCTGCATATAAAAGGCAGATTAACAAATCCTGATCACTTTCCGCTTGCATTAGACTTAAGACTAAATATGTCCTTTATTAAAAATCAGCTGGAAATTACTACTCAAGGCATCTTCCAAAGGCTGTCCAATATCACCAAGACAATATTTATGAAATTAATGGCTGATGTTGGTAGTCTAATGTTAACTCACTAAACTTCAAATCCTCTATAGTTTCAAAACTCAAAGAAGGGAAAACTCCAAAAAATTTAAGTATTTTTGTTACTTGAAGTAAAACTCGTATAAACTTGATTCAATAAGTTTCTCATCATTCATTTGTCACCCCTTCCTAAATGAGCATAACATAAATCCATTTTAACCTTTTTTATTCAAAAATATATACCAAAATGCCTGAAGACTGCAATGGAGAGCAGGAATATGCCTTCATTAACTAGTTTCCTTACAGAGATTACACCAGAAAACCAGAGGAGGTACTCCAAGGCATTAATAGGTCATTGTCTTTTTGTTGTCCCCTTCTCTCCAAGAGATCTTCGCCATGATAATGATATTTATTTTCATTTTTTACCTTGGATGCTCCTAAATCAATAGTCTGATTATATCTTAAAGAAAAGCAATTAAAGTGTGTATTTCATTCCTGCTTATACTCTGAGCAGTTTCTTTCATTATAAATAGCGCACTTCCATTCACTTGGTATATGGAAAACTTCTTGTTTGAAAGGATCAAAAGATCGGGGATACTTTGCACCATGTTTTTAGACAATTCTTTAATACCGAATTTAAACATGTATGAACATGATCTCTTATGACGTTTTTGACAATTAAAAAATGCAGAATTCCAGTTTTTTATTTCTGCTAACTTAGACTAAAAACACAAGCAGTAAGAAAACTAAAGCGAGGATAAAATGTACATGCCAATATTAAGCAAGCATTACGATGATAATGTATAGGAGAACTAATTGATCCAATTAAGGAATTACTTCCATGCTTATCGACAACCTTGATATTACAATCAACAGTAACATAAAGAACAATAAAATCATAAAATCTCATTTCTTCATTGGGAGTCATTCCTTCCCTCGATCAACTATAATATGTTGCCAGAAAGGAATATTTGTCTTACGGGAGAGCATCAACAATTCCCCTTAATCCAATTCATTTTGTTTATAACTAAGTTGTTTGAATCTGGTATGGATATGGGTACAGATACATGGGTACGACAGATTTTTTTGGGAGGGGTGGGTACATTTTGGGTACTTCGTACAAAAATATAATAAAATATTTAAATGTATATATATGCAACCTCAAAACAAAATTAAGTTTAGAATGTCATATACCAATGCATATGCTAAACAAAATTATGACAAATTTCAAGTTTTGAAACATAATAATACTAATTTAAATTCAGTTTTCAATATCAAAATGATCAAACTTGAATGTCATGATAGATAATCATTGTTTAACATTTAAATAATACAAATAGTAAGCAATTCACTAATTTGCATCATATGGGTCATCAACAAGACCAAGATCATCATCAACACTAACATTAGATGTTGGAACCCCACTGGCACTTGCACTAAAAGTATGCTCACTATTTCACTCCTCAAAAGTTGAAGATTGTGAAACTGCAGCAAAAGAAAGATCCAAGTCAGCTCGCTCTGGTTTTACATCCCACAACTTTGTTGCCCCTTCCTTATACTCATCATCTTTGTGAGTAAGAAGGCACAAGTTGCAATGAACAAAAACTAGCTCCTCTGCTTTGCTTGATGCCAATCAATTGCGCTTCACTGAGTGGATGAAGGAGTATGTACTCCAATTTCACTCAATTGAAGAAGAACTAGCAACCTATTGAAGCAAAGGGAGCTCTCATTAGAGTTGTTAAATTAATTTTTTTTTAAATCAAACTTCAAATTTGAAAATCACATTTTAATTTTAAATGATAAAACTTAAAAGTTAAAACCAAATTTAAAGTGGTAAAAATTCAAAACTTACTTGAGATAAAAAAATTATTGCAAGAACTTGGAGGTGTGGCATCTTGTGGCCATTGAGGTACCACCAAGAGTGAGCATCCTTCCTATATTTGTCATGGAGAACAAAAGCACTTTGACCACGAGAGGCAACAAAATTAAAAAATTCAATTGTAAATGCATCTTCCATATCAGGGTCAGTGAAGATTTTAGCAAGAGCTTTCATAAACTCTTCACTGACTTCTGCATCATGGTATGGTGGCACTCTATTTGGTACAACAAGGATCTCTTCACTATAATATTTTGGAGTCAAAGAGAAGGCAAGAAGATGGAGTGGGGTGGTCATTTTATTCCACTACTCAACACAAATTGATTGTACATCTTTGAAGAAGGTTTCTTCAGGATCTTTCTCTTTTGCATTTATGATGGAGTTCATCTTCTCAAGCATTGAGTCGATGCCATCATAAGTCTCCCCCAAGCATGGCTTGTGCATGTCACTAAAGAATATCATACTCATGATGGGCTCGATGAAACCAAGAAGATATCCCATCTAATCCCACCAAGTGTCATCTAGAATCTTTTGTTTTATATTTGTTTCCCTCTCAGTGTTTGATTGCCTCCATATAGACCATGATTGGCTAATGACCATAGCAGAAAGCGTCTTTCGCACCTTCACAAGTTGTCTCAAGATGATTGTGTTAGATGCAAATCTAGTCTTAGCCACCTATTTGAAAATAAAAATTAAACAATTAAAATCAATATATATATATATATATATATATATATATATATATATATAAAATTATTAAAGTAAAACATGTTATCCTTTAATCTAGCAACGCTCAATTCACGAGATAACCCCTAAAAAACCAGTCAATTTTGTAGGCTCGTGCACTCAAAGCACGCAAGACGAGGCAAATTTAAATTAGCCTTCACGTGTGGTCTTGAGCCTTGAATCGTGTTGTGCACTTTTTGCACATACGCCCCACTTGGAGTAGGGACCCTCTCTTTCTCTCTTTTCGCTTTCGCTCTTGGTCTTTTTGGCCCTTGGTATTTCAAGGTTTTGCTTGCTTGGGCATGTGCTTTGATTTTTTTTATCTTGCTTGCTAGAATAGTCCATCTATGGTATATATTGAAAACCTTAAGTTTTCGACTCATTCCGGGTTTTTCACTGTTTTCAGGAAAATCCACTCTTGGCAGAATTTCCCGGTTTCCTTTCGAAACCCGGTGACAATTGCTTTTCATTGAAAATCTGGAGATTCTAGTCCTTCGTGGAATTCCGTCGGGGCCGGATTTCTTCGAGTGTCCATCATCATGTCGAATTCCCGAATATTGGTTTGGCTCGTCTTGACTGCATTAATTGTGCGATTTTCGTGGTGGGTATTAAGTTGACTTTTGGGAGTTTTGCATCATTAAGGTTTTATCATTTGCTTCCTTTTGATATGGAGTGCTTGATCCTGAGTACTGTTGCTGGAATGTGCGATTGGGATTGCAGTCGATTGTTGCGTTTGGGTTTCTTGGTGGCTATTTGCACCTAGCTTGGATTTTGGGTTTTCTTTCCAGCTTCTGCTATTTCGATTTTTTCCTGCCTTCATGGTATGTACATGGCACTTTCTTTCTTTTGATGATTGAAATGAGTTACTTCATGATTTGTGCATATATGCTATGATTCAGGATGTTGTTGATAATATTGGTGATTGGTGCTTGAGTTTCTAGTTTTCATTTGGTGCCCTTTCATGCTGTTCACATTGCCTTGTTTTTGCTTGATTGAATGCGCGTGCTTCTTTGGCGTTTTGGGTATGCTTGGGGTGCGGGTCCCTACCGATTTTGGCATTATGTTTTTCGAAGATGAGGATTTTTCCCATTCTGTTAGAATGCCGATCCCAAGTGAGTTTTTGAGCTTTCCTTTTGATTTCATCTTGAGATGGCTTGCTTGTGTGGGTTGTAACGAACCTTCTGTAAACCTTGCAAACAAACGAGTTGATCCGAAGTTTACCCTATGCTCCCATGGTAGAATTTTAGGGTTTCGTGCCCAGGGCATCACCGATCCCTCTCGATTTACTTTGGGATGATCTGTAGGAGGTTTAAATCGAGTTGGTTTCAAGCTCTAGACCCTCAAATTTGTGATCGTTCGATCAATTTGAGTGAGGTCAAGAGAAAACGTAGGTATTCGGGTCTTCAGAGTCTTCGCAGAATTCCTTATTTGTCGGAATTCCCTGAATTCCCATTTTCTCTTTGTTTTCCCGAAGTGTGCATTGATCCGGATTTCTGCCTACCTCGTGGATTTCCACTACCTCTGGATTTCCCCGGTTTGTCCGCTGCCTTGTCATTTTTCCGAAACTGGGCTTAAAATGTGAAGATTGCATTAGCTTCGCTAAAATCTATGCCTTTGGGATTTTCTCGAAAGTTCTTGGTCCCCTCATTTTCCCAGAGTTTTTGAATTATTGCTAAATTCTCGTGGATTTCCGTCCCTGATGGATTTTCCTGAGATTTTGTTGAAAATGGAGAATTGAGGAATTGCATGAAGTTTGCTTAATGCTTATACATTTGATAGTCAACTTGGACTTATTTAAAGATATTTCATGCTATTTCTTAGTGATTATCAGTTGATTAAATGATTAATGGATGCTTGTGTGCTTGTTTTGCTGGAATCCGCCTGGCTAGGAATTTCTCGAAATCCTCTCTGGCCTGGATTCCACGGAAGGGCTGAAAACCCGAACTTTGGGATGATTATTTTTTATGAGGTTTTGAGTATTTTGCTTATCATGGGACCTGTATTTAAGGATGAAATTATCTCTGTGGTTGATTAATTTGTGTTCCATGTGATCTTTACTGTGGTATTTTCTCAATGCAGGCTGAATTAGGTAAGGCAATGACAAGTGGAACCAAGGGTAAGGTAGTGGATCCATGTGCAAAGGGGTCTTCCATCTTTAAGGCAGAAAGGATCAAGATGGATATCAAGAGCAGAATTCCAGAGAGCAAGCTTACTTCCGTCTGGTCAAGGGTAACTGATACAAATGTTGGATTGTGGGAGTATGAAGAGTTCAAGACCAGAATGGCGACACAAAATCCCTCTATGCTGGCCAAGAGAACATTGGAATCAGGATTGGCACATGTAGCTGGATTTCCTCCTATATTGTAGTGTTATGAGTTGGTACTTGAATGTGCACGACACTATGACAGAGGTACACGAAGGATAGTTGGTCCCCAAGGGAGGGTAGTGGCAAATTTGAATCCTGTGTCTATAGCTCAGACCTTTGACATGCCTGACAGGTCTCATGTGGTGGATTTTGACATGGAGGTGGCAAGGAAGTTCTATGAGGAGGATACCATCAAATCCCAATAGGTCATTAAATCCTGGTTGGAAAAACCTAAGTCCCACTTCTCCAAGTTGCCCAAGCAATTGGTCAGACTCAAATTTAAGGAGTATTATGATGTTATCACCCTTAGTAGGGTGGTAGGATTGAAGAGTGTAGGAACGTTCGAGAATTGGATGCTCCATGTGATTGCTAGGATGGAACAGGGTGTAGACTACCATTTGGGTAGGAATTATAAGTGCCATGATTCATGAACAAATGCGTAATGTCCTACAGACTAAGAGTTTCACAATGACCTCTTACCTGTTCTATGCTCTAGCTAGGTTCCACCCATACAAGGGATTGAGCACAAGGGGTGTGTTTTCACATGATGTAATTTATGGGGTTTACCCACAACTACACCTGGGTAACTCGAGCTACATAAGGGTGAATGATGCATTCACCATGTACATCACTAGGATGCTCCGAGGTGCATAGCATGTCTGGATTTCAGATAAAGCCAAGGAATTGATCAAAAGGTTTGGAGCTTGGTTTATCTAGTTCCCTACCTTTTCATACATAAGAATTGATGGTTGTCAGAGGGCTCCGTACAGACTCCCAAGGTACCCTACAGACCATGTTGTACTCCTAGAGGTCACAAGACAAATATGTGACTTTGATGTAATTGTGAAGGGGGAGAAGCACAAGACTGGATTTGGTAATGACTTCCCTTTGAGGATAGGCAGTAGTGAAGTATACCCTTCTATCAAGTCAGCCCATGCTTCTGAAGAGGAAATGAGCACTCTTGGTCTCTCCTTCCATTCCAAGAGGCCAAGGTTTGATATAACCGGTTAAGCACAAAAGAAGGCTAGCAGAGAATACAGTCACAAGGATGACATAGAGGACTATTGGGCTAACATCAGTGATGAGTTTGAGGTCAGAAAGAAGAAGTTATCCAGGTTACCAGTCAGCTTGGTACGATTATACAACATAAGTACAGTTCTTGATCAGGTTGAGGAGGATGGGAATTTAATCCAAGGCCATAACTTTGAGGCTGTGAAGGATAAGCCAATTGGAGAGGTTGATTGGCTGGAGGAAGAGAAGACAGAGCTAGAACAAGTTATGACTTCGGTAATCAAGTATACCAAGCTCTGGCTCAAGCATAAGATGTTGGAATTGGAAAGTGAGGGTGTGCAATGCACCTATGATCTCATGGGAGACTTGGAGTCTCACTCTGCATCTGAGGAATCATCGGAACAAGATCCTAAAGGCAAAACCAAGGTGGGCTCTACTTTCAAAATCAAGATTAAGGATGTTCATGCAAGGAGGTAGGAGAGGCAGAGAAACATAGAAAGCCAATAGCCAAGAAAAAGAAACATGTCTCGAGGAGGAAGAAGGCTGAAGGAGGTGAGCAAGAAAAAGAAGAGACCAGTGTCCTCATGCCAAAGAGAAGGAGAATTGTGAGGTTTTCACAAAAGGGGAAGGGAACTTCTAAGGAAGATGAAAAGGTTGACACACCTATGGTAGAAGTAGAGAGTTTAGGAGAAAAGACACAAGTATACACCAGGAGATCTAGGACTCCTTCTCCCAAAGATGCTGCACCGAAAGGAAATGTTCCCATGACTGCTCCTATCACCGAGTAGGAGAACATCCATCCTTCTCATGAGACTGGCAATATGCCAGATGAACCAAAAGATGCTGAAGATTCCCAAGATCATGGAGAAGAGGAGTTCTAGGAAGGTGATCTCTACAATGCCGAGGATGAGATAGATAAAGTTATGCAGTCTCCTTTGGTGGCTTGTGGAAACTCACCTATAGGGGTTCATGAGGATAAATATCATTAGAAGGAGGTGATACCAACCAAGATTCCCTCACCAGTACAAGACAAAGGGGAGGGACAGTATAAAGAAAAGGAGGATTCAGTTAGGAAGACCCCCAAGGAATGAAGAATGGAGGATAGTGTGCCCAACGTTGAATAGGAAGATGGTGGACAGGATAAAGTACAATCATTGTCTACTATTCTGGGCTGGTTGGATAAAGAATTGAAGAGTAAACAAATTGTAGTGGATGACACTCCTCCCAATTGGGATGATCTACTGGCGAATATTGGAAAGGGAAAGACAAAGAAGAAAGCCAGAGTCATTTCTAGGATTGAGAGAGATGAAGCGAACAATAGAGTGGTCCATATTACTACCCCTACTCTTAACAAGGATAGGGATGATGTGACTAGAAGGGATTATAGTGTGCAGACTATCAATCTAGGGCATGCTTCCATGGAGCAGGACATTGAAGAATATGAAGGCTCCATTGTTGTTATCCTTGGTAGATTGAGGAAGGAAGTACAAGCTAAGCATGAGTTGGAGAAAGAAAATGATAAACTTAAGAGATATTTGCAGGAGTTGATGAAACCCTTGCAATCCATCAGTTCTTCCTCATCTGTTGCAGGCTTCCTACCTCAAGAAACAATATCAAAGTTGGAAAGAATGAAGAACACCACACATGCTATAGCCGGTTGGTTGCAGGGGGTGTAAACCAAGGGAGATAATGCTATCAAGTAAATCCTTTCGATTGGAGGAGATGCAATGAGGTCATTAGATTGGTTGAGAGGTGTGTTGTCTCAGGATAATGAAGATGTAGATCTCCTGCTGCAAAAGACAAAGACTATCATCGAGTACACTGAAGAAATGTTGATAAGTGAGGGAATTCTTCCTTCCTCAAGAATTTCAGAGCCGTGGGAATGGTTTGAAATCTTGCGGATGAGGCATAAGGTCTTGAAAAAGATATATAAACAAGGAAGGCCGATTAAAGACACTTTGACTGAGACTTACAATAAGTGTATTTCCTTTTTTGAAGTGACGGCAAGGAGAATGAAATTTGCGCCCAGACATCTTAACTTGGAGAAGTTGAGAAAATGGTGGCGAGATGTATATCCTCCAATCAATGAGGGCCCTATCACTAAACATCAGTTGGATGATGCAGCGACTTACATTGTAGTCATTGATCGATATCAAAAAAATAAGGTAGATTGGGATAATATAGTGAGGCAATCAAGAGATGATATTGTTATGCCTTGCATAACCACCCCATTTTTTCCTTGGTCAAAATGGGTCCCCATTTATGTTTTTATCCTTGGTTGATTTTCCAACAAAGTTTGGAGTCTTTTGTTTCCAACACTTTGTTTTTCTAGGGTTTAGTCTGTTGGAACTGGAACCGGAACTAAATCGGGTTTTGAAACTGCTTTCAAACCTCATTCCGTGTTCCATCCTGACGGTCTTTCTTTTAAAATTTTTGTTCCATCTTTGTCGGAGCTGGAGCCGAAGTGGAAGTTAAGTCGGTGTTTTATTCAAAATTCCAAAATCAAAATTCATTCCTGCCTCCGCCTCCGCTTTTTGATCTTTTGTTTTAGACTAAGTTTTTATGTTTTGTTTTCTTGTTTTCGGTCTCGTTTTTTTTTTTTTGTGTTTGGTTTTGTTTTAGCCTTTGTTGGCGGAACCGGACCCGGAACGGGAATGAAGTTGGGAAATTACTCAAGTTCCAAATCCGTTTTCACTCTGATTCCGCTCCCGTCGTTTCTTGGTCGTTGAATTTTTACTAAAGTCACACTGCAGTAATGTGCTAGTTCTTCTCCAGTTCTAACTCCGCTTAACTGCATTTAATGCATTAATGACAACTGCCATGTGTAGGTAGAAACTCCGAGTTTTACCTTGATTAGGGATTAAACGAGTGGTCATTATTGTTATTAAGAAATTGAAGAGCGAAGTAGAGCAACTGCGGAGTTCTTCTGAGTGAATCGATTGAAAGAGGAAGACATAATTGCTTGTAGATTTCTTCGGAAGGTTTTGCTAAGTTTTGCGTTTGAGGTAGGGATCCTATTCTCGTCTTTTTTATTTTTGCTTTCGTGTTTTTCTTGTTTCTGTTAGATTGTTTAGCTTAGGGCAGGTTTGTTTTTATCAGTGGGTTTGCCTGATTTGTTTTCCTTTATTTATTTATCATTGTTCTTGATTTCGTTTTTTACTTTTGTTTTTCTGGTTTACAGTGAGTTAGGGCATGGTCGTTTTCACGTTTTGCCGTGATCGCGTTGTGCTGCATTGGGTTTTAAACGCGTAGATTAATTAGGGTTCCACAGTAAGATAGATTAAATTCAGGTTTTACAGTGAGTTAGGGTTGGTAGAATCTTATTTTTACTTAGGGTTTTTATTGCGCATTCATCTGGTTAAACTAGGAAGGGTTAAATTCGTTCCCTAGTTTTTATATCGGGTTTTTAATTTAGGGTTTCTTAATGTATTTCTGTGTTTGTGTCAAATGTTAAAAATGATGCCCTAAAAGTACAGTTGCCCCACGGTCATATGGGCATGGTTTTGTTATGTTATATTTAAGCCTCATTTCATTTTAATATGACCGTAGTCCTTAATCATGAAATTATGCATTAGACTGCTAAAATCACTGATGACGTCATGGTCAACCAAGGCAGAGGCGGGATTGAAATTGATTTAGATTTTTGGGCGTATGTTATAATTAGTGTCAATTCCATCTTCTATCCCGTTTCCAACTCCGCTTATAGTGAGAAGCCTTATTTCAAAATAGCGATAACGATAGCCTTGGTGGAACCAGAATCAGAACCAAAACGGAATATGAAAATAGAAAATCTGAAAGAAACCAAATCCGTTTCCATTCCGGTCCCGGTTCCAATAACCATTCCAGTTTCGACTCCAAGCTCACTGGTTATTATTGAAACACCGATAATAGTTTTGGCTCCGATCCCGACAGTGTGTTTGAAGAAGACTGTAAATAATGTTTTATGCCTAGTTCCGGCTCCGATGTATGCATGAAAGGTATGATTTTAAGGCATATTTTATGATGTTTATTCAAAGATCTAACTAGAGGTTTTGATGCAGGAAAGCTAAAGAATGTCAGGAACATCAAGAGAAGCTTCCCAAAGAAACCGGCCTGCAGGAATATCAAAGGCAACAACTAATCCCAAAAAGATAAAGCCATAACAGTTACCATATACCTTGAGGTATAACCATAGGAGTCCTATTGCCATTGCAAGCAAAGTAGAATCGGATTGGTCAGACATCACTGACACAAAATCTGGGCTCATACAATTTTGAGGAGTTTTATTCGGAAACATTCACTCAAGATATAACACCAAGGGCACAAAGAATTGTTGAGTCTGGATTAGCTCATATCATTTTATTTCCTATATCTGTCCAATGCCCAGAGTTAATTATGATAGCAGCCAGTGCTTACAATCCAGCCACTAGGCAGTGTATGGATTCTCAAGACCATGTGATTATTGATCTCACCCCTCAAATGTTTTAAACTATGTTTAGTGTCCTGGATCCAAAGGACCTGGTGTAGTTAAAGGAGGCTAAAGCTTTGGAGAAATACAACAAATACAAAGTATCCAACAAAGCTCACCTGAATAAGAAATGGTTGAAGACGGAAAATAAATCTCTGACCAAACTACATGATCAACCGAAGAGGACAGAGTTCTACAAAGAAGTATCAGATTTGATCATGATGTTGGCTAGGGTATTTGGGAAGAGGGATGCATTTCACTTCTAAGAGTGGATGTTTCCTTTCATTCAGACCATTTTGAATGGTAAACAATAGTTTGATTGGCCAATGGTGGTATTAGATGCTATACATGACCAGTTGACAAGGATAAGGGAAACCGAATGTTTTTTTATGACTTCTTATATCATTTATGCAGCTGCTAGAGGAGGTATATTTCCAGGTTTAAAGAGAGTGGGAATATTGGGAGAGTTAGATGGACAAAAGAAGGTGTGGGACCATTATGATCAATTATCTCTGCAGGTATCTGAAACAAAACTAAGAAGGGTTAATGATGCATTTCTATATGTGATTATTAACCAATTGAACAGAGATGCAGGGTACAAACTGAGCCAAGACATTTATCACTAAATGGGGATGTTGGTACATTCAATACCCCAGGTTCACATACTTCAGGCTAGCTGGATTTGAAGGTCATCCACATTTGCTGCCAAGATGTTGCAATAATAGGATAGTGTTAATGGAATTCGTTTATCAAGCTCTTGGGGTTAATGCCCAGTTTGGATTGAAACACAAAACAAGATGTCTTAAGTTTCCCATGAAGTTGGGTGAGTACAGCTATCAACATCTGGTGGGAGCAAAGGTAGTGTGCAGTGAGTTGATACATTTGAAGCTAGGTTTATATACAACTCGGAAGTACTTTGAACTGAAGGGTAAAATGAATGCTTTGCTGCCTTTTGTTTTTGATAAAAATTTCAATTTATTGGAAGATTTCTAGAGTGATCGGCAAGATGAGTATGACTTGAGGAAAAATAATTATGAGAGGTTACCTGTCTCACTCATGGCAGAGCCTGGAATCAGAAATGACATTCCCGACACATTGGTGGATGATGGAGTTGTATTGGATCCATCGTATGTAAGCTTTAAACATTGGGACTAAGAGCCCGAATCCGATTGACTGGGACAGTGAGGAAACTATTGACATTAAGCAGATAGGGCGAGTAGTCTTGGATAGGAGCATTCAATGGGTGGTTCTAAGAACCAAAACTCCTCAAGGACCAACTCCTAAAAAGGGGAAAGAATATAAAGGGATCAAAAGAAAGACACCTCCCAAAGAGCCTTTGGAGTTCCTTCCTCCAGACATTGAAGAAATAGAGCTTGAAGCAGCAGATGATGAACCAGAGACACAAGAAGGAGATTCCCAAATAGGATCGGTTGTTTCAACACCTACATTAGGTGAGTCCTCTACTCAAGTCCCACTTGCAAAACAACAAATTGAAGAAGTGCAAAAAGGGAATCTTCATAATGTTGTTGAATCCATAAAGGGAAAAGAAGTGGAGGTAGAAATTCATGATGTTGGAATAGATTCGGATGAGACTCTATCAGAGAGGGATGTGCAAGAAAATATGCCTTTAGAAGAGGATACTGAACAAATATTGACAGAAGAGGATTAGTGGGCGTTATTTGAAGAGGCCAAGAAGGCTGCTGATGATGAAGCACTTGCTGCAGCAATGGAGAAACAAAAGTTGGTTGATGCCAAGACCCAAGCTGATCTCATACTATAGCAACAACACATAGAAGCTAAATCAAAAGCTGATGAAGTAGAGAGGCAACAAAGGCAAAAATAACATGAACTCAAGGTCAAGGAGGAGAATGATAAGTTAGAATTGATACAAAAGATTCATGACCTTGAGGAAGAGAAGGCAAGACACCGAAGGGAAAGAGAAGTTCTGGTAGCTAAGTTAAAGCTTGCTGAAGAAGCTCATAGAAAGGAAGAGGAAGCAAAACAATTACAAAAGGAGAAAGAGGCCAAAGAGTTGGTCAAAAAGCAACAAGAAGAAAAAGAAAATGCAGAAAAGCTTAAAGCTTTAAAAATAGAAAGACTGGAGAAAGAAAGACTGGAGAAAGAAAGACTGGATAAGGAAAGACAGGAGAAAGAGAGATTAGAAGAAGAAAGGTTGCAGAAAGAGGAAGAAGATAAGAGAGTACAAGAGCAAAAAGATAAGGAGGAAGCTGAAAAGTTGGCACAAATAAGTGTGGAACAAGAGCAACAACAAGAATAGAGGGTTGATTCTCAACCTCAGGTAAGTGTGCAACCTCCCTTAGCTACTACCTCCTCTTCTTCAACCATGATGACTGTTACTTCAAGTGCTATGACTTGGCTGAAATTATATTTCCAAAAGAGAGCACCGACACCTTCCCAACCTCTCAATTGGGAGGATATAATGAAGGAAATAGAAAAAGAAAGGCCTAAAAAGAAGGCCAAGATCCTGCATTCTACTAGGCTAACTGACAAGGGATAAATTGTGGCTGAGTGTGCTATACCTATGATAGACAAGGAGCCAGGAGACATGCAATTGAAAGATTATCAACTAGGCACTGTTAATTTGGGGAGACCTACCAGGGATCAACAAATGAATTTAATTGATGTGATAGCATCCTCAACCAAGTCAAGAATGCTGAAGGATAAACAAAGGAAGGATGAGCTTAAGGCTCAATCAGATCAATTTCATATTTTCCTTAAGAATGTTTTTGCTCTAAGATCACAACAGGTTGTTGCTATTGAGACTCCAGTTTTGCTGAGCAAGAAAGAAGTAGATGATTTGGTACAGGTGAGGGGCAAGGCAGAAATGTTGGATTGGTGGGTTGATAAGTTGAATCAAGAAATGAACAAAGTGTTGGAAGATGGTTTCAGGGTTCATAAGATGGCTGAGGAGCTGATAGAGGAAATGAATCAATATGTTAAAACATTGGAAAAACAAGAGGAGGAGTACAAAGGATACAGTCAGAAATTGAAAGAAGTTAATAAATTGCCTAAGACTACTCTTTTGGAACAATCGATACTTGAAGAAGATAGTAAAGATTTTCTGGAAAAGACTTCTTGTATACTCCGGTTAGATCAGATTTTCTATACAAACATAGAAATCAGGTTCAAGATGTTGTTAAGGATCTAAATGAACAGTTTGAGGAATTGGAAGCCATTATTGTTGTTATATTAAACATTGATATACTAGTAAAGGAAGGCCTACCTTTAGGCCAAATAAAGGAGAAGTGGGATGAAAGATTTAAAGAGGTAATGTAAAGAGGAGATGATGGTGAAGATTTTCTGCTAGATCGATTAATGGACATGAAAGAAGAGATAAGGGTAGCTAAGAGAGAGTTAACAAAGTTGAAAGATATGAGAGAGTTTGTTGTAGCGGAGTTGGAAAGGATTAAATTTGAGGACAGCTGGGTTGATGGGCCAAAATTAGACACATTACAACAAGTCTTCTCCAGCTATGACGAATACATGATGGAGCAAACTTCGCATGCATAAATCTCATGCATGCATGGGTTTCTTTTTCTTTACATGTTGCATGCATCATTGGCAGTTTTTGAAGCGCATGACTGTCTTCTATTCTCTTCTCCTTTTCTTCCGGTTTAAGTGAGTTTCCAAAGATAATTGTAATCCCTAAAAGGGTGGGTCGACTTAAAATAGAAGAGGACTTCAGATTTTGTATATCTATAAATACCCTTGGGGTATCATATTGTAAGGGTCGGCTAATAGAGAATAGAATTGGCCACCTGATATTAGGAGATATATTTTTTCATAGTTGTTACAGAGATACATTGTTACTTCATTTTTGTAGTTGAATATAATTATAGGTTTTATGCAATATGGTGTTAGAATTTAGTTTTTACTTGATAAGACTGATAAGTTATAATCTATCTGAATGGCAGTGATTGTGCTGAAGCATGATAGTTTCTTATGTGATGAAAGTCATTAGAAGAAACCAGATTTAAGGATTATCTCATGAGATTATCATTGAATTAAATTTATTAAAGTCTGTTGATCTATGATCTTGGCAATGAATGAATGTGTGTTATTTTGGAATCTTTGAGGTATTTTGTGGTGTGTGACTTTGACGTTAATTAAGCACCTTAGATGTATGCAATAGTATGGATTATTCTATATATTGTGTCATGCTTTGGTTTACTTGATCTATTTGGAAAACTTTCATTGTTGAAGATATATGTCCGGATGCTAGATAAGTTTGATTCATGTTTACTGGTTTACCCTTTGATCTATCTTTTTCTTTTATTTAAAAACCCCATTTCTTTATTAAACTCGATGAACAAGTCATTGCTTGTATTCCCTGTTACCAGCACATGCCCCTTGAATATTACAGTTGCATGGACCAATTGAGTGACACCAAACAGTTGAGAACCAACTACCAGGACCTTGGGAGTTAGGCTACTACATGTTGTCTTTCTTTTTCAGGAAAAATAGAGTAGAAATATTTTGTTTTAACGTTGTTTGTGTCATTTTCACCATCAATAGATTTCAAGTGCCTTGAGAGGAGAGTTAGGGTTTTACCTATGCCACCTATTGTCGACTTGGACAAGGTATTATTGTTGGTGCAGGATAAGATGGAGCGTGCTAAATACAAAGGGGGAAGTGGTTAATGCAATGCTACATTGAAATTTGTGCTTCCCTATTATTTTCTCCTCTTTCTTTGCATGCATTGGACCGAGTTTTGTAGAAAACCCCAGGCCAACTTGGATGAAATTGTTGCATTTAATGCACATTTCATATTGTTTCAAATTTCTCTTGGTTGACCTGTTGTGTGGTGGTTTGTTATTGTAAACCCTAATTGGGTCGACATATCTTGGGGGGTTCTCTATAAGTTGGGCATTATGCCTCATTTGTAAAGGGTTAAGTTAGATGAATTTTACATTAGAGAGAATTGTAAGAGCAGGAATTAGAGCTAGAGTTTAGTTTATCTTTTCAAGCAAGTGTTGTAACAGAAGACTTGAATTGTTGCCACTTTGGATGAATTAATACAAGTAAAGACATTGTGATTTGGTGCCTTTCTTGTGTTGAATTTTATCTGGCATGGTTCTTGATATTCTATCTTTAAAATTGCTTAAGTTTATTTGATGTTAAATGGTTCGATGATGTTTAGGGTTTTATGCTTGAAGTGTTTGTAGCAATCTCTAGTCCATAATTTTTGTAGTTAGCTGCCTGTTAGCTGCTTTGCAAAGTTAGCCTAGACTTAAAATTGTGCTTAGTTCAATTATAAATGTTTGTTCATTTCAGTTGCAATAGAGTTGTTTTGAATGAATGTTCATCATTTGAAAATATTTAACACCTTAGAAGATTGCACTATTTCTGTTAGATTGCAGATTTATCTGGGTTAAACAGGAATTAGTTTCTGAGGGATTGGTCCATTTCGAGCATTTTATCTTTTGCATTGTTAATCTTAGGGTTAGAATTAGTCTTAGAATTATCTCTGAAACCCTTATCTCTTTTGTTATTTCTTTTATTATTTGGGTTAGATTTAATATTTGAAGTATCATCATATTGCTAGATCTGATAAATTCGAGTCCAATATTTGCTTGTAGTAAGGTCCCTTTGTGATTACCAACATTTCACATTTATCTCTGAGTTGTTTTGTTGCATTGTCAAGACTTGACATTAGAGACCTTGGGGTTATATCTTTGTTCATAGAGATTTAACTTTCAAGAGAGATAGGATATCATATTCTGTCTGAGTTGTTGCTGTGCAGAAAACACCATCAACAAATCGTCCTTACGAGCACTCCTCTTTTGTCATTTTTTGAAAACCTTCAAAATGAATGTTTTGTCATTTTTCAGCTTCTGGGAGTTAGAAAAATTTTTGCCCATGTAAGGGCGCTATTTTTCAATGCCCCTACATGAGCAAGTTAGAAAAAAATTTAAGTGTAAAAGCATGGCTTTTCAGCGTTTCTACACATTTTCCTTCATTTCACATGTTGGAGCACTAATTTTTAGCACTTTTGCATTTGTTGTTTAGTTTCGGTCTTATCAATTTTGGAGCAGAGATTTGGACCACTTATGCACTTTGGTTTTCTATGATTTTTTGAATATGTCAGGGCAGTGAAAAACACTGCCCTTACATTTTCCCGCCCAGTCTCTGACGCACGAATTAATGAACTTGGAGTTCATTAATGACTAGTTTTTAATAAATTTTAAATCATTTTAAAGCCTTTTTTCCTTCATTCCTTCACATCTTATTTTGTTTTTGTCCTCCTTTGCTTCTTGTGAATATAATTCAACTCTTGGATTGCACCAAAGCTTGTTTTTGCTCTAATTTTCACGCATTTTCTATCTCTTCATTAGTCTAGGGCACGCCATCTCTTGTTTACCAGGTATGTTACTTTTCCTCTTTTTTTTGAATGTCTTGGTTATTGCTCATTTAGGTTTTACATAAGTGATTTCTATGTTGTTTGCATTTAAAGGAATGCATTCATCTTTTCCATATTCGTTTCATAGGGTTTTGTTTGTTATATCTTTTGTATTGAACGTTTTTGTCGCTTGCACTGTTTTCCCTAAGTTTCTCTTTAGGGTATTGATTGCTTCCCCAATGATTTTCACTAGCCAAAGATTTTTGAACATTATTTCCCTGTGTAATGGTTGAATATTTTGATGCCATATCCCTTCTTTTTCCCAATCGCTATTACATGTATGCACGATAAAAGAAGACTGCTAGCACTTACGTTTACCCCCTAGTGTTATTGTGTCAATTTTTAACGCCTTAGCATTGTGTTTTTGCGAAGTTTGAAACACATGTCTAAGCGGAGTTTTTCACCGCTTTTCCATGTGTTAGATCTTTTCAATATGTTGAGGCGGTGATTTTCACCATCTCTCCATGTATTGTGATTCTCCATCCTTCAGATGTACGAGCGGTGAAAATCACCGCTCCTACCAAAAACAACTTATCCTCATGATGCATAGGCAGTGATATTCACCGCCTTTGCATGCAAACTGTTGTGAATCAAAAAGAGTGTATCAATGGGGTTTTTTGCCGCTAGTGCAACAAGATAATCTTCCAATGAGTTGCAAAGGCGTTGATTTTTACTGCAATTGCATAATTTTCTCCAAATCTTCCCAAACATGCCAAGGCGCTAGTTTTTAGTTCTTTTACACAAAATGCAGTTCCTTCTAAGTGTAATGGAGCTGATTTTCAGTGCCCTTGCACAAAAATCAGAAATATGTGTAACACTCAAAATCCTCTGAAAATGCTTTCCGAACCATGTTCCTTCCGCATTTGCCCAATTTTTCGTGCACCATAGCTCATGTTTACTCACTTCAAAATGCTTGCTTAGTTTCACACATTCCCATTGCTCCCATAATGCATATGCTCCTAACATTGAACAAATCCATGTTTCCTTGTTGTTATCTTCAACACCTATCAGGTGTTCTTCGAAGGTGGTTTTTAGCGATCTCTCGTGTTCTTAAATGACAATAGAGGAATCTCCTTCATCATCCAAGAAGAACAAAATGAAGTATCAAGGTGTCTACCCGCCCACTATTGTAACCTCCAAGATTAATGAGATCAAGGACACTGAAATAGGTCACCTCGACATGGAGGACTTTGTAAAGAGAACAAAAAAGCAACCATTAGAAGGAGATTTGCAAGAAATATTCCACAACAATCTTCATCGAGTGAATTCATTTCCAATAGTTGCTCACTGCTTGAAATTTTTCCTACAAGTTGTCTCACACTATATCAGGAATGATAGGGGTGTTAGAGACTCTTTTGGGGAAATTATGATGAGATTGGATCAGTTTATGAGAGAATCATTACCTGAAACATGAAACATCAAATCTGCCAACTCTTGGAGCAATGATGACCAAAACAAATCCAATTGTGACTACAACACTTGTTTCTATAAATACAGTTGCCACATAGGAATTGTCAAAAGGTCAGGAAGGTAATATTTCATTTCTTCCACCTTGGTTAGTCTCACAAGTTTCTAAATGAAAGAAGCAAATGGTTTCTCCTAATGAGTTAGATCTTGAGGAGATAGTACTTCCAAAATCCAAGGGGAAGAAAAAGGAAAAGATTCACTCTAGATTGCATGTGGATAAGTCTGGACATAAATATGTGGATATTGCAGCACCTCCACAAGGTAAAGATGAGGTTAACATGGAGGAATATACCATGACAAGAATTGATCTTGGGAAATCCACCAATGCAAGCGCCAAAGAATATTCTCAAGTGTCTCTTAATGCATTGGCAAACAAGCTTGATAAAATGGAGAAAGCCAGGGACATGTACAAGGAAAGAGCTGAAAATTATGCATTGGTGTTAACGAAAATCACTGAAACGTCAGAGAATGTGCATCCTATGGCCATGGTGAATATTGCGTAGCCAGTTGTTGAAAAAGTGGAAAAGTATGTTTCAAAAGGTAAAATCATTTATGAGTTTTCCAATAGAATAATTGAACAGGGCTCAAAGTACATAACTGTTGCTACAGAGAAGTTTGCTCAGATTTCCAAGATGAAGCTCAAACTAGATAAGATAGTGTTTACACTTTCTAATGAGTAAAAGAAAATGGAACAAAATATTGAATCATGGTTGCAGTTAAAGGAAGTAAAATTGAGTAAGTTAGTGCAAGCTGGGGTCATTCCCAACAAAAAAAAGTATGTGGAGTTTAAGGAGTCAATTAAGAACCACATACTTGCCATCAAGAATCTCATTGAGGATACTCAACAAGTTCAGGAAAATGTTGAAGAACATCGAGTTATCTTGGTGAATATATTTGAGGAGTTTCCCGGGAGGCTTCTTGATGAGGATAATACCTTTCTCCCAACAAGCGAGATTGTCTGAATGTAGAAGGAAGTTATTCAGAAAAAATTGGAGGATGAAGCATTCTCATTAACTCCAATGGATGCTTTTGTTGACATGCAGCTAACCCTAGACAATCTCAAGGCACATCTAGATAGTGTAAGAAGATATGTTCTACTGAAAGGAATTCTATGACAAAGGTTCACACAATCATTGACTAAACCATTGGACTAGATGAGGCAACACTGCAGGAGATCAAAAAGAAGTATGAAGATTTGCAAGCCAAGAGCAAGGAACCATAAAATATTCTTACATATCTAGAGATATATAGTTCTTATGCTTTTTTCTATGCTTTATGTAGATAGGTTTTGACATTTTACATGTCATTTTGCAAAATGTAATTACATGGAAAAAAAAAGATGTTCTCCTACATTCATGGACATCACATTTGAATAAGTCAATAGTTAGTTAGGGTTTTTTCCTAGATTAGTTCTCCTCTTTTATCTATAAATATGGGAGGATTCTATTGTATTATTTACCTTTTGTCTTATGCAACGAAGTGTTGTGCAATTGAGAAGCAATTTTGAAACTTTGAGTTCTGATTGTGAAATCATTTTCAAATCAATAAAGAAGGATAGATTGCATACCAAACTTTGAGTTGGGTAAATTTAAGCATATGTGAATGTTCTTATATCATTCTCATAAGTTTATCTTATTATTGAATTGAATTGGTGGTGATTTATGAATTAAGATTGAAAGGATTTCAAGATAATTTTTGTAGACTTTGTGCTGCTCCTTTTACTTGGAATCACGTGATTGATAATAATATTGGTTAGTTATCTTTAAGTCTTTGTACTTTAAGTTGTTCATGCTGCTCATGGATCTATTTGTAAGGAATTCTGAAGACTTTGTGCTTCATTTACATTGTTGGTTACTTTATTGTTAAATTCATCGTTGAAGACTACATAATGACTTTCTGCCTCCGTGAGCCTTTTGGTTATGTATTTTTATCACTAGTACTTCTAGACTTTGCTTTGACAAGTTAGAAGTGTTGGTATTACTGCTTAGATTTTATTTAGAGTTGTATTGCATCCTGAAATATAAAATCATGGAGTATTGTAAACGT
Source organism: Sequoiadendron giganteum (assembly GCA_007115665.2). NCBI lineage: Eukaryota > Viridiplantae > Streptophyta > Pinopsida > Cupressales > Cupressaceae > Sequoiadendron > Sequoiadendron giganteum. Next base: position 646,712,348 of record CM021107.1, on the reverse strand, counting down.
ATCCTCTAAAAAGAGAGAGGATCATGAATGTGACACACCCCCATATGATTTGTATGGTGTATCTATTAGAATAGTTTACTTTTCAGTTTTGTAAGCAGTAAGAAGGGCGCCTCCCCTTTCTGAGAGGAGAGATTATATCTCACATAACTATGGCTAAAGTTAAGTTTTGTAATATGTAAAAGGGATTACATAATTTTCACCCAACAGTTTTTTGGCAACTCCGCTGGGGAATGAAGCACACAATTAAAGCCTCACACTTTTGATTGAAGTGAATAAGCAGTCCAGTATCTTATTGTGATCTTGTGTATATTGTTATTGGTAATTTCTCTCTTGTTTCAAAGTCTACATTTTGGCTGACAAAATTTATACACGAGGTTTAAGGGCTCAAGGAGTGGTGGATCCATTTTTCCAATTGTTGGAACGACATAATATTCTTCCTTCTCCTCCACGAGAAAGGTCGCCGCTACAACATACTGCAAGTTATTGTCCACAAAGGTTAAGATCACCACTTTTGAGTGAATCTTCTATCTTCCATAGAGTTCTAGTTCAAGTACCTGTTATTCAAATCGCTATGGCTCAACCACCTCTAAGACCTTGGGGTAATGCTTTTGGTCCTCTCAGTTTGGCTGCCCATTTACATGAACTTCCCCATGTTTCACAAAAGAACATACCAAAATTCTATGGTGATGGAAAACAACATCTAGATGAACATATTGCTTCCTTTTACATTATTTGTGGTGTTCTTAGCGTTGAGCATGAAGATGTTGCTGTGAGGTTGTTTTTTGAAACTTTGCAAGGAGTAGCTATTGAGTGGTCCTATACTCTTGCTCTTGGTTTGGTTACTAGTTGGAATACTCTCCGTACTAAATTTGAAGAGAGATTCAAACCGGCTAAAGATGCACATGCCTTGTTGGCGCAACTTACAACCATGAGGAAAGAGGCTCATGAACCCATGTGTGAGATTGTGGCCAAGTTTAATAAGCTGGTGACAAGGATTTCCATAGAGGCTAAACCAATGACCCATAATTTGAAGTGCTTATTTATCAATACGTAACTCCCTAAGGTGAGTTTCCTTTTGCGTAGGGTAGTTCTTGTTGATGTTGAAGCAGATCAACGATTAGCTACAAGTCTTGAAGATGACTTGATTCTTGTTGGAAAGATAAGAATGAATACAAACAGAAAGGGCCAAGCGTCAAGTTTTTCATCCTCCAATACCAATTCCAAATTTTCTGATTCTATGGCTCAAAGGTTAGAAAATGAGTTGTTGGCCTTGAAGAAGCAAGTTTCTAATAATAATTCCTACAAGGATATTCCAAGAAGGACTTTCCCCAATTATTTTGGAAATAGAAATTAGAATTGTCTTCCTGCACCACAAGGAAGGCTTGCTTTGGAAGCCCCACCAACCAATACTATAGTGGGATATTATGAAGTTGAGAAAGATGATTATGCACAACTAGATTATCCTATGGAAGAGAATGTTGATCTATTTCAAGATGAAGAAATGGACCCAGTTGGAAACTCCAATATTGGATATTTGCAAATAGTAAACAAATCTGATGTCCCTATATATATATATTAAATTATATTTCTTCTTTTAAATTTAGAAATAAAGAAGTAAGAGAAAGAAGCAACAGATAGACTCTAAGGAATCTCCACAAAACCAAGAGGAACTTGAACAAAACCTTGAGATATCACCCCAAAATTCTCCTGTCTCAGAAGAGATACCGATCAACCAAGAAGAAATTCTTGACAAGGACATTGTTCAGAATGAGTCTGCACTATCTAAAAGGCATGATGACCTCGATAACCCTAAAGATCAAAGCCCTCATAACACTAATCAGGAGGGAGGACATCAATTAGAAGAAAGAATAGAGAATGATGTAAATGTATTGGATATTCAAGAATAGGAAAATGTTGCAAACCCTCATCAAGAACAAAAAGAAACACAAGAATCAGAGGCAGAAGAAGGGTATGAAGAAGAACATCCCCTGCTCACTAATGATGAAATCCACAACATGCAAAGTTTGGTGACCAAATTGATTGAAAAAATTGAAACACTACAGAAACAGGTTCAAATGACAGAGTCACTCAACACATCCCAATCAACAAAAATCAATTAGTTGAAGGCAACACTCAAGCAAGCAAAGGTTACTAAGACATCTGTGGTAACAATTCAAGAATATTGAAAGCAGTTGCAAGAAATTTATCAATTGTGTGTCACAGAGGTCACTAGTACTATGCAGAAACTTGCCCCTTCTCCTTCCAATTTGTATTCACTACAACAAATCCCTGTGATTTGCTCCATTTTTTGATTCCACCCGCTATTTTAATGTATTTTTTGGTAACTTTTTGAAAACGTCGATGCTATTTATCAGGATGGCACAATTTTTGGCGTTTATTTTTTCGATCAATATAAGTTAACACTAATTAATGCCTAAAGTAACACCTTATTTAGCTTCGATATTAGCTTCAAGTGTAGCACCGCCCGCCTTGATCTCTGCCTTTAGCTCCGAGTTTAGCTTCAAGTTTAGCACCGTGTTTAGCTCCTACTTTGGCTTCAAGTTTACCTTCATGTTTGGCTTCGGGTTTAGCACCAGATTAAACACCCTTATGTTGAAGAGACTTATTTATGTCTCATCTATGATGTAAAACAATGAAACATCAACAAGATACAAGCATATCGAGTAGATAATCACTTATGTCACATTGACAAGGTATATCTACAAGTGCTTGATGGAACAAAACTCTTGGATATAATGAAGTAATGTCGATGAGACATTGAGATATCAGTAAGATAGGTAAGATTGTCTCATCGACAGTCTTCAAGTAATGATCAAACGCATACATCGCTATACTGTCAGAAAGGTGAGCAACATATGTGGTAGAGTGGTGTAGACTGCAACCTTGCAACAAGAAGCCTTGAGCAAGGCAGTAGTGCGGTAAAAAATAGAAGGGAAAGCGAAAACACCGCTGTACCGCAATGATAATCACAAGTCTCCCCAACATGGAAGAGTTACACCGATATATAAAGAAATACCGCTGAAGGAAAATATCGATGAGACAATGGCATATCGGCAAGAGATATTAACTTGTCTCATCGAAATCGGCAACCAACATCAAAGGAACATAAGATTTAATGTCGATGAGACATTGAGATAACGATAAGACAAATAAGATTGTCTCATCAACACTCTTCAAGTAATGATAAAAAACATACACTGGTATACCACCGAGAAGGTGAGCAACATATGCGGTAGAGCGGTATACACCACAACCTGGCAGCAAGAAGCCTTGAGCAAGGCGGTAGTGCGGTAAATAGTAGAAGAGAAGGGAAAAACACCGCCATACCGCAATGGGTATAATAAGAGATGACGATAGCATGGTAATCGTGGCATCATTACAATTTACAAAAATAAATGTAGAAAATCACATCAGTTGCCAAAATTAAATGCTATTAAATTATTAAGAGTTGCCAAAACTAATATGACTGAATACTACGCCATCCAAAGATAAGTGAGTTTTCCCAACATCGCACTCAATTGCAGTGAACTAGCATGGAAGGAGCCAAGGATATGAGAAAAAGAAGTCCTACAAGTATGAAATACTCGGGTAAGTGCATGAAAAACTCTCTGAAAGAGCTCTGTTAATTTAAAAAATATTTCAAAGTTTTGTCATCTGAAGCCATAGTGGAGAAAATTAAAACATGCCTCCTAAAAAAAATGATCATAAGTAAAAGAAAGTCGGCCTAAAATTAAAGATGAAGAACCTAAAGTAAAGAAGAAAGCACTCCATCCTAAAACAAAATAATCAGGAGTAAAAGAAAGTCAGCCTAAAATTAAAGATGAAGAACCTAAAGTAAAAAAGAGACCACTCCATCAGTCCATATTAGATATGCTTCTAGGGTCTACTAAAGAGGGTAATAAGAAGTTTCTTGTGGAAACCACACAAAGTTGTAGGGATGCCCTCATTTCCAAATCTGGATGGGACCTATTTTGGTATTTTTACAGTAAGAGAAATGAGAAGATTCCAATGTAAAACGCTTGGATGTTGGATATAGCAAGGTTGATTGTCCCAAATGTGTTTGTTGATGTAGAATTTATCAGATTGCTAGCCAAACACTATCACTCAGCTACCAAAATAGTAAGGTTTCCAAATGACACAATATTGGTAGAAGTAACCAGAAAAGCCATCATTGAGTGTTTTGGCTTAAACAAGCAGGCTCTGACCAAGATAAACCTGCAAAAAAGTGAGGAGGATTATGCTAGGTTAAAAAAGACTTATAGAAGTGATGAGGTACCCCTATATATGAAAAGTGGAATTGGTAACAAAACATTCCCCATCTCTACTACCACTACTGAACCATTTAATGTGACAGATTTTCAGTATTACTTTGTGAATACATATTTAGCTCTTTGCCAAGTGTTGGGGATAGATGCTCAAGATAAAATGCCAATAGGCCTAATGATGATGGCCATGTGAATTCAAAACCCTGAAACTAATATTGAATATGACTTTGCTTCATACCTTGAGAAGGCGTTAGATGATGAATTCTCCCAAGTTATAGAGGATAGAGTACCAATTACATTCAGACACTATTCCCTACTGTGTCATTTGATATTGTACCAAAATAGGAACCATCAGAATAAAAGAATGGACTTGGCTACAGTAGATGAGTAAGGGAATCCCACACATGTACTGAAATGGTGCTATATTTGGGACAGTCGATGCAAGAATTCAAGCTTTGTTGTATTCTACGAAGACTTTGTACACTGAATCCTTTGAGTTCTTGGGTATGCAATACCAAGATTGTCAACCAAAATGTTGCAACTAGTGAGACCTTTGGATTTAAGACCAAAGCAGGGTCATACACACAATTTTGGAGATTGGTTCTTCCTCCTGAAAGTTACAATAATAAGAGTTTATGGATGCCCTATTGCTCCACACATACTGCCAAAATTTGTGCCCCTCAAATTAGCATTTCTTGAATTTATGTGGCAAATGATGTGGATGGAGAAAGATGTAATGCACAAGCAGAAGAAAGGCACTTTCCTTCCAAACCAAACCAAGTGTGAAGATTGGACTGTAGGATCAGACACACTAGAGGAGTTACAGTATTATTTGAAGACAAGATATGCATTGAAATATAGAAAAGAAAGAGCCTTTGACCCTGAAAATCATATGAACAACAAAAGGCACAATATTCTTACCAAAATGATAGTGCCACACCAAGTGATTTTTGAAGAAGATGTCATAAGGAACTGCATTACTTAAAATGATGTATTTAGTAGAAGGAAAAAATGGGAATACTTGAAGAAGCTTGAAGAAAGGATGAAGCCGAGGTCCAAGGATTTCCTAGGATACTTTGTTGAGGAAAAGGAACCCATAAAGAGGATAGAGTTGATAATTAGTAGATTTGAAGAATTATACATAAATAAGGAAGCATATCTCGAAGAACATGATAGAGGTGCAACTGCAAAGCATACCCCAAGTGAAACCTCTAAGCCTCCCATGGAGCAGTTACCTCCCAAAAGACAGAAGATAGGAAGCATTGAACAATTAGTACCCTATGAGGATATTGAAGAGGTGGGAAATACCGAGGAAGTTACTACAATACTGCAGTCATTGATAGGTGATATTGAAGTTGATCAACCCATCCTTGAGACCAGTGCCCATAAACATGAGGAAAGGATGGGCGATGTAGAAAAAAAAAGTAAAAAGGTACATGAAGATGAAAGGGAAATTGTAGCCAGGAGATTCATAGAAGATGATGAATTCATTAAGACTCTAAGTTTAAGGATTTTTGGATGAAGATGAAGATAAAAGAATTTCAAGAGAGGATGGAATGAGCTGAAGTAAGAATTGAAGAATAAAAGAAAAATGAAATGGTAGCACAAACTTTCCAGGAATTAAGAGTTGACAACATTGACATTAGCCCCCAGAAGGCTAGAGAAATGGTCTTGAAGAGAAATATGCTCATTTTCCCTGGATTGGAATTAAAGAAAAAGTTTCTACTTGATCAAGTGCGGGCTCGGGAAGATCCAATGCTAGTTGTAGAATTTGACACTGATGAAGGTGTGAGTGGAACTAGGTATAACCCAAAGATTGAAACCTTGGCCATATGGATCAAACAGAAAAATACACAGAAGCCAAAATTATTCGATGTAATTCAAGGGATGAAAGGGGAAATGATGGTAATGACAATACAAGATACCACCCCTTTGGAGGCAGCAACAATGACCATGCATTCGACCATGTTCACTCAAGCAATTGTTAAGGGATTAGAAGACAAATTGAAGGAGTATGAAAATGAACAAAGGTTCGTAAATGATGAAGTTAATAAACTGTTCATGGAGAATGTCAGATTGAAAGAACAATTAAGAGGAGCAGGACCCTCACAAAGCAAGGAGATGGTGTTATATAGGCCTCCTATTGCTCCAATGGATATTGTGAAGAATATTTTTGCAAAACAGGTAAAAAATCCAGAGAAGGAAGTGGATGATGTAAAGAAGGTCAACAATCAAACCCAAGATGAAGTGAAAAGACTAATTTGTGAAGTTATGGAAAAGATTCTTGAGCATAAGATAAAATAAGTTTTGGATAAACTGGAGAATGTGCATGATAGTTATAAAATACTTCAACAAGAAATGGATCAAATAAAGACACATATGCTTGTATTAGATCCTATGTTCAAAAGGTGGAAGCCTATTCACCACGCTTTGGCTAAGTTATCCAAAGTTCTATAAAGACATCTTGATGCACCCACAACATTAAAGCCAACTGAACAAACTATGAAGATGATTACTGATGAATTTCAGTATACATTACAAGGGTTTGATAAAAAGATTGTAACACGAATGGATTTATTCCATACTTGGAAACAGTGGTATATACCTAAAATCATGAGAGATGGTGATTAGTTGAAGGACTTGGATAAGTGCAAGAAAGAATTCAGTTAGGTTGTTTATAAGTGCGTAACTCACATATAGGAGGATGATGATACCAGTCTTCCCAGGCTAAATTAGATCATGGATGGGTTGATTGTTCTTGATGCAGGATACCTAAAGTTTGTCAATGATACAAATGCATTACTAGATAGTTGATGGAAAACTCATCTTGCAAACATGCAAAAGATCCAGGAATATAAGTGGCCATTAGATTTTATGGTGTATCAGTGGGAGGAAAAGTATTTGGTTTCAGAAGAATAGGACACTGAGGCGAGAGCATTTGGACGCTCATCATGGAGAGGAAGACTTTGCCAGATCAATGATCACGGGTCTTCTATGTTGAATAATGGAACCATATGTCAAAATGTCTTAAGTCTTGTTATTTCCTTAATTATGCTAATTAAATAGTTGTTGGTTTTAGAAGAATAGGACACTAAGGCGAGAGCATTTGGACGTTCATCATGGAGAGGAAGACTTTTCCAAATCAATGATCACGGGTCTTCTACGTTGAATAATGAAACCATATGTCAAAATGTCTTAAGTCTTGTTATTTCCTTAATTATGCTAATTAAATAGTTGTTAGTAAAAGAAGTAGTTATGAAAGGTCGTTTATTTTTGTAAAAGGCCTGTAGCTTGTTTCTTCCTATATAAATAGGAAACCAAGGTCTAGTTTTAAATTATCATCATCATATATCATTTCCATTTTGAAGACTTCTGTTATTAATATATTTCAATTGAAGCAATATAATGAGAACATCTTATTATCAAAGATTCTCCATGACTGTGTTATCATTCTGTATTTTTCTTATGTTTACCATACTTATTTCTTCTTATATTTGAATAAATATCGGTTATTGAGCCTCAATACTGTTCTTATGTGAATGAATATGCTAATACAATAAAACATTTATTGTGGATGTTGGTAGAACTGCTATTTTTTTTGAAAATTTGAGCTTATTTTGCCTTGTTACATGTTCAACATAAAAATGGAAACTATTTAAAAATAATAAAGTTAAGAAAGTTTCTTATTCAAATTATTGTGAGTTACGTGCATTAATATTTTATTAACTTTTGTGCCTTCACGAACATATGTTGATACAAAATGAATGGAAGAAGCATCCAAGTAGTCCTAATTTTTTTTGCCAACAATTCATACCAAAGATTGAACAATTTAAGGATATTGCAATAGGTAATTAAGGATATGATGATGATGATATATTCTTGTACTTGTATATTCTATGAAACATTCCTTATTTTCTATGAAACAATGTATATATTCTTGTACTTGTAAATATTCTTTTACTGTTATGTCTATTAAATAAAATAGAGTTTGAATAAAAAAATGCTTCACCCTTTTTTGTAAGTGATTATGTGAATTATTTTTTAAGGAAAAATCTTACAATGTTTAGATTTTCAGTTTACTAGTTGCAATCTTCATTTTCTATGTTTATGAAATTGTATGTGCTCTTTATCTCAAATGACATAAAATAGTAATATCATCAAAATCCGGGTTTTCAATTTCACCATCATTGTCCACACTTTTCATATCCTATTCAATTTTAAGTACAATCATCAAAAAATTATTTTTATTTCTTGTCCCAGTTAATCTTGATTCCTTTCAACACAACACAATAGGTTGCATGTTAAATTTCAAACATTTTCTTTGCATTTTTTTGTATATATTATTTTCTTAGTGCATCATTATGTAACAACAATTTCACTTATGAGATATACAGTAAAAAAAATGAAAGCACATGTTTTCTTTGTTAAGGGAAATGTATGGTGAATACCCTATGTCTTTCAAATAAGTGTGCAAGCGAAATAAGACATAAATGCTTGAATATGATTTTCCACTGTACAATTGTTTTTTTATGTTCTTTTTACTTTTTGCATGTGGATTACCCTCAGAAAGAGACTACTTATCTTTTATTAAATGAAGCCTTTACATTTCTTGTCTACAAAAGGAATTTACTGCTTGACAACAGGTTCGTGAACTTCATACAAATTAAGATTGGTGTAAAAGGCCATCTCCACAAATGTTATTTGGTCTAGAATTATAATGGAAAATAAAAAAGCTTGCTAGGAGAATAAAACAAGTTTTCAATTGTCCAAGTACAACATAATATTACTGAAGCATTTCAAAGTTTAGGCCATAAGAATCATCATTTTTTAAACATAGATTACAAACAATTCTAAAAATTTAGAATTCTTGGGACCATTAACATTATTGTCTGCTACAATGTCATCCAGTGTATAATTGTCAATGTTCATATGTTATTTCAAGTATTTAATATTATCATCATCCTCATCTTGACCTACATCATCTTCATCATCATTGAAATTTGACTGTAGACCATCTATATCTATATTGTTACCATATGTATTTGGATCATCATTTTCTATACCATCCATATTGTTGTCTTCCATAACATCATCTAACTCTCGATTGTTGTCTTCTTGTGCTTGAACATAACCATCTTCAACATCATCATGGATGCCAATTTATTCGATGTTCTCTAATCCCTCTCTCTCATTTTGTTGTCCATCATTGTTTTGCTCAGTATCCACTAATGCATCATCAAATACATTCCTTAATCTTGGATCATAATGTGTGACAAATATCCATTTCGGGTCCAAAATATCTTCATAGAAAAATACCTGCACATGAACGACATATACATATATTAGACATTATATAAATTGTATGAACATATATACATCAATTGAATAATGGAACATTATTTTATAGACTACCTTTTTTATACAATAATTGCTATAAAACACAATTTTGACAACATAGTTTATAAAACATCAGTCCACACTCATTTATTATTCTTTGGTTTTCTGCCCTTAAGAACATCCTTAGGGAGACCTTGTTCTTCCCTCTTCTTTCGTGCAGGAGTGCATTTTAAGAAGGGGTAATCAATCAATAACTCATCCCTAATGGTAAGGTCCATAATAGCCTCAACCATTATCAATCCATCAACCTCTCTTTCCATATCTCCATCTTTATCTTTATAACCTCAACAAATTGATAATTTGGTCTTATAGTAGGGTCCCTTCCCTTACTACTATTTATAAATTTTGCAGTATTTTTGTGTGTGTATGCACGCCCATCTATATACATAAGATGACCTATATTAAGTTCTTTTCCACTTTCCAATTGGAGATGATGTGTATACATGTTCGAATTTAGACCATATGCTGACATGCTAGGCTTATATTTTGCTAGCCTTCTCCATTCACCACCGTAATATGATGGACCATAATATGGCATTAATCTCCTAGTGGTTTGTTCTGAATTGTTTCTATGTTTCAATCCCACATGTACATTTTGGATGATAAAGAGGCCTAGATTCACTACATGAATATTGGAGGGTCGTATCATGTAGCTGTATCCCCAAAATTGAAACACCTCGTACACTCTAGGTAGTTGTTGATCACTAGGCCAAGCGCAATATAGTCAATGATCAAATGTCTCTTCGTAAATTGATCTCAAACTCAAGGGAAAGTCATCGTCTCCATCACATTCATTCTCACAGGGTATGTATTCCACCTTCCCCTTGTCTTTAAGCAAATTATGCATCTTCAAATTGGTTCTTGTTCTGTTACTTGTTTTCGTCAATTCCTCATCTTCCGAGCTGGTATATTGGCACATATTTTTGTTAGATGTATCATTTGATAAATGATCATCACCCTCTAGGCTAGAAGTCAGTGATCCAGGAAACTTTAACCAGGAACTTTATCTTGCAAGTATCCATTAAGAAAAAAATAGTTATTTAAATAATATAAAACACTGTTTAAATGAAGTATACATGTTATTTATATCAAATTGGAAAATTCCTCACGACAATTCCTGTTAGATTTGAATCGATTGTAGAAGGCATACTACCAAGTGGAAGCTCATCATATATGTAATGTCTTTATACAATCACTCATTTTAATTTTTTCTTTCCATGACATACAAAACATCCACAAACAACAATTTTCTCAAAGTATTCATCCCATGTACTATAGTTTTGACCTGCCTCTTAGTGCAATCATTTGTTGTGTCTACAGTATCCATTGTCATATCCTCTTCCACCCACTGGCGTCTACGTAATTTAACAGTTTTAGATTGACATCCACGTACATATCTTGTTCTTTTTCTAGTTGAGAGCTTAGGCTCTGCATTTGCTCCAATCTCCATCTAAAATAATTAAAAAAATGCATTAATTTATGTCAAGATTGGATAATACATTATAAATTTCAATAATACTGTGAAAAAAGATGGACGTATCACAAAATGCCATCAGATCATTTTTTCCCAAGTTAAGTCAAAATTTGAGTACTTGATGTCTCGCTTCATTCGTTGTGTCCTCATTTGATATGACACGATCTATTGCCATGGCCTCGTCTTGCCCCTATAATACACACCATAGTAGATAATTTTTAGTACACCAATTATATCATTTCAACAAATATGATATCCAACACAAAACCTCACTTTAGTCATATTTGAAATATTGATATCATGTTTTGGCTATCCTAATTTTCAAACTTTTCCCTTGATCATAGAATCACATTTAATCACCATTTATGTGCATTTTCAACCAATAAGTTTGACCTCAGAGGCCTCATGGACAAAAAAATGACTTTATCTCCTCTATGTTGTAGTATTTATGAATTCATAAACACCTTCCTCCTTTGGTTGAGGTTGCTTTCTCTTCTTACCTCTATTGTATCTACATATTCCATTGTCTCATCTATTTCCACCCACTTTCCTCTCAGCGATTTAGTATTTCTACACCGTCCATGTCCTCTCTCCATAGCCTCCTCTGTGAATAAAAATTCCACCGCAAAATCTTTTACCTCACTATCGCCAAGAAAGAAAAAGAAACTTGTGGGACTGTAGTAAAAAAATTTCTACAACATTGAGTTGATGAAGGAGCCGTGGGACAATGGTGGTCACCGCACTACTGCATGCCAATGGTAGAAGACTTGCGGGACTGTGGGAGTCACCGCAACACCACCAGGAATAGAAGGAAGACTCACGTGCCGCCACATAAACTTTCACTGCACTACCGCCAAGAAGGGTGAAGCACCTTGCAGGACTGCGGTAAAAACTGCTCTACCGCACCACGTTGATGAAGGAGCCATAGGACATCGGTGGTCACAAAAACAAGGCAGGAGTTGGAATTATTTCCAACACTATGGATCCTGTGATACGCAACAATTAAAATAGTTACTATACAATAATGATAGGCACACTTGACGCCGCAGGTTATACGTCCCAAACAGATTACATTAATGACCAACAGTCGACACTAAAGTTGTTATTAACAAATGCCAAATAAAGTGTCAACTAATGAATCAAAATTAGAAATTTAAAACTTTCCCACGTGAAGGAAGCAATAAGATGACCAAAAAGGGAAAAACGTCGCGCGAAGGAAGAGAGTAGGGCGCTACCAACAACTAATGAGAAATTTGATTTAGTTTGCGACACCATAGGTAAGGTTACAATTTTTTTTCTTGGTTGAATTCGTGATTGTTTACTGGTTCGTGGCCTAACCAGTCCAGGCAACCTCTAAATTTTCCCATCATTATAAATTGTAAAACATTTGAGAAACCAACAAATTTTTTTACCCTACCCATTTGAGCATTGGCTCAAAATATTATAGCTCAAAGCGAGGATGCCTCCGTATTCTTTTTCTAACCTGGGTATCAAGGAAATAGTGAACTGCTTGGCAAATCTGGGAATTGGGTCAGTCATTGTTGAGCAACTGCTGAAAATAAATGCAGAAACCGCATGGTTTTTCCCAGCTACGCCATAGTCACCGATGCCATGAAAAATTCGTGCAATATTGCATTATGAAAGATTTTTCATGATAAGGTTATCAACACTAAGAAAATCGAGCGAACATATTTTCCCTAGGTTATCAACACTAAGCAAACCCAACGAACATATTTTCCCACAAAACAAAACTTTCATACCAAAAATTGGAAGAAAACTTTCATACCTAACAATGTGTACCTCGTTTGCCTCCACAGACTGGATGAAAATAATTTTCCCTAGGTCGCCTCAAAATTTCAAGCAATGGAGGGAAGCGAGCATTGTCAACAAACTCTGGCCACAATGAGGTAATTCATTGCCAATTTATAAATTTGTAACTGTTTCCATTATTTCTTTGAATTTTACTTTTTAGTTTTTTATTTCTAAATTTAAAAGAAGAAATATAATTATATATAGGGACATGAGACTAACAAAGATAAAGAAAAATTGGCTTCCATATTGGAGTTAGAGGCAATGAATAAACTGGTTAATTTGGATTGGACAACACTTGCCAGACACATAGAAAAAAAATTTGGTAATGCCCCTCAAACATTGCAAACAAATCAATTGTGTCAAAGGGAAGCAATTGATTCCCCAACCACTCCTAGATCGAGCAAAATATCCAGGAGGAAATCAATGATAGTAAACTCTATGAATGTGGAATAGGGAGTAGAGACTTCCACTCTTGGGACACAAAATTCTTCCACCACACCATGTTTTCAATCTTGCATTGGTAGCTATAATACAAAGATAGAATACGAGGTGGTTTTAGGGGAAGTCCGAATGATGGATGCTGGGAAAATGTTTGTGAGTAGGTTGAAGGAATTGTTCCTTCAACAGTTCAAAGACAATCTACATTTTCCATTCTCAAAGATACCCATGCACTTGAAAAAAATAGTTATCCATGACATGGAGAATGAATTTGGCATAGGTTGGTCTGTAAAGAAGATAAAGCTACAAATGCCTCAAAACTGCAAGAGATTTCAGTGCAACCAAACAAAGAAGATAAAAAAATCCCTCCCGAGCTAAGGCAGAAAAAAAGGCCAATTGATGTAAGTGTGAAAGTATGGAAAGAGCTTGTAAAAGCATATGAGAAGTCTGATGCACGAAGGAAGTTTGGTGAGGAGAGTACACAGGTTTTTGAATTTGCTCATAAGATTATATCAAATTTATTAAACGATATTTAAATTTTATTTGTGCATAGTTAAATTGAATTAGTATATGTTTTAGGACAAGGCCTCTAAGGCTAGGCTTGACAAACTTTGTACCACACATCATAGTGGCTAGAAAGGTTTATAAGCCTTGATTTGTACATTTGTAAGTATATTTAATATGTCAAATTATATTTTTCTATTTCCTTGGAAAAAGTAAATGATTTCATATTAATTAGTTTAACTAGTCCGTGTGCCATGTTTTGACAAGAGAAATATGGCCTCCATCCAAAGCAATTTGAAAAGAATATGTTACAAAACAAAAAGTGGAACAATTTTGTAATCTGGATGGAGAATGAGGTATGAATAGTTGAGTTTCAATAACTTAGTTGGATGTTGTTGTGTTAATATGTCAATTTGCATCTCTTGTGTTGAGTTGTTTATTGATGCATAGGATGAGTAAATAGAGATCAAATATGATGATTACAAGATGACCGTTTATGTGCATGAATAAATACTAGAAGGATTTAGATGAACTCAATTCATCTAAATTTATGCCTCTTGGTAGACATTCCTCTTGAATCTCTAATATCAGGTGCCTGAGACTTCCCTATAGCTTTTAGCTTTCATTGTCACCTTTCCTCTTCATTGTTAGACTTGTCTCCTTTTTCCTTATCTGCATTTCTGGCTTCAACTTCTAATTCATCCCATGTTTTACCTTCCTCCTCTTCAGAATATTCTTCTTCTTCTTCGTCCTCCTCTGACTCCACAAGAGATTCATCTTCTGAACCTTCCTCATCTGATTCCGATTCCTCTTCTACATCAGAGGGTTCATATCCTTGATCTAACTCTTTTGAATTATCAGAATTAGAATCACTACCTTCCATATTCAAAAATTCCCAACCAACATCTTTAATAAATTTATCTAGATCATCAGTAATAGTCTTCAAAATTGGCTGCCAATTCAAGTTCATTCTGCTTTCATAATACTTTATATCCATGGAGTTCAACCATTCCTTGATGCCATCAAGCGAAGATTGAGGAATGGTGTACATGCGGAGTACATCTCACTTGAAGTCTTTGAAAACAATAGCCATATCAAATTCATTTTTCCCAAGTCCTACTCTCTCAAGGTTAACAATCTCAATCTCACTAATAGCGATTACTAAGAAAGGTAATTCCACCAACTCTACCAAACAGTTTACCATAGGAACAATAAAAGCAGAGGCTTTGAAAGGAACTCCATAAAAACCAAGCTCTCTAAATGGTACATCAAACTCTAGTTCAAAATATTTTAGATGACATTGCTCCCATAGATCTCTTACTGGCTACAAATCCTTGAAACTCTGCATTGATATTATTTTTATTGTCCCTCTCATACTGTTCTTCCTCAATTTCATCAGGATCATACATTGACCTTCTTGCCCCTAATAAAGTTTGGACCACATCCATTACCTCCACATAAAACTAGACATCCTTGGTCTTCTTAGTTCCCACACCATTATATAGTTAAACAAATGAAAATGAAACAAAGTAATCATCTCCTTCTCCGCTGGTTGGAAGAATGCATGCTTAATGTTTTGATACATAATATCAACTCTCTCTTCTACTCTCATGGTTGAATATCGAAATTCATTATGGTGGGCCACCAGAGTTCGAGTCATCTTTCTTCCTCTTCCATAAAATGCTGGCATGATCCACAAGTCTGCCAACCTAACTGCCTTTGTTTTTGAAAGCTGAAGTTTCTCCCGGGTCACCAGTATAACTCTCTCTGCCTTTTTAGACTCTTTCATTGCTACAGGAAATTAGCACCTAATTGATTAACAATCTCAATTTGACTAATAGTGATTACTAAGAAAGGTAATTCCACCAACTCTACCAAATAGTTTACCATAGGAACAATACAAGCAGAGGCTTCAAAAGGAACTCCATGAAAACCAAGCTCTCTAAATGGTACATCAAACTCTAGTTAAAAATATTTTAGATGAGGCTGCTCCCATAGCTCTCTTACTCACTTGAAAAATCCTTGAAAATCTGCATTGATTTTATTTTTCTTATCCCTCTCTTGTTGTTCTTCCTTAATTTCATCAAGATCATACATTGACCTTCTTGCCCCTCCTAAATTTTGGACCACATCTATTACCTCCACCTAAAACGACATGGTATGGTTATGAAAATGAAAATGAAGCAAAGTAATCATCTTTCTTCCTCTTCCATGAAAACCAAGCTCTCTAAATGGTATATCAAACTCTAGTTTAAAATATTTTAGATGAGGCTGCTCCCATAACTCTCTTACTCGCTTGAAAAATCCTTGAAACTCTACATTGATTTTATTTTTCTTGTCCCTCTCTTGTTGTTCTTCCTCAATTTCATCAAGATCATACATTGACCTTCTTGCCCCTCCTAAATTTTGGACCACATCCATTACCTCCACATAAAACTGGACATCCTTGGTCTTCTTGGTTCCCACGACATGGTATGGTTATGAAAATGAAAATGAAGCAAAGTAATCATCTTTCTTCCTCTTCCATGAAAACCAAGCTCTCTAAATGGTATATCAAACTCTAGTTTAAGATATTTTAGATGAGGCTGCTCCCATAACTTTGTTACTTGCTCGACAAATCCTTGAAACTCTACATTGATTTTATTTTTCTTGTCCTTCTTGTTGTTCTTCCTCAATTTCATCAGGATCATACATTAACCTTCTTGCCTCTCCTAAATTTTGGACCACATCCATTACCTCCACATAAAATTGGACATCCTTGATCTTCTTGGTTCCCACACCATGATATGGTTATGCAAATGAAAATGAAGCAAAGTAATCATCTCCTTCTCCACTAGCTGGAAGAATGCATGCTTAATGTTTTGATACATGATATCAACTCTCCTTTTTCTCTCATGGTTGAATATTGGAATCCATTATGGTGGGCCTCTAGATTTCTAGCCATCTTTCTTCCTCTTCCACTAAATGTTGGTTTGATCCACATGTTTGCCAGCCTAATTGCCTTTTTTTTGAAAGATGAAGTTTCTCCTGTGTCACCAATGTAGCTCTCTCTGCCTTTTCAAACTCTTTCATTGCTACAAATCATCTCTGGTATTTAATCATTTGTACCACATGGTTGATGTGCTTTGAATACTTGCATCTAAAGGAAATTTCCTTAACATAAATATTGCTAGGGATTTAATTTTCAATCTTGCTAGCCTAATTGGCTTTGTTTTTGAAAGTTGAAGTTTCTCCTGACTCACCAGTATTAGCTATAACTTTTTTGAAATTTTATTATGGTATGTGCACTTTGATATGATGTAATATGATTATGGTTTCATCTCATATGTTGTAATATTAGATATATAATAGAAAAATAAATTATTGCATGAAATAAATAATAAAATTTTCATTCTAAATGTTTTTTTTTTCAGAACGCGAGTCTTCCAGAAGATCAAGATGATCCTCAACATGATATAGATCCACAAAATATTGGTTCTGTCGGTATAGATCACATGGAAGAGGATGATGATGACACAAATACAAAAGACACTGAGGCCGATGACAATGATGATGATGATGACGATGATGATGATGTTGATGATGATGATGGTGATGGTGATAATGATGATGAGAAAGTTGGTGGTAGTAACCAGTGACATTCATGATCATATAGACTACACCATGGATCATTGCTGATATATCGTTATGATGACTCTTTTCATGGTTACTATCATATGTATCATTTTCATGGCTTATAGTACTATACTATTGAGTTGTATCATTTTGACATGTATCATTTTCACTATATCATTTGGACATGTATCATCTTGACTTGTATCAGTTTGAGTTACATAATTTATCAATTTTATTTATATCATTTGTACATGTATCATTTTCACTTATGTCAACTGTTGGACATGTATCATTTTGACATGTTTTTGATGTACTGACATATTTGACTTTCACTTGTTTTAGTTATATATGATGATGATATTATTAGTATTGACTTGTCAATTTATATATATTAAAAGTGGTCGATGATTTTTGGATGGATATTTATTATGTATGATGATTTTAATTTACTGCTCAGGATGAATGTTGTCAAATTTAATTAAATTATAGATATTTGACTCACTTGTTTTAATTATAGATGATGATCATGTTACGATAATAGTTCAGGCCATGATGAAAGGTAAAATGAATGCTTGGTACCTCCAGAACGTAATTGAAAAAATGAGAGAAGTGTTAAGCTCTTTTGGTGGGTAATGACACTGAAAAATAGATGTACTTTTTTATATTTACAAGCAATACAAAATTTCGTGTTACCGACGCAGAAAAATTTAATTATCTTGTTATTTAATTATATGAGTTAAATAATTAAATTACTTACTTTATAATCATATGAGTTATTTAAGATGTTGAATCCCTCTTGTGCTATTTTGTCCTTGATGTCAATTTGTGATACTCTGGCATCCTGGTGGTTACCTTCTTAGTTGATCTACTTTTCTGATTGGCACATTTACTTCATTGATTATATTATATATGGTGGTACTGATCATTTAACTCCATGTGCAAATCTCGGTTAAGGCATTCTGGTTACTGGATCTTTGTTTCATTGATCAGGTGATATGTTTCTGGTTTAACATTTGTGCTTCAGTATTTCACTTGATTACAAGTGATTTGCATGATCAATTCTTTTACAGGTTGATTAATTACTTGATATTCATCAAAGGTATATTTCTCTATTTTTAGTCAGTGGCATGGGTTTGAGGAACAACCTTGTTAATGTTTTGAGCACTTAGTATTCATCTTTTGGCAAATTATAGGGGTTTGATCATCATTGTGTTTATGGCCTTGAGATACACTTTGATCATTCCTTCTTCATTCAGTTATGGTATTTGGTATGGGAGAATGACATTCAAAATCTTGCATAATATCTAGCCTTTATTACACTTCTTAAGGCATTGGATATTATATTGTTGTTGGGCTTTGAAAAAGAGATTCACTTAGTCCATTCTTTTGCACATGGTATTGAGTTTTTGGAAAATCAACCTTTGGGTAAAGGCATTCAAATTCGATCTCCTATTTGCATTTGACTTGGGTTTATTGGTTGACATTTATATCGGGCCTCAAGGTCGATTGCAGGTATAAAAGGTTTGATTAATGTTTTTATGTCATGTTGGATGTGACTAAGCTTTGATCATTGGAAAATATCATGTCTTTTGAAATCGACATGTGTGAGTAATGCGGTCTTATCAAAATAATTTTTGAAGGCATTATTATGTCGGTAGTTTACTTGGCAATTGGTAAATGATTGAGTTTGTGTTTTGGTTGGCATATTGATCTTATCTGCCCATGGATTTCAAAGTTTATCATGAGTTTTTGACTTAACATTAACTGTCCTCTCGGACTCCAAAAGTTTATCAATCTTTGCAAAGGAAAATCGCGAGTTGTTTCTCTTGGAAATTTAGGTCATTTTTTGTTTCTCTTGCACGAAGGATATGGAACCCTATTCTGGCCGCCATTCTTGAGTTTGTGTCTCAGCCATTTCTCTGAGACATTTGCAGGGCTACTACACTTTGACAGCGTGTGAGGGAGATGAGAGGACCATCACTATGGTCATTCCACGTGTCTTCTTTCTGCCGCTGGGTGAAGGCCCGTATCTGGAAGTTGTCTTGGCTACTACACCTGTCTACAAATCTGGTAATCCTGTTTCTTGACAACAACTTCATTTGTCAGGTATTCATCTTTAGACTGCTCTCCAGATCCATTACTCTACAATCAAGGTTATTTCGAGCTATGCTATCGAGCTCTTTTGCAAATCAAAAATGAAATATGTCTATTGCTTTCAATAGAAAAGTCTGAAATGATTGGTTTTAAAACGTGACTGCAATCTTTTAGAGATTATCATGACAATTTTAAAGGGTTTATTATTTCTGGTTATGGGAAAATCAAAATACTCTTGAACCGGATTAGTTTATCATTTGGGTTCATTTATAACGTTTCTTGGTTGCATCTTCTGAAGGTCATCATATAAGTTGTGTGATTCGTTTTGTTTTGGATAGTGGGTATTTGTGAATCCTAAAGAATCTTCTCAGTTTCACTCTTGAAGTCGTTGGTAACCGTTCTTAAATGATTCAGCTTATTGTTTCAATTTGACATCATAATGATTTCAGTTATTGAGCATTGCTGTTTTAGTTTCTTAAAAATTGCAGTTACTATACTAGGTATTGTTCATGAAATATCCTCTCAGCTTCATCTGGGTTCAGTTGTTACTGCTTCTGGGTATATTTTGTATGAGGTTTCAATTGCTAAAATTATACTTACAGTTACTTCTTGCTGTTACTTTTTCAAAGGGTATTATTCAAGCTCTCATGCATGTCTTGATACTATTACTGGTCAAGCTTTGCTCGACAGGATAGGGTTTTGTCATTTCTATATTTTACATGCTACTTTTTTTGTCATGATTGGAAGGAAAGATTCTACAAAACCTACCTCTGTATTACCTGAACCATAACTTGTCAAATATGTAAAAATAGTAAAAAGGTCACCTCTTCATTTGTCTGAAAGTAACAATTTCAGTTGTAACCGAAAGGTGTAAATTATGATGTAATTTGTAATTTGTGGAAAACAAAGAGATTAGGGCTCTATCATGTCAGAAAAACCTAAGATGGAACAAAAAATGAAAGCAATGCAGTCCTATTAAGATATGTGAGTGTATTCTTAAGTTGATGCTGAAAAATTGGAAAACACAGTGTGTTGTCTGTTTTGTATTTTGTATTATGAAAGATTGAAAAACAGGGAGTGGGAAAAAGAAAAGATATATCACTGTAATACAGTTTGATGAGAAGTTGTATTGTGACTGTAATAATATTTTCCTCAAGCTGTCTTAAGGCTTGATAATGGGTGGAACACTGAAGAGTCATTCTTGACTTTTGAGCGTTCTACACATTGTCTATCAAGAGGCACTTGACAAAAGTCAAGAGAAACAAAGAGATCCTCTGTATCATTGTATGTTCTTTTGAAAAACACAAAAGGGGTTGGTGCTACTTGAGATTGGTGTCTCTAAATAGAGGGGTTGGTGCTCCTTGAGTCGATGCTAAGAAATCAGCCATTGAGGCATTGTCAAAATAATTATTGAAATGAAAGCCTGAAAAAGGCAGCAGGTTCAGGAGTGGTTTTTCTACCCTAGGAGGGTTTTCCACTTGGCATATCTTGTGTCTATTTGTGTCTCTATGATTCATTTGCTTCAGTGCTTTACTGCTTTAAAATGAAATGTTACATTACTCATTTCAGTTTATATGATTGCATTCAAATACATGAATGATAGTATCATTGATAAATGAGAACATATGTATGGTTCTTTAAAGTTTCAGTTAAATTTGTTAAAGAAGTTATAAACACTGATTCACCCCCTCCTCTCAGTGTATTTTCACTCCAACAATTGGTATCAGAGCCTAGGGTCCTCTGATAGGTCCTTTCCAACCTAGGATTGATTCTGGACTTGGAGTCTATTCAAAATGTCTCAAGCTCATGAAGGTACTTCCATGACTAGAGATCCATTATTTGATGGAACTAATTATGTATTCTGGAAAATCAAAATGGATACTTATTTAACTTCTATTGACCTTGATGTCTGGAGCATAGTATTGTCTGGGTACACTGTACCAACTACTTTTCCAACTACTTCTAATGAAAAGAAAATATATGAAACCAATGCAAGAGAAAAGCATGCTCTTTTGTGTGCTTTGACTAAAGATGTCTTCATCAAAGTCATGCACTACAGTTCTGCTAGTGAAATCTGGACTAAACTTGAAACTATCTATCAAGGAAATGAAAAGGTAAAACAATCTAAAGTCCTCACTCTAAAACACCAGTTTGAAGAACTAAAAATGAGGGACGATGAAAAATTAGCTGACTACTTTTTTAGAGTTGATGAAATAGTAAATGCAATGAAGGGTCTGGGAGAAGAATTCAAGGAATTTGATGTTGTAACCAAGGTCATCAGAACCTTACCAACAAAATTTGAAGCTAAGATAGCTACTCTAGAATAAAAGAAACACTTTACCCAGCTTACCCTTGACAACCTTCAAGGCACCTTGACTACCTATGAAATGAGGATTAGTAAAACAACACCACTACAAAAGAAGCAACATTTAATGTTGAAAGGAAAGAAAGGGATGAGCTCTCTGAATCAAAATTTTTTGATTCTAAAGAATCCCACTTTGTGAGGAAACTCAAAAAGGGTTTTGAAAAGTATAAGGGAAAACTTCCCTTCAAATGTTTTAACTATGGTAAAATAGGCCACTTTTCTGCAAAGTGCCCCTATGGTGACACAAACAATGATAACGAAAAATCTGAGAAATTTGGCAAGAAAAAGGCTTATAGACCCAAACAAAAATTCAATATCAAAAAGAAGAAAAGCTTGTTCACCAAAAATGAAACAAACTCTGAATCTGAAGATTCTTTAGATGAAGAGGATGAAAATCTATTCATGGCTGAAATCATTCAGCAAGATGAAACTAACAACAATGATGCTGAAGAAGGTGAAGTGGATTATGAAGGAGAACTGAAATGTGCTCTAAAAGAGCTGAGAAAACTTAAAAAATAGATGCGTGCTCAAGAACAGAATACTGTTCAAGATAGTTCAATTGGAGGTAAAATCGGAAGCAAAACTGGAAGCAAAACTGGAAGCCAAAGTGGAAGCAAAATTGGAAGCAAACCTGGAAGCAAAACCGGAAGCAAAACTAGAAGCAAAAATGGGAGTAGACATAGAAGCAAAACCAAAATCCCAATTGGGCGCCAATTTAGGCACTATTTCTGATGTTATTTCGTCATTATTCCTGGTGCTAATAGAGGTGCTATTTACCGTCACTATTTTAGGCGCTAACAGGGGCGCTGTGATTTCCCGATGCTAACCACAGTGCTAAGTCCAACGTAATGTTTGACGCAAAAATTGGCGCCAAGAAGACCATGCCGTTTGCGCCGAGTTTGGTACCAACTAGATCGCCCAATTCATGAACAAAAATACACTAAAATCTGGTGCTATTTTAAGCGCTTTTTGCCTGTTCTATTGTAGTGATTCTATACTCTTTTTGCATGAGGACATGCAAAGTCTTCAGCTGGGGGGAAATGATGGGGGAAAAACATGCCATTATTTTACTTATTATTTGCTTTAACCTTTGTCATCTTTCCTAGTATTTCCTGTCATTCCTATCACTTTTCATTAATGAACTAAAGATATTATATGAAATAGAAGGAAATGTAAAAACTAGTGAAAAATATCGATTTCTTTGACTATTGCTAACTATCTTTGTGATTTTGGTAATAGGCAATGTTTAAGTGGTTAACAACAAAGCATGAAGGGCATCAGTGGAAGGATGACTGAGTCGTTGAAGTCATTTTGTCACTTTGGCTATACTTGTTGAGATTAGAAAATCTGTTTTGAGTTGTTATGTTGTTTCAAGATAATGTCAAAAGACTTTAAGCTATTTTTGATTATCTTTCGATGGTTGTTGGCTGAAAGTGAAAAACAACCAAAACGCTTATTCTCTTTCATCTGTAAGACTGTTATAAGTATAGGCAACTATGATATATATATGTGTGTGTGTGTGTGTGTGTGTGTGTGTGCTGAAAAATGGAATATATAGACATAATGGAAATCAAATATTGGTGATTAAATGTGTGTTCATACTTTGTTACTGCAATCTGAATGAATGATAGTTAGCGTGGAGTAATTCTATGTTTCTGAGTTTCATCACTCAATAGCCGGTGAAGGCAGGGCCCACTTCATTGGTTGTTGGTGATCTTTCCATTAGCTATATGCATGTGGTAATGTATGTTGTGATTCTGTAGCTATTCGATTGATTTCATATTGATTATTGTGTCACATACCAGAATACTATCCGTATAATTCATCTCTGTGATTATGTTAATCTCTATCGGTTTGTTCCATACCTGTTAGCGTGTATAATTTACCTTTCAACTATTATCAGTATTAAGAATAGTTAGATGCTGATTAATAAAGTCATTATGAGTTAATAAGTTGAATGGTTAATTGATATCAAAAGCATATTTACATTCAATAGTTTAACTTTGATTATGTTCATCTTATTTCAAGGAATATTTTCGTTCTGTTATATAGAGATTTTCAGTTCAGTTGTGTTGTGTGCCAGTAATCTGTTTTCTATTTCAGAACTATTTCTTCACGGGTTCTTGTCACACATGTGACAGGAAGTCTGCCAATCATAATTTTGTTCAAATACAAATTACATTAGTTTGCATCCATCAACCCTTGGTTTATTAAGTGCATCTCTTTGGCATACTGCCACAACATGGTTCAAAAGCCTACGTTCTTGGATTGACACTTTAGGATGAATTGAGGAAGCCATTTCTAAAGATTAAATCAAACCCATTTCAAGAAATTTTTTGAGACCGCAGTTTAATCCAATCAATATATTAGATAGAAAATGGTCCCACATGTCAAAATATTGTCTAAGATTATGTGTACTAGGGTACCACATGTCAAATTTAAGTTTTATATAGTTGCAAACAATTAGCTATCACTAGGACCATGGAAACGATAGATGTCATGTTCTATTCATCTTATGTTAAAGATTCTAGTCATCTTCCACCAATATCATGGAGTTGATATGTTAGGAGATATCCATGATATGATAGGAGAGTAGTTTGACCAACTATTTATAGTACCATATAGGTGACTAATTCTAGGACCTATTTTTCATATCTTAGGGTCTATGTAATTATCACTAGTAATATATATGTGATGGATGCTAAGAGATACCTATGCTATGATAGGGTTTAGTTGGACTTCACCAGTACCAATTAGGTGATAGAGGCTAGGAGCTATCCCATACCATGTTAGATTAGATTTTATCAATGGTATGGAGGTAATGGATATCAAGATCTACCAACTCAAAAGGTTTAGTGGGCTATGCAAATCATACTAATGGTATTATGTGATGAATGATATTATACCTGAACCTTTGTGATGGCCTCAACTAGTATGAGATTGTTTATTTTCATCATAATTGGAAGTGAACCAAAAAAATGATGGGACCCATGGTGTAGTATGGGATGTACATCATTCTTTTTATGCCTGGGAGGTACTTAAATGATAAGTTTTGGTAAACTACATGAAGGGTCTAAGATGCATGTATTAAGGTCACACATACTTCCTCTTACTTGTTGTTCATTATGCATGTGAGTCAATCATATAATGTAATTATGTAAAATGTCCCTAGGTGATGTGCATATTGTTATAATTATGCCCTTGTTATTGATGAAAACAAATATTTTGGGATGATTGCTTGTCATCATAGATGGTGATGGATTAGGTATATGATGTGACCCATGGTGTATTATGAGATGCACTGGCATTCCTCCTTTTGAATATCATGTACTTAAGGTCTTATGTGTTAGTGAATCAAATCAAGTGAAGGCAAAGATGCTTGCAACAAGATTGCAATTTATTTTTGCTAGCCAACATCTATGTGGACATGTGATGTTTAAGTTATTCACATTATGCATGTGTTGGGTGTATGAGTTAGTCACACACACTATATATGTGATACATGTATAATTTGAGTGCAAGAAGTTGGATCCACTTTTTGGTAAAAAAGTGGAAGTATTTTTTTTTCTAAAAATCAACATTTGTCATAGGAGTAAAAATTGGAAGCACTTATGTGCATAGTATATTAGCATTGTGTAAAAATATGAAATGTAAGATTTTTATTTGAGGTTTTAAATATATAATTTATTCTAATATTTTAAATGATAATATTTGGTTTTGTATATGATGTACAAAAATAATTTTTAAAAATCATATATTTTTTAGGAAAAACATGCAATTGTATAAATAACATAATTTGACCTAAATAAAAGTATTTTTTAATTCCTTTTATAAAAAGATGGCTATGATGGTGAAGTTCGGTCAAGATATTTTTTATAATTTTATAATTAAATTTTTACCAGCCCTAATTTGTGTTTTTTAAAACTCTTTATGTATAGCCACCTTAATTCGAGATAAAATAATTTTTCATCATGTATACAATGATGTCTAAACTGGTCAAACATAATTAATTTTTATTTATTAAAATTAGTAATATAAATTCTATTTTATGTTTATGAGTCACATTATATAAAAAATGCTAAAGTTAGTTTGTACTTGTAGGTCCAAGGTTGAGGGTTTGATTTTCTAGCCTTTTCCAAGATTAAAACCAAAGAAAAACTATTGGTTTCATGTTTGAAATTTTTATGAAATGTGTATGTTGTTCCTTACACATAGAGTTCAAAATGAGGAGCCCCTTTTTGTATTCACTTTTGACTCTGTCTGATTCCAGTTCTTGGTTTTTTCTATTAGAAGTTCACGTTTTTGTAGGGAAGGTTTTAAGAGATTTTAACTCTCATGGTTGCAATGAAATTTGGGTCATGAGTTAGGGTTTTAATGTTTGCATTTTTAAAATGGTCTTTATTTTTTCTTACCTAATTGAATTGTAGTTTTTTCCCTTAGTTGGAATTATGAAACTTTTAGGACTTCATGAATGTAGTTTATTTTATGTTGGCAAGGTAGAAGATTTTGTACATGTAAGGAATTGCAAAAATTTGACACTGTTAGGGATATATATCCCCTACCTATCAAAAGTACTGCATTATCCATATCTTCTAAAATTGTGTAAGATTAATTTGGTGTCTTTCTAATAGGTATTTGAGTCAAAATAGATAGTTTATTTCTAATTTGTGCTATTTTTTTTCTATTCATAATATGTCCACACTAGGGTTTCTCTTGTGTATGAATTGATTAAGTTGACCCTTGTTTCATCTTTGATCAGATTGGAACATCGTCTTGGCCCGTCTTAACCATTTAAAAATTACTAATTCAAAGCCATATGATTATGTTGACCATTTCAAACTTCAATATATATATTTTATTTAGTAGGATACCTTAGAGCTACATTTAAAATCTTGTGAACTAAAGAAATTGGATCCATAATAGACGATTCCCATGGGTATTTTGATATTTTGTGCACTATATTTTAGTATATTTTTTCCATGATAAGCCTTTATAAGAATGGGATGGACATGAAATCAAAATTTTGACTTACGAGTTAATGATGTAGATTTTCTCCCAAATTCAAGGGTAGACACTAGGTCATGAGATATTTTATGAATGGAAGGATACATTTTATTACTTAGGGATCTCTATTAAACCATCTATTACCATGGTTCAATGAGATATATTCGACCACTTAAATAATATCTTCACCATATTTTATCTCATCAACCCCCTTCACCATATTTTATCTCATCAACCCCCTTCACCAATTTCATCTATCTCACCTTCAAAGACTTCTTGGAGTCTCCTTCACAAGAATTCAATCACCTTTAAAGTATAAACCACTTACGGTCCCTTGATCTCATGCCATTCCTTATCCCTCAATACTTATACTAGCATCCATTTCACCCCTTTGAGTCCATTTATAAGGAAAATTATCTCATTGATTTCTCGATTTCAAAAATTTGTGTGGACTTAAACATATTCATTTTCTCTTAAAATTCCACTTCCCTTCCCTTTCTGATCTTCACCATCCTCTTTTCCTTTGTGTTCTTGCCAGTCCCTTCCATGCTCATCCTGTAGGACTTTTATCCCATCTATGATGCATCTATATGAGATTCAAATCCCTACTATAGTCTGCCATCTATTTCCCTCATGATTGTGGAAATCCATGCTAGATAATATTAACCAAAAATTAAGAATAGAAATCAAACCAAGATCTAATGAAAGAATAAATCAATGAAACAATAAAAAGTAAATTAGTAATAAAAAGAAAAGTTTTTCTGTTTGAAGATGTTGTTATGTGAAGAATATTATATATCTTCACATTTGCCTTGTGGGAAAACTAAATATAATTTAATTAGAAATAGAAATACAAAGAAAGATTGTAGCTAATTCAGGAAATAAGAATATTTGTTAGGAATAAAGGTGTCTCAAATGGATAATTCTCTTATTATTTTGTTTTGTAAAATGTGTATTTCTTGCAAATAATGTAATTAAGTGTGAGTGTACATGTCTAGTTTACATGTTGATGTGTCACTCACTTGTGTCAATGAAACATCTGGTGTGTGGGGATCATGGCTGAAAGCGGTTGCATGGCCAGTTCTGTATGCATGGGAGCTATACGGAAGATTCAATAGCCAGTTGTGAACTTGTCATGTGTGATAAAGTTGATGGAGTTATCTTCGGGAGGAGGTACCCTATCTGAGTTATCTTGAGGAGTTGCCCTGAAGGCATGATATGACATTTTTTAGGGTTCTTGAAGATTTAATGATGAGTGTATTGTTGGAGCGTTTTTGTGCCAGCATTTTGTCTTTCAAGAGTTGGAAGCCTCCACGAAGAACTTGTACAGAAGTGTGTTTATGGATTGTTGAAGATAATACATTGTCTTGGGTTTTGGAGTGCTTGGGGTTTTTACCCGAAAAGGTTTCCCAAGGTAAATCATTAATATTCTTCATTTTCTTATGTATGGTATGCTACAATATCTTTGTTAGAGTAGATTATGAGAATCTGAAATTATGGGGTTTGCAAAAGCAATTTTGCACCCCATGCTTTCATAGAGATTAGTGTGGGAGTTGTTTGCTACACAGTTTTCCCTTTAATATGTGACACTTGATGATGGATGTTTCCTTGACATATTGTCAAGGTTTTACCATGTAAATCTATGTCTTGCTTGTTATTTTGTTTAATATTACTATTTCTTATTATTTCTTTGTAACTAACTTATGTTGTAATATTATTTATGTTCATGGGTTTTACATCTCCATTTCGACAGAAAAGTGGTATCATTATTTTACAATTCTCGTGTTAGGATTAGGTGTTTTTTTTATAGCATCAAATGGTGAAATTTTCGAATGTAAGGTTTGAGGTGAAAAATCAATGGGAAGAATAATTTTGAGCTATAGAAGCTCAAGATGCATGATTTGTTAGTGCAACAGGGATTGCACAAGGTGTTGGTAGGAAAGTCAAAGAAACCTACAAATATGACTAATGAGGACTAGGAGGATTTGGATACAAGAGCTCTTAGCATAATTCTATTGTGTTTAGCAGATGATGTTCTTTACGATATTTTTGGAGAGGAAATAACATGAGGATTATGGAGCAGAATGGAGAGTCTTTACATGACAAAATCATTGACAAATTAGATATACTTGAAAGAAGGTATAAAAATTGTTAATCAATTAAATATTTTCAATACTCTTATATGTCAATTAGCTCTAGCATGGATATAAAAGTCAAAGATGAAGATAAGGTAGTTACTTTATTATTTTTATTGTTTGAATCTTGAAATCACTTAGTCACTTCCATTAGCTTTAGTAAAACTAATACCATTGATTTTTATTTTTTTGTGGGAGCTGTATTTTTTGAAGAGGTGCAGAGAAAATCTAAAATAAAAACGTGCACATTAGAAGCAATGGTGGTTAGGGGTCGATCCATAGAAAAAGGGGAAGATTCAAGGGGTACATCCAAATCTAAGTCAAAAGGGACAAAAAAAAGGAAAATGTTGGTACTACAATAAATTAGGGCATCTCAAGAAAGATTATTGGAAGAGGAAATAAGAAAATGATGACTCCAAAAAGGAAGAAAATCCAACTAAGATAAATTTAGGTATGATTGATGAAGTATTATCTATTTGTAATACCTTATAGTATCATGACTCAGAATGGTTATTATAATTTGGTGCTTCTAATCACATGTGTCCCAATAGGAATTGGTTTTCTTCTTACCAAGCTATTAATGGTGGTGTTGTTCTTATATGAAATAATGTTTCTTGTAAGACTGTTGGTATATGGAACATTAATATTAAAATGTTTGATGGTATTGTGAGGACATTAACAAAGGTAAGACATGTACTAGAACTAAAAGAGAATTTAATTTCCTTGGGATTTTTGGAATTCAAAGGCTATAAGTTTACGTGTCAAGGTAGATCATTGAAAGTGTCCAAGGGAATTTTGGTAGTGACGAAGGTTACAATTATTAAAACCATTTACTAGCTAGAAGGGATTACTATAATAAATGAAGCGGTGCTGGCATCTAAGGAAATAAATGAATATACTCATTTATGGCATCAACAATTTGGGCATATAAGTGGGAAAGGGTTGAAGGTGCTCTTAAACCATAAGTTAGTTCTAAATCTAAAATCTCTGAGTTTAAATTTCTAAAAACATTATGTTTATGGGAAGCAGTCTAGATAAAATTTTAAGTAGGTAGTCATACAAGTAAGGGTATTCTAGATTATATTCATTCAAATGTTTGGGGGCCATCCCCTACAATTTATTTTGGAGAATCATCATATTTTGTGATATTTATAGATGATTACTCTAGAAAGGTGTGGGTATATATTATTAAAACTAAAGTTGATGTGTTTATTGTATTTAAGAAGTTTAGAGTTTTGGTTGAAAAGAGAACTAACATATCAATCAAGTGTTTAAGAATAGATAATGAAGGCGAGTTCACATCTTTGGATTTTGAAAATTAATATTGTAAGGAAGTTGGGATTGAAAGGCATAAAACTAGAGTTTACACTCAACAAAATGGTGTTGTTGAACACATGAACATGACTCTTCTAGAGAGATCAAGGAGCATGCTTAGTAATGCCAAGTTGCAACAAGAGTTGTGTGAAGAAGAAATTTCTACAACTTGCTATTTGGTAAATTGGTCACCATCAATTGTAATAGATTGTAAGATTTCTGAAGAGGTATGGACAGGTCATTCTTGTGATTACTCAAATCTATTTTTTTGGTTGTGATACACTTGCTATTATTTTAAAAGATTGGTGTTCTAAACTAGACCCCAAATCCAAGAAATATATCTTTATTGGTTACGGTGATGAAATTAAGAGATACAAATTGTTGGATACTACTACCCACCAAATCATCATTAGTAGAGATGTAGTATTTGATGAATCTCCTCTCATAAAATTAGACATAGTAGAAGTTTAAAATTTATAGGAACAAGTACCACAACATCAACAAATTTAGTTGGAAACTCATCCATCTACAAAAATAGGGAGTACGAAGAAGCTTCTGAAGAAGATGATGAGGATGCAAAATATCTACATAAAATTATGTGGAAATGCCACAACTAGATATAAGGAGATCTAGACAAGTCAGAAATCCACCTATAAGGTATGGTGATTATAATTTATTTGTTGCTTTGATTTATAATGATAGGGAACCTAGTTTTTATTAGTAAGCAATGGATGTTATTGAAATACTAAATGAAAAATAGAAATGAAAGAAGAAATGGATGCCTTGGAAAAGAATAAAACATGGGACATGGTAGAATTGCCAAAGGGTAGGATATTTTTTGGTTACAAATGGGCCTACAAATTGAAGAAGGGTGTTGATGATAGAGTTGAAAGGCACAAAACAAGACTGGTAGCAAAAGGGTATTCTCAAAAGGAAGGTATTGATTTTCATGAAAATTTTCCACTAGTTGTTAAGCTTGTTTCTAGATTTGTGTTGTTTTAACAGTTATTGCTTTACTTGATCTCGAGTTAGAGAAATTAGATGTTAAAATAATTTTTTTTCATGGAGATTTGGATGAAGAGATATATATGGAACAATTAGAAGGGTTTATTCAATATCATAACAAAAAAAATAATTGTAAACTCAAAAAGTCATTGTATGGCTTGAAGCAATCTCCTAGGCAACAATACAAGAAGTTTGATTCCTTCATGATGAGCCAAAATTTTACAAGGAGTGAGTATGACCATTGTGTTTACTTTAAGAGTTTTAAAAATGGTTTCTTCATTATCTTGGTATTATATGTTGATGATATGCTTGTAGCAAGAAAAAACATAGTTTAAATCAATAGGTTTAAGGCTCAGACATCTAAGACGTTTGATAGAAGGATCTAGGCATAGCGAAACAAAATTTGGGCATAGAAATACATAGAGATAAGAACATGGTAAGCTTTGGTTGTTGCAACATAAGTATTTGAAGAAGATCCTCATAAGATTTAGTATGAAGAATGTGAAACCAACAAATATCCCTTTAGCTTCTCATTTTAAGCTTTCTTCAAGTTATGTCCTAGTAATAAAGAAGAAAATGATTATATGTCTTGTGTATCGTACACTAATGTAGTAGGAAGTTTAATATATGTGATGGTATGTGCAAGACCAAATATTTCACATACAATTGGTGTTGTTAGTAAATACATGAAAAATCCAGGTAAAGAGCATTGGTAAGTAGTGAAATGGGTGTTTCGGTATCTTAGAGGCAAAAGTGAATATTGTATCACCTTTGATGGTTGCACATTGGTTTAGTTTGTAGTTATGTTGATTCTGATTTTGCTAGTTATATAGACAAAAGAAGATTTACAATAGGTTATGTCTTTACTCTTGCAAGAGGACCTATTTGTTGAATAACAAAGTTTCAGAAACAATTTCTTTATCCACTATTGATAGTCAAAGTGCAAGACAAGGTGATCTTGTATCTTGTGATAGTCAAAGTGCTATACATTTGACTAAAAATTCAGTTTATTATAGTAGGACTAAGCATATTGCGCTTAAATACCATTTTATAAGATAAATTATTGATGGAGGTGGAATAACTCTTGAGAAGGTTCATACACAAGAAAATTGTCTAGACATATTTACAAAACTTGTATAGTTAGAGAAGCTGAAATGGAGTTTGACTTCTCTTGGCTTGTAGAAAAGGTGATGAATGGGCAGGGACAAGTATCAGGGAAATTGTTGGATAATGACAAAAATTAAAGAATGAATTAAAATCTTATCCTATGAAAAACATAAAGCAATTAAACAATAAAACAAAAAAAATTAAAGTAATAAAACAAATCTAGTTTTTTCTAAGTCTGATGGTGGTTGTTATCTTGAAGATATTATATATCTCTTGTTTTCTTGTAGACAAAAAAATACAATTGTAATTGAATAACAATAACTGTGAGAAGATTGTAATCAGTTTCTTTGAGCAATAAAAATACTATACTTTGCTCTCTTGACATTTTCTTGATATATTGTAAAAATTTTAAGACATAAATTTGTGTTGTTTGTTATTCTATTATTTTGTTTAATCTTTCCTATTATTTTTTCGCAACTAACTTGTGCTGCAATATTATTTAAATTCCCGAGTTTTCCGCAACAATCCAACCATATATTAAATATAACCTATCAACCCATGAAATCCTGCCATATCATTAGTGCTTCGTTTGCAAAAATGTGTTGCCATTTTAGATATAATATATTTAATCTTCTGCTAAGCTCCTTTCCTTCTTTGTCAGGCTTCCTCTGATTTCTCCTCACAAGAATTCAATCCTAGATATATCTTCCCTTTTGCAATTGGAACATATTATTTGCCTGCCAAATTCCAACCATCCCTACGTCCCTGTATCCCCACAAATTCATTAATTTCTCTTGAACTCACGAGGTTTCCATCCATTGCGGGAAGCCGATACAGATTGGGATGTATCCATACTACTGGTAAGTTTCCACAATAATCCTTATATCCCCATTTCCCCATAATATCATTCATTTCACCTTTTAACTCCCATCGAATATATACCCATGTGTCTCAAATCTCTACAACATCCAACTCCCTCCTTAACTCCCGCAATCACCTAAAATTATCCTAAATTATGATTTCTTACATCCACGACCAGCTAAGAATCCTGCAAACATCCTAAGGAGCCCCATATCTTTTGATTCACAAAATTCTGCCACATCTTTCTAAGAAATATCCCGCTTGCCTTCGATCCATTCCATTTACTCTACTCCATTCCATTTACTCCTATTTACTGAATCGAGGCTTAGTATCATCTTTAGTTTTGTTTTAACAAGTTGAGCCATTTTTCAGGAGTGAAGAATTATAAGATTTAGGCAGTCTGGATCATTATTTATATGTGTTGAGATTCATGCTTATTGCTTTGATGCAGAAATTTGACTTTTATCTATCCATGAATTTGATCGTACATACTTTTGAAATATGATACGATTATGACTATTGCTAAGGATCATGTTAGGAATCTCTGAATACTCGACAACTGGAAATGGTGGTCGTTCGTGCAGGGTTTGCATGTGAGATCAAGAATGGGGAGCTCTATTCAGTCTTGGAAAAATTGAGAGTAGGATTCCATTCACCTAAATTCTAAATAACAATTCCATTTGATTTATTTCAAATGAGTAGGAAATGCCAAAGAATGCATTCACCTACTACACATTTTATAAGACTTGTTTTTTCAAAAGCAAAAGTTCCTAGTTCCTTGAATCACTTCTGTATTAAGGCTCTTCTGTTTATATTCTTTAATGGTGTTGTAACATACAATAATTTGTGTTTTTAATGCCATGTAAATTAGTGAAAATTAAAGGTCCATGTTTTCAACAATTTGTTATAAATATAGGTGTATGTGAGCATCCAATTGTCTGTTTCAAGATTCAAATGCTTAGTGATTTCCTTTAATTTTGTATGAATTCATCATGTTCTAACTTTATTACTCTTAATAAGTTAAAATTAGTCCCATGAAATTTATTGGTGTAAATTAGAATGGATAAACTATTAAGGTGGTTATTAATTTCTCATTAGATTATTTTACATAAGATTAAAGTTCTATGGGATTTGTATTCAAGTGTGAGGTTATAAAGCAGATCCATCTTAGAAGACTTGCATATGGAGTAATTTCTTTGGAAAATGTTTCATTTTCATCAACTCTCACCTGATTGGTGTTAAGGAGGATGATATTGCCCATTTGTTCATATTGGAAATTATGCCAAGATTTATACGAGTTGTCCTAGCTATTTTCCAAGTTGTTTTATGTTTCCAAGGAGTCTAGAAAGGTGTAATTGAAGATGGACAAGAATTTAAATGATTTTCCAATAATTTAATGCTAGAGGTATATGATGTTGCTCTAGTTATCCAAAAGATGGTTTTATCTTTGAAAAGAGTCAACTTTGAAACATTATTATTTTTTCTTTTTCTATAAAGACAACTATCAAGACATAAGCAGTTAGAGATGGATAATAAATATAAAATTATTCTCTTATCATTTAATACAAAACTAATCTTAGCTTTTGGTGCAAGATTAATCCTCACCTTTTGTTGTAAACTAAGTTTCCTTGCCTTCCCTATAAAAGGCATTCATTTTTTCCTATATAGTTTAGTAGTGTTTTAGTAGTAGAGAGTAGATTCATTAGTGTTCAAGTAGTATTAGTAGTTTAGTAGCAATAAAGATCAGAAGTATTAGAGAGATCAATAATTGTTGTACTCAAGACTATTTTGAAATCAATACAAGTATAAGTATTGATTTTGGTGTTTTGCGGATTACTTCAATAGTTCTTCATGGTTCCTTTTTGAATGTTAGACAAAGTTCAATTGCAATGATAATAATTTGTTTGTATATTTGATTGATCTTTGGTTCATAGTATTTGTATCTTGTTGATTGTAAGTTACTATACATGGTTAGTCTAAACTTATTTTAAAATTTAGTTCAATTGTGAAGATTTCCTTGAGTTGTGTCAAACTTGGGTACTTGCATGAATGTTTGTGGTTTGAAAATATTTTATATCCAGTGAATATTACATTATTTCTGTAGCATTGTGGATTTTCTTGATTAAAGAGTGTAATATCATAAATTTTCACCCATGACAATTTCACACTATGTTTGCTCCCCCTTAAAATATTGAGCCTAATTGGGTCCTTAATTTCCTAAAATTATGTATTATGTAGCCCATTTGTACCACTTTATGAGAAATTGCAAGCATTGAACAAATGCAACCAATTTTTATTTTACCCTTGACACTTAATGTCTTAGAAATTTTGGCCCGAACCCATTCTCCCAGGGGCAAATGGGTCCCCTTTCTTAGCAGGACCCAAATTTTAATATGTCAAAGTGGCTATCTTAACATTCAAAATTTAAACTTCAAATGTCAGCTACTGAGATATAATTTGTAGGAAATTGGATAAATGCCAATAAATACCTAGCCTTTTCATCATTTGAAATCTAACAACAATAACAACAACTAGAAAAAAGAAAAACTTATGATCAAGAGCACTATCAAGCAGGTCAAGAGCAGCATTTTCAAAGTTTTATTGCAACAATTCAAGATCCTAACATCATGTCCTTGATTATATGTGAGTTTATATGTGTGTTTATGTTATCATTTTTTTGTGAAGGCTGACACTTTTGTAGGTCTCCAAAGCATTCAAGAATTCAAGCAAAGCAAGACGCAAATCCTTGAGGTGATGTGTATGAATTCAATTCTTCAAGAAAGTCATGGAAGGGTGGTGAATTGTAGCACTTAGTGATTTCAGCATTCCTTCCTTTCAATTATCCATTTATCATCAACATTGCCATTGTGGAAGTGGAAACACTTATACGGGGTTTGACTGAGGCAAGCCTCTAAAATGACCCAACATTTCCTCTTTTTGTGAATGTCCAGATCTTAGGTTGAAGAGGAGTGAAGGAAGATTGAAAGAAAATTTTCAATTGTTGCATTTGTTGTCACAAGCTTTGTCAATCCATAAAAGCTCACTTATAGAATTCACTGATGACATTCCAAAAAAATTACAACTAGAAATCAGAAGCTCAAATCCATCATTAGAGGATCCCAAAAGTGGTTTAGAAGAGGCTTGTTAAAAAATATTCACCCAGGGGCAACCAAGTCCTGTTACAATACTTAGATCCAACTTCTAGTGATAGGTACACAACCCTTTGCAATCCCTAGATCTGCTTGCAAGTTTTTATTAGAGTCCGTGCATCATCAAAATTTAGTATTTTTCATACTAGGTCATATAGTTCAATTAGTTTAGTTACTGCATATCATTTCCAATCCATTTTCTAGAATCTAAGATTGTAGATCTAGGCCTGATTGGATCACCTTCATGGTTGAAAGTCAATCTATGTACCTTGTTGATCTACATTCTAATGAAACCTTGAAGAAGGGCCTAAAGAGCAACCTTAGGTTTACACATCCTAAACCTTAAGGGGACATCGCCCCCCTTTTTCTATGTTTCATTTTGGTGAACCTAATGTGATGATCCTCATGATGAGAGTGACCCACCATGTGTTGAACTTGTATATGTTCCTAGTATGACACTTGCTATAGTCCCTATAACTAGTTGTCCACCTTTCATATATGATGAGCAATATTGGGGTGCAGATGACTTGCTTTAGGTAGGCTCACATTTGCAATACTCCTTGTGATAGGTGAAATATACTAATCTAAAATTCAAACAAAACAAGATGCAAGAGAAGAAAACAACACCTAACACCTCAATGATTAGCCTAGTTGGATTCAAAACAAAGAAAGATGATAAATAAAACTGATTATACCTTGTCTTGAATCGATCCTTGGTTGGACCTTTGATGGTTGATGATGTGTGCTCCTTGGATGATTAATGAAGGTAGGTGGATTCCATAATGAAAACTAAGATGGAAATGCAAGTGAGATGAAGCTACAATGAATGACTAAGAAACTTGAGAGTATGAGAGCATGAGTGCATGAATTCTATCATCTAGCTCCTTTAATGAAGGTAGATGGGGGTATTTATAGAGGGATTTGAATTCTCTAGAGAATTCAATGGCTAAGATTGAGCCACCATGGCCAAGATGGAGGGATATGGTGAGTTGAGGACTCACAAGCTCTCACATCTTGCCATGTGGTGGGTGAAGTGTCCAAAGGACAAGGTGAGATGGCAAGGGTACAAGTGACATGGAGAGGGTGAGGTGGTCTCAAGGTACTTGCAAGTACCTTGGGATGGGAGAGGATTTGTCCAAAAATTTATCCCTTGGCCTTATATGGGGCTGAAAGTGACAAGTGATGAATTTTAGAAAGTCATCCCTTGTCAACATAGGGAAGAGGGAAGGCCTAGGAGAAATAAAGGTGAATTTTTAATTCACTTTTTGGGAGAAACCAATGGGTAAGAGAAGATTTCCCCTAAGAGGGGTCTTTGTCTCATGGGTACGATGTGACCTTTGAAAGGTCACAGGGAAGATAAATGCATGGGAGGAATAAGTGTGAATTTTCAATTCACATGGGGAAGAGGTCAACCCGAAAAAGGTAAGTACCAAGAAGGTTGACTTAAGGACATGCTAGAAAAGTTAAGTGATTACGATTAGGATTGTGTAAATAGGTGATTAGGCTAATTAATGGTGATTAGAGGCAAGTGGATGGTTATGGAGGATGTGATATTAATCCTAATTAAGGATATGCACATCTTAATGAATGATTAATTAAATTAACCCAGATTAGAAGAGGGGTTATGGAGGACGTGACAAGGGAAGAGAAAGAATGAATTAAAAATTGAAAAGGATAATTGACTAAATTAGATAAATTGAATGATTTATTTAATTTAGAGAGAAAATGGTAAAGGTTAAAGTATTTAATTAAATACTTTTGGGAACCTTGGGAAAAGGGAATAATATTAATTAAATGTGCCATTTAATTAATATAGATGAATTAGACAAATAAATGATGAGATTATGACCATATGGAAGTGGTCAAATTTGGGTGTCTACACTCCTCTATGTTTGTTTCATGTGTTATTCGTATTTTCTTGCACATGATGTGATATCTCATCTGGTGATTCTTGACATGTCCTAATGTTTATGAGTTTTCTTTGGATGACCCTTGTTTCTCTATTGACACAAGGATACAAAGGAAATGAAATTGTTGTGAAATTCTTCTATATATCATAAACTTTTTCTTATATTTTCCTTTTGG
Source organism: Sequoiadendron giganteum (assembly GCA_007115665.2). Classification (NCBI taxonomy): domain Eukaryota; kingdom Viridiplantae; phylum Streptophyta; class Pinopsida; order Cupressales; family Cupressaceae; genus Sequoiadendron; species Sequoiadendron giganteum. The sequence continues at coordinate 646,673,703 of CM021107.1, read as the reverse complement.
GGATGATGCAAGGAGTTGAGACATTTAGGTCTCTTCCATGTTGAGCCAATTCTCTCTCTCTCTCTCTCTCTCTCTCTCTCTCTCTCTCTCTCTCTCTCTCTATGTGTGTGTGTCATTCTTTGATTGTACCATTTGTTCCATGAGCATTTGGGGGATGATGATAGTTATGAGATCTATTATATTACTATAACAAAGACATATGCTAACCTCGGATCCCTCTAATGTTCATATTTTATGTTGTTCGTTGCATTTCATTTGGGGGCAACCCCTTTCCATGATGTAACTTTATTTGGAAACATATCATTGGCATAGAGCTTTCCAAATAAGCTTTGATGATCTTTTGTTACATGGAATCTATCATTTTTCTATTTTAAAGTAGTTTCTCACAACATGGTGTTTAGCAATTTCTTTAAAAAGTGGGGGCATAGATTGGCATTATTTTTTCTTCACTTTGTTCATGAGCATTGGACTTAGTGGTGCATTGACATGGACATTTTCTTTGCTTCACTTTGTTCATGGGAGTTCAACTGAGTGTTGCATTGGCATAACATTGTGATCATTTTTTAGCACCTTATTAGATTTATTAGGGAGTATAACTCTTGGTATGGTTAACATGGGTACACACCTAGTGAAAAATATTCCTCACTAGACCTAGTGTGTTTCTCATTTTTTCTACCTTGTCTTAGGGGGCTCACCTAGTAAAAAGTGGTCCTCATTAGCCCCTTATGCCTTCCTATTTGTGATTCACCTAGAAAATATTAGACTTTGCTATGGTGTAATTCATGAATACCTTTTGTATGGATACTATCATAATACAACTCGTTGGTCCATAGTCTCTATTTACATTTCGTGATTGGAATTGTATGTTAGTGTGTGTTGTCTTGTTGTATTTCATAAATACATGTGTTCCTTTGTGCATATTTTCGTTTGCCACAAGATCTTAGATCTTGGGTGCTTGATCACCTCCCTTGATCCTTAGTCATCCTATCTCTGCAACATTTGTATAATCGAATCCCTCTTAACATAAATTTTCTATTGTGGTGTGAGTCTAAGCATACGTTCATACTCTCACTAAAGTTGGGGCTAAATGTACATCATAAATTGTCACCCATGATAATTTCACAATATGTTTCCTACCCCTTAAATTATTGAGCTTAATTGGGTCCTGAATTTCTTAAAATTATGTATTCTATAGCCCATTTGTATCACTTTCTGAGAAATATCAAGCATTGAACAAATTCAACCAATTTTTATTTTACCCTCGATACTTAATGCCCTAGAAATTTGGGCTAGGACCCATTTGACCATGGGAAAATGGGTCCCCTTTCTTATCCAGGACCAAAATTTTAATATGTCAACATGGCTATCTTAACATTCAAATTTCAAATTTCAAATGTTGGCTATCGAGATTTAATTTTTGAGAAATTGGATAAATTCCTGTAAATACCTAGTCTTTTCATCATTTGAAATCTAACAATAATAAAAACAAATATCAAGAAGGAAAACTTATGATCAAGAGAACTATCAAGCAGGTCAAGAACAAAATTTTAAGAGCTTTATTGTGGCAACTCAAGATCCTAACATCATGTCCAAATATATTTGAGTTTATGTGGGTTTATGTTATCATTTTTTTGTGAAGGCTAACATTTTTGTAGGTCTCCAAAGCATTCAAGCAAAGCAATATATCCTTGAGGTGTGTATGAATTTAATCCTTCAAGAAATCCTTTGAAGGGTGGTGAGTTGCAACACTTAGTGATTTCATCATTCATTCCTTTCAATTATCTATTTATCATCAACATTACCATTGTGGAAGTGGAAACACTTACAAGGGGTTTGATTGAGGCAAGCCCCTAAATGGCCCAACATTTCCTTTCTTTGTGGATGTGCAGATCTCAAGTTGAAGAGGAGTGAATGAATATTGAAAGAAAATTGTCAATTATTGCATTTTTGTCACATGCCTTGTCAAGACATGAAACTCACCTACAAAATTCACTAATGACATTCTGAAAATTCTACAACTAGGAATTAGAGGCTCAGATCCATCATCAGAGGATACCAAAAGTAGTTCAAAAGAGGCTTAAAAAGACCCATTCACCCAAGGGAAACCTAATCTTGTTACAACACTTAGATATAACTTTTGGTGAGAAGTACATAGCCATATACACTCCCTAGATCTGCTTGCAAGTTTCTACAATATAGTATGTGCATCATCGACATTTATAATTTTTCATACTAGGTCATATATTTCAATTAGTTTAATCATTGCATCATTTCCAATCCATTTTCAAGACTCTAATATTGTAGATCCAAGCCTGATTAGCTCACCTTGATGGTTGAAAGTCAATGTATGTGCCTTGTTGATCTACATTCTAATGAAACCTTGAATAAGGGACTAAAGAGCAACCTTAGATTTACACATCCTAAACCTTAAGGGGACCTCCCCCCTTTTTCTATGTTTCAAAGAGAAATTGACTTATGTGAGGAATCTGTCTATCTAAAGTACCAAGTCATTATTGTAGATGTTCATAAGAACTTATATCCTTTTCTTTCCTCAACCATATCTTCTGAACTTTATTTAAATAATCAAACTAGTTTAGGAAAAACACAATTCCATTTTCATATTAGATATTAAAGATCATTTTTAGATCTCAGATATGGTGATATACTTTGGGTTTAAATATTTCATCTAAATATATCTAAAGACCTCATTAGGTTTCTAGTGAATAAAGGTAAGGCCCCTTATATACATTATGTTGGTTAACAGATTTGTTACTATAAAATTTTATGTTCTAACTCTATATTTCCCTCTCCAAGAAATGAATGTACCATTTAAGTTCGTTAAGATATCTATATCTACATATACATCTATATCTACATCTACATCTACATCTATATATGAATATACATCTATATCTATATCTATATATATTGTTCAAACATAACATTCCTTTGATTTTTAGAGGTACAACTCCCTCTTATAATAAATTTTAAATTTTCAGGGGCATGATTTTAACCAGAAAGTAGCAAAGGTAAATTTAAAATAAACCACTTCTAAAAATATAAGATGAAATAACAACTTATAGGAATTTATTTTCATAATAATAAGTACACATGTATGTCTAAGGTAGGTGCAAGAAGTTGGGTCCACAAAATGTTCAAAAAGTGGAATTGTTTTTCCTGATTTTAAGAATTTGTCATAGTTGGACTTGAAATTTGAAGCACTTACACATTGAATCTTTAAAAAGATTACTAATATGAAATTTAGTATTTTGAGTCTAGTTTTCAAATATGTAATTTATTCTAATACCTAAATGATACAAAATAATTTTTAATATGCATGTATACAAACCACTTTTTAAAAGTCACTTTTTTAGGAGCATACCATGCATGTGTACGGACACCATAATTTGAAATAAACAAAAGTATTTTTCTAATTCCTTTTGGGGAAAATTGTATATTATAATGAAGATTGATGGGGATATTTTTCTATAAATTTTTTTGTAATATTTTTTATTTATAAATTTTTTATTGGCCCTAATTTCTAGTTTTAAAAACCCTTGTGTACGAACACCATAACTTGACCTAAACTTATCATTTTTTGAATTTTACTTTTTCATTGTGCAAAGACCTATTTATAGATTGATGCCATATAATTTTTTTAACAAGAAAATTTACAAATTAAAATTTATTAAAAAAATACAAAAACCTGACATTTCGAGTTTATGGACCTATTCCCTCATAAATTGATTAAAAAATAATGAAATCATAAAAAAAATTACATATTTGAAAACTAGAGATTCTCATATATAATGGGTTTTAATTTCATAAAACAATTTTTTTAAAATTCTCATTAGCTATATTTCCAAACTTAATTTTCTCTTGAAATTGCAATGACCTTGTACTTGTAGGTCTAAGCCTAAGTGTTGGGTTACCATTCCTTTTTTTGAGCCTAAATCCAAATGATAAACATGTCTTATGAGTTTCAAACCTTTTGGAACAAGTACCCACTTCAAAATGGGTACCTATACTAAAAAATGAATGGGCATTTATTTTAAAGCTGAAAAATGACACTTCCCCTGAATGTGGACCCAACTTCTTGCACTTACCCTCTAACAAAGATTCAATTCAAAAATAGTTACTAGCACACAAACTAATTTACTATGTTAAAAATGAATCGCATAATATTAAAATGAATGATAATTACCAATGCAAGGTTATAAAAACACACAAAATAGCTATCACTGACACAAGAAATGATAACAAAAACCAATGTATAGCATAAAATTCCAAGATTCTTTATTCAAGATGCTCAAAATTTTGTAGAGTTCATAGAAATAAAATCATTCCCTAATAAGAAATTTCCACTCTTGCAAAAATTCTTCCCCTCTGCTTTGTCCATATTAATTACATATATAATATGAAATGTAACTGAAACTTTTAAAAAATATTCAAGAGAATGCAAATAGGCCCCATAAAATTTAGAGGACTTATGATGCCTAATAAATCTTCAAGAATCTTAAATATTTTTTTGATATGGTACGTCATCAACATCAGTGCTATCTTAACTCTAATGTGCTAACTGATGTGTTTGTGTAATGTTCTTAGATTTGCATGTCTGAAATACCTTGATGATAGATATCTATTGGCAACATGAGCATGATAGTGAACGGTGTTTTCATTTATGTCAACACATTGCATACTTGATGGCGTATCAGTATGTATATAGTCTGGAGAGGATCAAGTGTTTTTACTAAGTCCTAGATTGAGATAGTGCATTTTCAATGTAACAGAGGAACAATTTTTTGGTCTGCATTATTCTGCATTGTGTTATCTTGTCATGAATTTATGAGGTAATAATGATACATATTGAAGGAATCCATATCCAAATTTTCATGTTTTTATGTCCTTCGCAACAGAAGATATTAATGACAAAGTATCAAGATATCTAGAGATAAAGTTATAGTAGCAGAATTCATGTTGAAATACTTTGCATTCCACCATGAATGATCAATTTGTTTTGAGAATTTTTGGAAGTATTTAGAGATGTTAGATGTGGGTGTATTCTAAGTTTCAAGTGGTTTGGTGGTCCGTGTGTCAAGTTTTGGGATGAACAGTTGGTTCATTCACTTGTTGCTTTACTAGTTTTGTTGTGTAGTGCCGACCTAAGGGTTTTGGGGTCGTGCAAGATTGAATTGTGTATGAAGCAGATTCATAGGAGTATCTATAGGTCATTCTAACCTACTTTTGTGTAGAAAATTATTTGGTTATGAACACAAGGAAATAGGGTGCTCCACCTTTTAGGAGATGGAACACATAAGGGGGTCCTCCTATTTCACTTTTAGTTCATTCAAGGAAACCCTAGAGATCTCAACCTAATGATCCAATTAGGAAAAGGGATTTATACAAGGTCTCCTTGGGTGTGACTAAAATGGGGTTCACCACTAAGAAAATTCTTAGAAAGAAGGAAATGCAATTAATATACAAATCTAGCTATGTAACCTAGGAAATGCAACTTAAAATTTAAATAATAAATTGTGGATAAATAGAGAAGTACTTGGAAGACTAGAGATGCCTAAAACAAGGTTTGCAATCTTTAAATTATGAATTTTGATGTGAACTATGACTCATACACCAAACTGGGTGACTTAGTCCCAATTTAGAGTTTCGGGTTGAATTTGGAATCTGCAATTGGTAAACTAGGATCTATAGGAAATGACTAAAAAATGGTATACTAGAACCCATACACCCAAGGTGGTGATTTATTCCCAATACTAGGATTTGGATGTAACTCTAGTATCCTCTAGTGATCTTTTGTAGCTTCTCTCATGTCCGATCTTTGAGTCTGAAACTTTGAATAATGTCTGGTAGGTGAATTTTCGTGAAGGTGATAACTTCTTAACAACTTTGACAACTTTCTTCAATCTTGAAACTTTGTCTTCAAAGAATCTTCAAGCCTCAAAACACCTAGATCTACAATCACACATGTAGAGGGAGTAAAAGTTGTTTTGTTAGTGGATAAGGGTTTTCCTTAGTAAAACCTCATTTTGGTAGTCAAACCTTGAAATGAAATGAAATAGAATGAAGGAATGATGAATGAACAAATATGTTATGTTGCAACTCACCAAACCCTTGGAATAAAGGTTTCAATCTTGTATGAAATGGCTAGCATGAATTCAGATCTTGACTCTTGATTTTATGTTATGAATCTTGACTTGAATGCTTGCTTGAATCTACATCACAAATGTTAGCTCAAAAACACACATGATGCATGATGACTTTGACATGATGCTTGAATATTGAATATAGCTCCAAAATTCTTGATAATCAGCTCTTGAATGCTCTCTTGATCTCATAAACTTGCTAGGATACTTTCTCATAAAAAATTGCTAGATCTTGTTAGGAGAAAATATGTGAAATAACCTTGTATTTGTACTTGTTTATGCCAAATTTATTGAAATTACAACACTACTTGATCCGACCTCAAATCTAGGAGAATAAAATCCCACCAAGAATTGAATTTGAAATAGGTCCAAGCTAAAGTGAGACTCATACGCCAGTTGGGGCATATGAGTCTCAGTAGCCTAAGCTTGGGACACAAAGTTCAAGAAATATTGACTTCTATGCCATATTTAGGATCAAGCCCTGAGACTTAGGTGGGACCCATATGCCCAAGGTGGTGTATGAGTCCCAGATCACTAAATCTAGAACACAAAACCTAAGAACATGAATTATGATTGGTCATCTAATAAATGTCGGGATTATCCTTAGAGAAATGCATAAAATAAGGCTTATGGATGCAAAATAGGACCAAATAAGGCATAAATAAGCCCAATTTTAGCGAGGGCCAAACAAGTGTGAATATGTAAAGGGGTACATTTTTCTACACTAAATTTAGTCCCCAATTTAGTGAGAGGAGGAACTTGCTTCAAATTCACACTAAAGTAGACAAACTCGCATCAAGAGGGGTCCAAGTGTACCAATGCTAGTGAGATAGGACAACAATGATCAAGAGGGTTGCACAAGCCCCCAGGATCAAGATCCTATGGTAAACCAACATGGGCACAAAAGATCACACATGTAAATGATGTATGAAGTGACAACAAGGTACAAGCATACACTTCCAAAGACAAAAAGAAGAAACAAAAACAAAAACAAAAGGGGTGGATCAAGCCTCGATCATTTTTCCAACGCAGTGTGGATTAAATCTAAGTTGTTTGTCCAAAAAAATTTACAAGTGGAACACAATGTCCACTATGCAAACCAAATGCATGCTCACAAGGGTTAGTGGAACCTTAGGCCATCCACTAGGGGAGCCCCTAGTGAGACACATACACACGCAGTTGGTATGCACTCACACAAACAAACAAGTGGCTATGGGAAAGTCATGCCTAAGTTCAACTCTCATATGCTAACCATACAAAAAGATATACCTCTTGATATATTTGATAAGGAACCACACAACATGAACAATAGGATCCATGAGGCAAGAACAACTTCATATGCTTGGCACCCATGAACAAACATGATGACTCCATATGCAAGAAAAGTGTGTTATGCAAGGTGGCCATATAATAGATATCGTAAATGAGAAATAGTGTAAGTTACGTACAAAGGATTTTTTCTTAGTTCATGTAAGTTCTTAAATTAGGGAACATTGTGCCTAATTTCTCCAAGAGAGGACCAATTGAAGAATAGAAGATTCAGAACTTAGGGGATGCAGTGTGTCACATCAAGCCACTAAGAGGAATATAGTATTCTAAGAGAGATCATGCTCTTGAGGGACATCAGACCCAATTTCACCACAAAGAAAAATACGCATCACATGAAGTAAGACTTGACTACACAATGAAACATGAATTGTAATTAAAATGCAAAAGAAGAATGCTAATGTATGCCCCCACTTCAAAGAAATTGCTAAACACCATGTTGTGAGAAATTTTACTTTAAAGTAGCAAATGATAAATGCTAACAATAAATATGGAATGAGACCTTATTCAGAAATCCCTATGCCAAGTCATTTGTTTCCAAATGAATCTACATCATGAAAAAGGGGTTGCCCCCAAAATGAAATCCCAGAAAAACACATAAGGGATCCACAGATTCGAGGTCAGTATGTGTTTGCTAAAATATTTTTACAATCCTTAGAAATGTCATCATTCCCTAAATACACATGGAATAGGAAGAATGACACAAAGAGAGTGAAAATAAAGAAAAGCATTTCAGGTCAACATGGAAGAGTCCTAAATGTTTCGATGCCTTGTGTCATACCCAAAAGGAAAACACAAGACAAAGAAAAGATAGAGGAAAATCTTTTGGGTCAACATGGAAGAGACCTAAATGTCTTAATTCCTTGTGTCATCCCCATAAGGAAAACACAAGATGAAGAAAAGATAAAGGTTTACAACATAGAGAAAAAATTAGATACATATAGAGGAATGCACAAAGAGAGAGATACATCAAACATAACGGTACGAGGGATTACATACCGCAAATGCAATCACATAAAAGAAACATGAAAAAGAAAATACAGACAAGAATAGTAAGGCACATGCGAGTCAACCTATTAGTAGGTCGTCTGCATCCCAATCTTATTCATCATATATGGAAGGTGGAAAAATAGCCAAAGGGACAACAACAAGTGCCAAAGTAGGGTCATCACCAAGTTCAAAACTCTTCCTAGAAGAATTATCATTTAAGCTCATAGAAGAGGAGAACAATGTATTCAACTCATTATGCACTTCCTCATCAATTTTAGTAATCTCATCATCATCATCATCCAAGTTAATCACAATGGGAAATCAAATGATAATTCCTAAAGAAGGATTTAACTATTGTTGTAGTTGCGATATAGGATCATTTTGTTGTGGTGAAGAGGGAGACTCATCATACATATTGCTTCAATCAAGTTTGGATGTTGATTTTCTTTGTTATTCTCTTCATTTAACCTTCGAGCAATAGCATGACATCTACGCCTACACTCTCTAGAATTTTTGTTTCTTTTAGTATGATTTTCAAGCTACGTTTGTGTAGGAGATAGTTGATCAACCATAGGTTTCTTTTCTTCCCTTAGGGGAGGAATGAAAGGAACCATAGGAGGTCACTCAACCAATTTCTCTTTAGCTTTGTAAACTTGTTTTATCTTAGGAGGTGTGATGAAATTATTTTGGTTGTCTCTTGGTTTTTTGTAGGAGATAGGCAAAGGATCTATTTTAGGTTGGTCTTGGTTATTTAGAATGGTTTTTGGTTCTATCATAGTTTCGTCAAGGATATGAGGCTCAATCATGGGTTGAGGCATGTTTCAAAGTGATAGTTTTTCTATGCATTTTTCCTTAAACTTTTGATAGGATTTGAAAAAGAATTCCCCACAAGGTTTAACAGGTTCCATAGGTTCGGGCCAAAAGAATTCCAATGAAAAGTTTCCATGGGAAGACATAGGATTACAGCCATTATGGTGCACAGTAGAGATTTCATTATCAAAGGGAAACTTAAAAAATTTATGCATGACCAACAGGACGACTTCCATGGAGCGTAGCCATGGATAACAAAGCTTCACATGGAATTGATCTAATGTCGGGATGATGGAGAATGAGACATCTAATTGTTTCGGTCCTATTTTTAGAGAAAGGGTGATCAATCCCATCGTAGGACATGCAAAAACATTATGTGTTTTTATCCATGGTTTCGGTTTATCGTATGTTTCTTGATAGAGTTCATGCACAAGTAAGAATTCTTTAGTGATCACATTCTCTCCACAAAGGGGATCAATTAATATCCCATTAGTGGGCTTGTCATTGATTTGGTCAGCTATGTAAAGAGGACCATCAGGTGCATTTCTAATTATATCTTTGGATGAGAAAGAAATGTCAAGAGTCATTTTAGTTAGGCCCTTACAAGGTTGAATTTTGATCAATCCAAAAATATCATTCATATGACTTTGTTCATCAATATCCATGTTGTCATCATCTGTGTCAACATTCATCACATCATTCTTCTTAGTTTCACTAGCTTTGACAAATGAAATATTATTATTTAGCATAGGGTTGGTAAAGATTTGCAAGTTTTGGTTGGGAGAGGCAGCAAAATTATTTCCTTGATCATTAACACCTCCAATTTGAAGTCAATTATAATCAATAAGGTCTTGCACGAGATGTTTAAGACGCTGACAATGTTATGTATCATGTCCATTTTGTCAGTGATAATGACAATAGGAATTTGATCTAAAGTTTGGAGGTAAAGGCTTATTAGAATTGGGAGTTTTAATGGGAGGTAAGGAGATCATTTTTTGTTCTAGAAGTTGTAACATTGTGTTATGGAGGGTATCGGGTAAGGGAGTAAAATGTCTAGCCAGATCCCCAAATGTAAAAGGATTTGTCTTCTTTATAGCAACCACTTGGGTATCAACATGTTGAGTTTGTTGAGGGCGATTTAGTTGAAGGAATCCTTTATTATGTTTCCTAAAAGGTTGATAATTGTTTTGATTTGAAAGTTTGAACTTTTTAGGACGGCTAGAGGTGGGTTTTGTTTCATGACTACTAACCAAGTTTTGATAATCACGAAGGGCAGTACACAAGTGTACAAAGGAAGGAAAATTCATAATGCCAAGCTTGTCTTGTATCCTAGTTTGCAAGTTCTCAATGAACATTTGTTGAAGGTGAGGATCAGGAATCTTTAAGTCGATTTGGGAATAAATCAATTGGTAGCGTGAAATGAATTCAATAACCTTTTCATCATCCTTTTGCTTACATCTCATCAAATCAACTAATGTCATCTTAGGAGTCATATGTACTTGGAAATGGTTAATAAAGGCCTCAAAAAGTTCATTGAATAAACGAATTGAGTTGTTTAGTAATGAGGAAAACCATTCTAAAGCGGTATCTTTCAAGGACCTAGGGAAAAGCTTAGCCAAGAGCTTATCCTCAAGGATGAAATCACTGCATAAGGCATGTAAGCAAAAACATGGTTAGAAGGATCTCCTTTCCCTGCATATTTCTCAAACCTAGGAATCTCTATACCTTGTGGTATTGGAATTCTCAATATCTACAAGGATAAGGGATTGATTTTAAAATAGTATGATGGTTGGCCATTTTAACTTTGTTTTATGGTAGAAATTTTCTTTTGAAGGGATGAAACATTTTGGAAAAGTTTATTAAGGATGGCGTCATTGGTTGTCTTTTGAGATGGAGGTGGAGGTGTAAATGTGTTTGAGGAGGAAGTGAATGGAATAATTATGGGAGGTAAAGTGGTAGGAGATATGATGTGAGATGCCACAAAGGTACTAGGGGGTGATCCCTCAATATTGGTTTACAATTTTTGGCCAAAATAGATATTGAATTGAATTTTTAACTAAATCTTCACTTTCGGGCACCTATAGTGGCTAAACCGCGAGGAATTTGAAGATTATGCAAACTAGTGATTTGTGACATTTTGTCTATAGATTCTTAATATATTTTTTTTCAATTTTTTTGGAATTATATTGCACTTCTTTTTCCATCTCCTTCGAAAACTAGTTTTTAATAGTAAACACCATTTTTAAAGAGTGATGTTACTAGCTAACACATAATTTTTTTTTATGAAGGATAAAATTCTATTTTTTTCGAATTTAGATTTGTAACTATGATATCTAGTGCATGGAATTGGTTTCATAGGATTTCATTGAATATTTTTGTCTTAATTAAGTTTCAAAGTCAAATCAGTTATAATTTAGACATGATTTATTGGCTAAAACATACATTTTTTTGTATGTATCAAAATTCAAATTTTTTTTGGATCAAGGACATCAATATCTAGTGCATAGATATTTTTTTTATTTTTTTTGATAATCTGCTATTTTTCCACATGTGAAGAATAGAGAGCTTGATTTTTCAATGAAAAACCTACATTCACAAGAAATAAAAAATAAAAATAATAATCGAATTAAATTTATTTAAAATTATACTTTTTCATAAGCTTATAATAAGGACTACATGCTTACAAAAAATAAATTTTAAATAATTTCATTTGATCCCCCAATAGGTGAATCAAAAGTGATTTTTATCAGCATTTTGATAGGTGTAAAGGAGACTGCGTTATAGGTATGGTTTAAAACTAGTGGGGTTCTATCCAAGGTGGTTTGATAAAACCCTCTTCAATTGTAATCCTTTAAATGGAACTTTTCAAGGCTTAAATCATTATAGTTTCTAAAAATATGTGATTTCAGCAAAAATCAGGATCTCCCAAAAAGTGTAAACCAATATTGTGGGATCACCCTAAGATTACTAGTGGAAATACCCAAGGTAGGAAAGACATTACCAGTAGGTTGCATCATAGTTGTAACTTGAGGGTTGGTTTAGGTGGGAATAGAGGCAATGGTTGTAGGAGGGGGAATGTGGGTTCCTCCTTGACTTTGGACATTGTTCAAAGTTTGAGCACAACTAGTGATTGAGGTAAGATATTTTCCAAAAATATGAGCTAGGTTACACACAAGTTCTATTCCTTGTTCACTTTCAATCATGCGGTGTATGTTATCTATGGTAGGAATAGTAGTGTTGGAATTGTTTTTAGTACTCACTTGATGTTATAGATTTGCTAACTCTTCATGGATTTGGATTATGTTTTCTTGAGGGACACTAGCAATCATTGTTTCAACACTTATCACACTACTTGAAGGTAAAGAGTTATTAAGGGTATGGTCCATACCTAGTGAACTAGTATCAACACTATGAGTGAAAGAGATAGATACCCAAGATCCACAAAGAGTGTGCTATCGTGGGACGACACGAGTCTCAAACTACATCTCACTATAGTATTAGCAATACAACACCGAGTTGTAAAGCTCATGTAAGGGACAATCAATGAATGCAAGATAAATGATATTCTTTAATTCCAATTCTTATGTTTACAAATGCACTTGAAATGAAACTAAATTAAGCTAGATCCAATGAAATGAATGAAACAAAAACTTAGTAATCTAAAATAGAGATCTAATAACAACAAACAAAAGCATAGAAACAAGGTTTTCAATGCTATAAATTACAAATTTAGGTCTGATACTGTAGACATGGAAAATATACATGCACACTTGATCTTGACTACTAACAAAATTTCCTCATAAATCATACTTTCAACTTATCATCACCTTTTGTCTCTTAATTAAATAAATCATTGTTTATTTGATTAAGTCTTTCTCCTCTAGTGATTAAATTAATCAGTTAAATTTAATTAACCTTACATCCCTGTTTAATTAAATAAATCATTTTATTTGATTAAAATCTCTAAAGCCATCTTATTAAATTAAATAAATTTAACCTTATTTGATTTAATCTAACATATTCCTCCTTAGTTAAATAAATCAAAATCATTTATTTAATTAATCATTTCCTCTCAATTCTGATTTTAATCAATTCATCTATTTAAGTCAAAATTGTCAAATCATCTAATCCTTCATTAAATTAATCAAATCCTTGATTAAGTTAATCTCTCTCACTAAAATCCTCTAGACAATGCAACTTGCACATGAAAATAGATTTAATTCATTTATTAAATCTCTATTTTCCCTCACATGGAATAAAGAAGGAATATTCCCTCAAATTTGAATTCAAAAATGCAAGTGGATGGGTACTTCCAACAAGGCATTCACTCCTCTTATATGTCCTTGGCCTTATGCCAAGTGACATTAACTCCACTCTTCTCTCCCCCCAACTTTCAAATTCGAATTTCAAATCTCCCCCTCTTTGGTACATTGACCAAAATGTGCTCATTCCTCAACCATTCACATCTTGACAAGTGGCACTTGGCCATTGGATGTTGAATGATCCCACATTGCTTATTTTACTTCAATCTTCCATTTTGGAAATCTATAAATGAGAGACTCTTCCTCTCATTCAAACATCCACAATTTGAGTAAACTTACTATACTCAAATCCATCTTCAAGCATATCTAGTTTCATCCATTTTCATCAAATCCTTAGCTAGGTTATGCAGGAATTCAATCAATAAAGTGGATAAAATCATCAAAGCTTTTAAAGGAGTTGGGAAAGGGCTGATTTCGACACATCAATTGGCACCAACTCCCCCATGGGATCTCTAGTTTGCTCACTTAATTAGGATTTACATGCTTTTTCGTATTTTATTCTTCATTTTTTCCTATTTTAAGTTTTGTAAATGGATTTCATGGGGAATCCTTGTTTCTTGCTTGCATATGATTTAATATTGTGCTTGTTTGCCTTATTTGTGTAGGTATCAAATTAAGCGTTCACAGATACAGGGCTAAATCAGCCAAAGGAGCATATGAGTCCCAAGGGTTTTTGAAGGTTTCAAATAGTGAATAACAATAAACATAGAATTCCCAGAAACTACGTAAAATAACCTATATCAGGACTAAATTACCTACAGGGGTGAATGAGTCTTAGATTAGGGTTTTGACACTAAATTTAGAAAATTTTGAGTGAATGTTAAAGATTCTAGTTTGTATGTTGTCTTGGCTATTCACAATTATAGATTTTCTATGAAATTGAATGATTTGAGATGCAAAAATGCAACCTATATGCACTTTTCACTAATGCAATGTTTAGAAGCCCTAAATGCAAATTAACTAATGCAATATCTAATGAAAAACTAATGTAATCTAGATCTAGGAATGAAATGCACTCAAATCATAAATAAGGTGTCCAAAGGTTAGGTTCACCAAAATGAACACAAGGAAACAGGGTGCTCCACCTTTTAGGAGATGGAACACATAAGGGGGGTCCTCCTATTTCACTCTCAGTTCATTCAAGGAAACCCTAGAGATCTCAACCTAATGATCCAATTAGGAAAATATATTTCTACAAGGTCACCTTGGGTGTGATTAAAAGGGGGTTCACCACTAAGAAAATGCTTAGAAAGAAGGAAAAGCAAGTAATATGCAAATCTAGCCATGTAACCTAGGAAATGAAACTTAAATTAGAATAATAAATTGTGGATAAAAAAGAAGTACTTGGATGACTAGAGATTCCTAAAACAAGGTTTGCAATCCCAAAACTATGACTTTTGATGTGAACTGGGACTCATATGCCAGACTGGGTGATTTAGTCCCAATTTAGGGTTTCAGGTTGAATATGGAATCTGCAACTAGTAAACCAGGATGTACTGGAAGTGACTGAAAAGTGGTATACTAGGACCCATATGCCCAAGGTGGTGATTTACTTCCAATATTAGGGTGAACCATGGATTTTTGGGGATAGTGCTCCCTTGCACTTATAGGGTTTTACACCTAAAAGGAGAAAGCTATCCCACAAAGTCTAAGGGTTCACTCAAATCTAATGCTAATATGATTGAAATATGCCTAAATGGAATGTCCTAAATGTTGAAACTGATAAAAGGGGCTCACCACCAAGTGTAAACTTGGAAAACATAGAATTTTTTAAAACATAATGTATTATGCAAACATATACTAAATGACCTAGGAAATGCAAACCAAACTAAATAGAAAGCCATGAAATAGAAGGCATGCACTTGGAAATGTGTTGCAGACTAGAATGGAGACTGAAAATGTTGTTCATTCTGAAATTTTGACCTACTGGGACACTTATGCCATTCTGGGCGACTTAGTCCCAAATTTGGAAAACTACACCAAAGCCTATTTCAGCCAAATGGGTGTCTAAATCTCCAAAATTCTTTGAAAAACATGTATAGTAGGACTAAGTCACCATTGATGGAAACTTAGTCCACTTTATCTTTTATGAAAACTTGAAAGTGGAAACAAAAGCTCTCGACCTGCACTTTTTGCTCCTCTAGGTATTCGAAATTAAAACCCTGATTTTCGGCATTGTAAGTGACCTTTTGTGGATGTTTTTTCCTAGCCAATAAGGAGATGATTTCAACAAGTTTTCAACCAATCCTTCAATGATCTCCAAGCCTTCAAGGTACCTAAATTTGCATACATACAAAGAGAGAAAGAGAAATGTTGAATGTTAGAGAATAGGGGTTTGCCTTGGTCAAATCCCTTTTAGGTAATTAAACGAAATGAAGAAATAAGAGGAAGCATGAACATGAAATGAAAGAATTAGAAACTTTCCATGATGATAGATCTTGAATTTCTACAACAATGGATGAAGAAGTTGCCCTTGAATGCATTAGAAGGCTTAGAATTCCAATACCCTAGCTTGCTTGACTTGAGATGATTGATGAATGAATCAAGAGAGAGAAGGTCCCAAAATGAGTGGAAAAAGATATATTTATACACAATTATTCCCTAATTCCTAAAATAACATATCAGAGGTTGACCTTAGGTCTTAGAAAATAAAAAACCTCTAGAATTTTGAACTTGTTTTGATTTTTGAGCCAAATGGGTTTAAGTCGCCCCAAGTGGCAAATTGGTCCCACTTAGGAATTTTAAGTGGGTGTCGGGGATTAAATAATATTAGATGATGTTTATCAAATTTATTCTCAAAAAGACACTTAAATAAGGCATGTAAGTGTAAAATGGAGCCAATTAAAGCATATGAAAGGTGTAATTATTGAAGATAAACCTAGAAAAGTGTGAGAGTTTGTTACAACTCTTTAAAACACTTTGAAATAAAGCTTGGTAAATGATAAAAAGAGGTTATTTGAGTGAAATATATTAAAGAGTTTCTAGAAAAGTGTGAAAGTGTGTTACAACACTTCACAACACTTTTACAAGATATCGTAAAGTTCTTATTGATTTACAAGAGTCCAAGACCTAATGTGAACGTGTTGGCTACATTACAACATTAAATCTAGGCAAAACTAGGCCAAAATCCACAAGAAAGACCCAAATAAGCATGAAAATGTCCAAGGATACATTTTTCTACGTTACATAGGGTTTGGCTAAAGCTCTAGTATCCTCTAGTGATCTTTTGTAGCTTCTCTCCTATCTAATATTTGAGTCTAAAACTTTGAATTCAGGCATGTAGGTGACTTTCCATGAATATGATAACTTCTTGAAAACTTTGACAACTTTCTTCAATCTTTCAACTTTTCCTTCAAATGATCTTCAAGCCTCAAAATACCTAGATCTGCAATCACACATGTAGAGGGAGACAAATGTTGTTTTGTTAGTGGATATGGGTTTTCCTTGGTCAAACCCTATTTTGGTAATCAAACCTTGAAATGAAATAAAATAGAATGAAGGAATGATGAATGAAAAAATATGTTATGTTATGACTCACCAAACCCTTGGAATGAATGTTGTAATCTTGTATGAAATGGCTAGCATGAGTTTAGTTCTTGACTCTTGATTGTATGTTATAAATCTTGACTTGAGTGCTTGCTTGAATCTACATCACAAATGTTAGCTCAAAAACACACATGATACATGATGAATTTGACATGATGGTTGAATCTTGAATATAGCTCCAAAATGCTTGATAATCAGTTCTTGAATGCTCTCTTGATCTCATAAAATTGCTAGATCTTGTTAGGAGAAAATATATGAAATAGCCTTGTATTTGTGTGCAGTGAAAGTTTCTTAGCCTAAATTGCAAAATACAAACAAAATGCAAGGAAAGAGAAATCACAACCACACCTCAGATGAGGCCTGAGTTAAACTTGAACAAATGTAAGAAAGGAACAATATTACCTTGTTCAAGTTGATCCTTTGGTTGGCCCTGTTGATTGTTTGGTTGTTTACTCTCCTTCGATGGCAATGGCACAAAAGTGAATACAAAATGATGTGGATGATGTGGGGATCACAATGGTGAATGTGGGTATGTTGATAGATGCACAAAATGGATGCAAAGTAAGCTCAAAGATTGCAACAATGGTGGATGCTTGAGAGTGCTAGTGTGATTGCTTGAATGCTTGAGTGTGCAAAGTGCATGTGTCAAATGTTCAAAATGAGGGCTAATCCTCTAATTTTAGGGGAAAGGCCTCTAAGTAATGAAGGGTCAAGATGCAGCCACCTTGGACAAGATCAAGGGCTTGGGTGAGTTGTGAACTCATAAGCCCTCCTCTCTTGACATGTGGTGGATGATGTGGCCAAAAGGACATGAGGTGGAGGTACTTTTGTAGTACCTTGGGATTGGACAATATCTCCTCATAAAGGAGGTCCTTGTCCTCATGTGGGTGATGTGACCCTTGAGGAATTAAAAATTTGTTAAAGTCCTTGAAGAAATAAAAGTGAATTTAAAATTCACCTTGGGAAAGGGATACCTTCTCTAAAAAGGGAAGCATTTAATAAAAGGGTTGACTTGTGAAATGCCATAAGTGGCATAGGGATTAGGTTGACCTAATCAAGTGATTAAGTTGTACAAACAAGGGATTAGGTGGTAAAAGAAGGATTAAGACAAGTGGGGTATGATGGGGGAGGTGACATTAACCCCAATTAAGGGTGTGCACATCCATAATTATGGATTAATTAGATTAATCCAAATGTAAGGATGGGTTATGGAGGATGGGACAAGGAGAGAGAAAATAATGAATTTAAAATTGATTTAAATTCATAAAGGTTAAATGACTAAATTAAATGAATGAGAGCATTTATTTAATTCAGAGAGGAAAGGGCTAATGATAAGGTATTTGATTAATTGAATTAAGTACCTTAGGAACGTTAGGGAAAAGGGAAACATTAATTAGATAAATGATTTAATTAATGTTGATGGAGAAGATGAAGTGGGTGGATGAAAGGGATAAATTTGACCTTATTCAAGGGGTCAAATTTGGATGTCTACAATATTTATACTTGTTTATGCCAAATTTCTTGAATTTACAACACTACAAGTTGACCTCAGATCTAGGAGAATAAAATCCTACCAAGAATTGAATTCAAAATAGGTCCAAGCTAAAGTGAGACTCATATACCATTTGGGGCGTATGAGTCCTAGTAGTGTAAGCTTGGGACACAAATTTTAAGTAATGAGTTTTATGCCATATTCAGGATTAGGCCCTGAGACTTAAGTGGGACCGATATTTCCAAGGTGGCATATGAGTCCCAGATCACTAAATCTAGAACAAACAACCCAAGAACAAGAATTATGATTGGTCATCTGATAAATGTCAGGATTATCCTAAGAGAAATGCATTAAATAAGGCTTGTGGATGCAAAATAGGACCAAATAAGGCTTAAAGAAGCCCAATTTTAGCAGGGAGGGCCCAACCAAGTGTGAAAATGTAAAGGGGTACATTTTTCGACACTCCGGGTTATTTCTACAAGGCATGTGTGTTAGTGTTTTGAGTTGACAGATTTTGAGGTCACATGTTTCATTCAATTAGGTCGACCTAATTGATGGTATGATTGATCGAGGAAGATATATACGTAGAGAAGAGCATAATGTGAGAGGGAGTGAAGTGGCGTAGATTATGTGCATGCAAATAAGAGTGAAAACAAAGGATGAATTGTGTAAAGTCAGTTTTCTAAGTGGAACAAGGAACTATGCCTTCAACCTATAGTAGATACATTGTAAATAGTTCAAACTCTAGAAGTGAGACATTTTTTTATGTCCATTTATAATTTAGGAAGAAGTGATCTTCATTGGTTAGTGAGCCCCCTATTTTCTACACAGTGAGTCCTTTAAAGAGTGATCTATTGTAACTGATTATGATGTATAATGAGTTAATCCTCATTGTGGTTTTTCCCTTTCAATGTTTTTCCACATAAAATTTGTTGTTCATGTGTTGATTATTGTGGTGCATGCTTAATTTGTGTCTTTCAATTTCCACAAGTTAAATGAGATGTTTTGTAGTGCATTTTTAATTTATTGAATTTTAGGTAATACTGATTCACCCCACCTCCCAGTATTCTGGGTGTTCAACAATTGGTATCAGACGAAGGTTCCTCCAATTTTCCTAACAATAGAGTTAGATCTTGGAGATTGAACACATGGAAATTAGGAAGTATGCTATCCCTCTGAAAGAAATTATAATGGAAGGATTTATTGAAGAATACTATGAAGTTGATATGGAAGGAGAACTTAAATATGCTCTTGATGACCTAGATAAAGTAGAATGTGAGAATAGAGATCTGAAATAAAATATTAAGCAGATGATTGTATCAAGAAGTTGAGGAATCAATTCAAGAAAGTTAAAGATTAGCGCAAGGAAATAAATGAGAAACTCAAAAAATCTAATGAAACAATCACTAATCTAAAAGTTGAGGTTGAAGAAGGAAAAAGAGTTGAAGACTGTTAGAATGCCAAGTTAAAAGACAAGTCTACAAAATGCTCAAAGCTTGAAGAAGAGATTGTGTCTTTGAGGAAATATTTGGAGAAAGCAAAGCGTTAAGAGGAAAAATTCAAGAAGAGATCCACCTTACTTAATGATGTGCTTGCTAGTGAAAAAGATTCTAAGGAAAAAGAAGGATTAGGGTTTGAAAAAGGAAACCTCAAAAGAAAATCAGACTCCAAACAATGTTGAAACAGAGAATAATGAACAAAGGGAGACTGGAGATAAGAAAATAAATATTTCAAGACCTCTTAGACAACCAACTTCATAAAGGTATCCATATTTTAAAGGTTACTATTATTCTTGTAATAAATTTTGGCATAGATTTGTAGAATGTAGAAGCAGGATGAATTAAAATTATCAATCATTTTCCATTCAATTCTATACATGCAATAGATTTGGACATAAGGCTAGTGAATGTAGAAGATAAATGATGAATAGTTACAATAATGACACGATGTCTCAATCATTCCATGGTTATTGTTATGTATGCAATAGGTTTGGGCATAAGGCTTCTGAATGCAAATCTAAAATGGCAAGAAGAAAATTTTCTCTGCAACAAGGTGTCATATGTTATAAATGTAATAAATAACGACACAACTAAGTTTTATAGAGGAAAGAATGTGAAACCTTTTGTTTCATAAAAAAAAAGATTGATTTGGTTGAAGTAAACAAGGAGATGAATAGTGTCTAGAAGAAAAATGAAGAGAATGGTGTGAAGAATGAATCTATACCAAAATTCTAGTGGATGATTCCTCTAAAAACTAGATAGTAAGCATTACCTCAGGGAGAGTTTCAACAAAAACTTTCAAGACCCCTTCCAAAGATGAGATGTTGATGTCTTCAACATATTGGTGCATGAATTAGTTGATATACTTGAACCATTGATGAAATGTCCAGTGAAAAATCTCTTGATGCATAGATTTGTGGATTATTTAGAAGTGCCTGTGATGATACATAGAAATATTGACATTATTTTAACCTAACTTTTGTTGTTGCATTTAATGCATATTTTAGGTCACGAGTAAAGTGTTTATATTACATTTTGCACATTTTAAATTTATTTATGTTTGAAGGAGGAGAGCATACCTAAGGAAATTTAAGGTGATTCAAAGTGTTCATAAGTGTGAAACCCTTATCAAAAAAAATCTGCAAGGTATTTATAAATCTCTTGCAAAACCTAGTTGAAAGAAGTTCATAAGGTTTACTCCTCAAGTTGTGTATGTGCTTGAGAGGCCAAGACCTAAATTTAAGAAGCACCTACACAAATCAATGGAAACAAATAAAGAAGGTGCATTCTCTAGGGTTCTTGTAAATGTGTTGCACACAGAAGATGTGCAGATCTACGTTCATTCGAAGATGGAAAAATATAATCATATAAAGCTACTCGAGTTTAGGGAAAATATGCTAATTGGAGATGATTTCCAATTAAAACCAATGTATTCCAGTTTGTCATAGAAAATTTTGGATGTATGGACAAAGTTTCCCAAAATAATTCATGAAGATGAATGGGTGAAGTTTGTTCTGAGAAAAATACACAATCAATTCATGTGGTTGGATATGTTGAATATGATAACCAAAGAATCCATGAGGATTATTACTGGCTTAAGCTCCACAAGACCATCTATCCTTAGTTGTCCCTAGCCCACTACTCTGTGTTGCATGAATCCCCCACCATTGATCTTATCATCTTCTAGAATTTCGATTTCATCCATCCATTTGAGAAGAATTTCTATAAAAGAAGGTTGTACCTTTCATTTTGGCTTTACAACCACACTTTCTCCAAATTTCTTGCTACCATTTCATCGTCACTTGCAGGTACTCAAATACTTTGAAGTTGAGGGAAAACTTGTAAAATCAAGAAGAATGGAGGAGAATCAAGGAAGGGAATCAATTGCATTATGGGGAGTTTAGATTATTTTTCTATTTCATTTCCTCTCCATTTTTGTTTGTGCTTTCTTGTTTTGTTTTGGGATTCTAGGCTTAGATTTCAATATTTGTGGTTGATATTATGATCTTTTCTATTTGATTTTGATTTCCCCTTCCTCACAATACCATTCATATAGTGTTTTATTCACATGTAATATTTATAATTATTTACTAGTTACATACCTATACACTCAACATCGTCATACAATAGGGAGTTGGAGGACTACTAGAAGTAGGGTGAACAATATGACCCTAAAATTTTATTATAATAATTTAACTAATTTAGTTAATCTTGCATTTCAAAATTAAATTTAATAAATTGAATTAAATCAACTTGTTAACATTTACTTGACTATCAAAGTTGAATGTATCACTTAGGAGATCTTTTATCATCGTCATCTAATTTGTTGTAGATGTAGCCTGGGAACATACATCCTGACTATCCTTAGGATCATAAACACAAAGTTACCCACAAGACCAACATAGATAAGGTGGAATTGGACACTTGGAAGACTCGCCCACCTCACCCTATGCTAGAGGCCTAGTATGTTGTGTAAGGATCTGAGTGAGTGAGCTAATTGACTACAAGGTATCTACCTCAACACTCTCCTTCACAACAAAAGGGATAGTCATGTGTTCATAGTTTATTCTAGTGAGTGGTCTCACTAGTCACTTTGGGTCAAGATGTGCCCCATTCTATCCTTTGTAGAGCCCCCACCTCTACCCTAGAACTCCTACATGTCAAAATAGTTTAAGATTTCATTGAGGACAAACTCACAATAGAGTTTCCTCAAAACAAATTGTGGTACCTCGTTGTCGCATAGAGGATGGTGAAAAACCATCCACCACCTATCCCAAAAGAAATGTTTATCCCTTGGTAGTGACACCAATGGATAGGGAACCTCTTGCATGTATCGTATAAGGGTTGATTTGTTCTTCGGTCGGTGAAGAGTACACACAAGTTAGATTTCAAATTTGTTTCTTTAACTTGTTTATATGATAATTTGTTTTCATAAAAAAAATTTATCTCTTACCTCTTATTGGACCAACTATTTATTTTCTTTCTAAATGATTCTACATGAGATATTATGGATTGTAATAATTAAGCAAGGGCGGTCCTATGCAAGTTTCTTCATATAGGATCTCTCAACCTTGAAATCAACTCCTCAATTTCTTTATGGTTATTTTTAATTTTCCCCAATATGCTTTCTTGTGTTATTGGAGGATGATAAGGAATTCTAGGAGGTGTTTATTGGCACTATTCTTCAGGACGGATTTATCATGAGGTCAATTGGTATTTTCAAGATTTGGGGGTGAATTGTTAATTCTTGAAAATTAAACAAATTTTAATCAAAAAACATATTGAATCTACCTATTTAGTACTAAAAAACTTACTCCTTTGACCTCCTCAATGTCTTGGCAGCATTTTGGCAAAAAAATGGTGAAAAAAGAGGCCTCCTAGAATGCAAGTGTGCTTTGTAGGGTTTGCAACAAGTGAGCTTCTAAGTTTGGAAAAAAATGAGGAAAATGACACAAGATTTTTTTATTTATTGCTTCACTTAGCAATAAATGAGCATGTTATAACATGATCACATTATTTCTTAGGGATGATCAAGCCTAAGGCTCGATCACTCCAAGCCATAATGCAAGTGTGTTATAATGCACTCATGTTATAACTTTGATGGGGCCAAAAAATGGGGTGGCCACTTTTTGGTCTCCATATTTTTGTACCCACCCTAATGGTTGTTTAGGTTGTTTCCTTTCTCCACCATTGCATGTCAATCTACACCTTCATCATGAATCAATTTCTCTTGGGTAGAAAATATTATATTGGGTAGTTGTAGGACCTTAATAGATAATTAATGGTTATGGGGACACAAAAAACCCTTGATAGTTACTAATTGAATACAAGTATGGACCTTGAAATAATAATGGAATATATTTTTACTTATTTTGATTTAATGATGATCATTGATCTCATTGAATAAACAAGTTCAATGGCTATCACACATAGTGTTGACAAGACTTGTTTGTCCTCACTTTGATACCTCTACTTTTAGACTCGGTGCCATCATGGAGACAATTAGTATACTTTGTCCAATAGGAGTGATGTATTTGTTGGGGTAGCTAACATGCAACCCACTATTATTATAGTTATTTTCCATGCACACTAACAACTTGGCCATTATATGTACTATTATTTTACTTGTATATCCCATTACACATCATTGATTTGAATGTGGGACCTAGATTCAAATTATGTGATAAATAGACTTAATGATGTAATAAAAAAATTTGTCACATATGTCATCATATAAAATTACCCAACATGGAAACCACATCAAATTTTAACTTAGAACTTGGACAAATTCATCATGCATTGTGAGAGTGGAAGTGGTATCCACACTTTAAACTATGATTTGAGGGGGTTGTATGATGTGATAAAATATTATTGAATATCCAAAGCCAATAGGAGTTTAATACCTATCATATAAAGTGCACACATTAGCATTTACAAGTCAAACATAAATTGTTAACTCAACGTAGTATTACAAGAACTAGAATGCACAATCATCAAACCAAGGACAAATATCATGATATTTATAGATCATAATTTTAATTAAAATACTTTAACTAAAAATTTGTGACGTGAAGAGGAAATGCAATGCAATAGAATTTTACCACATGGCTTCCACCAAACATAATAATTATAAACTAGAAACCAAGGAAGAAAAATCCATCACACATAATAGGAGTGGAAGGATTCACTATTCTCATAAGAAATCAAGATTGTTAGGATGATCTCTAAGCATGGTATGAAGGCTTCAAAAAGAGGAGAAACAACATTGGATATGTTTGTTGAATTTAGGAAAATTCAACTCCACAACTCCCAAGGATCACCTGCAATCAAACACTTGTCACAGAAAGATAGAATAGAAAAGTTATGGAGGCCAAGAGATATTGATCCAAAAAATCAGGAATAATTATGAATGGGCATCTTAATGATTATACAATAGAGAATC
This sequence comes from Sequoiadendron giganteum, assembly GCA_007115665.2. NCBI lineage: Eukaryota > Viridiplantae > Streptophyta > Pinopsida > Cupressales > Cupressaceae > Sequoiadendron > Sequoiadendron giganteum. Next base: position 646,648,615 of record CM021107.1, on the reverse strand, counting down.
CTATAAAAGGATAATTTGTAAGGAAGCTAAGGTAGTGGGAAAAATTCCTACACTAATCTTAAGAGGAGAATAATGCAAAATTTATAGATCTTTTCAGTTACATAAACTTAAAAACAAATAAACATAAATATTGTGCATACCACAACACAATGATTTATGTGGGGAAAACCCTTTTGGGAGAAAAACCCCACACTCAAAAAGTTGCCCAATATATTATTTAGAAATCACAAAGATTACAATATACTTGTGGAGAAAGCTTCTGAGAGGAATATCACCAACCAGATATCTAGAGGCAACACAACCTCTATCAAACTCTTAGAATACATCACAATACACAGTTGTAATACAATGACCTCATAAAATAGGATTGTCCTCTAGGTCAAGTCAAGCTAAGAAAATATCAGCCGTCAAATCTAAGACCTAATGATGAACATTCCATATTTACAATAATAATATATAAATAAAAATTTCATTTTACGAGCATTGCCCCTAGACCCCCATCCAGGGGAATGATCCCCTTGGACCCCTCACAAGGGGGATGTATCAACAATACTTTATGTATCAATACTACTTTATATAATTGCAAGGTTGAGACATATTTTCTCCAACATAATTAACCTAGAAACCCTAGGTGAGGATAAAACAATATCATGACATGTGTCCTCATTGTATGGCATGAGACATAAAAAGAAAATGACCTAAGCAAGCTTAACTAATTAGAGAAAAAAAGACCTAATAATTAAATAAATAATTAACTAGGAAATACATTTTACTCTAACACCCCCCTTAAGTGAAACTTTGGGAGAAGCTCAAACCTCTAAATATGAATACATGATGGGTCCCGACAAAAAATTCTTGGTGAGGTTCCCATGGACAAACAATCAAAATATCTTTCAAAACCAAAGAAAAGGAGAAAAACTCTATGGGAGAAAAATCCTCTCCAAAAGAGAGAGCGACAAGTGAAGGACTAAGAAGCCTCCAAAATAGATATGTCCCAAAAGAGTAGGAATGAAGGATGGACATAAATAACATCACTGAAGCATGAAAAAGATGCAAAAACTATCAAGGAATGACTTCTCTAATGCTAAAAGAAGAACCTCTTATGAAATAAATGATGACTAGGATCAAGAAGACAATAATCTGCATGAGTGTCTGCAATGACACTACACAATATGCAAGATGCAAGTCAAAAATATAGGTACCAATAGTCTAAAGAACACTGATCAAGTGAAAATAGAAGGTTACCTCCAAAAATAGGAATATAAGAGTGCCCATATGGTAAATGATCCATCTCATCAAAATGCATGTGTAACCAACCACTAATGTACGCTACATTTTCCTAGTACATAGGAATAAATTCTAGATACATAGCTCACTTCAACGCGAAACCAAGGAAGCATTAGCACCAACAGTAGAAAACCCCTCATAATTCTAATAAGGGAGAGCCAAGATAAGTACACTAAAATTGAATGCTAGAATGTAGTGCATGAAGAAGAACCAAGAGCATTTGAATGTGAAACTGAAAGTACCAAAAACTATAAGGGTGTGCAAAATAAGGCACACATGCACGAGGCACGAATCATTGTGATTTTCTACTATTCTAAAATGACACTCACTTGACAAAGGTGTGATGGAAAATAAAGGCAAAGATCAACCCTCTATGACACTTTATATCATAGTGTGAGTACAATAAGGCACAAAATGATGTGTAAGATTCCAATAATGCATGTACAATATTAAGACACTTTATTTTAGTGTGTTTAGATATGAGAAGTGCTAATAGTGGAAGCTCAAAATGTCTAAAAAGGACCACATGTTGAAAATACTGATAGAAAATGAGGAAACTAACAACACCATGATGAAGTAAAAAAAATAATGCACTTTCAAAAAAATGACACCCAAAAAGGAGTCTAGATGCAGAAGAAATGGCTCATCAAAATCTCCAAAATGAGATCTACACAACAACACTGAGAAAATTAAATTGTAGAAAACCAAAAGCCAAAATTGAAAACCACCTACACCATTATGAAGAGCAAAAAATACTACCCCATTTCAACAAAAAATACACTAGAAAAGACCATCGTATGGGAGAGATATGACCTTTGGAAGATGAAGTGCAAAACTGAAAAACCCAATGGAGAGAGGTTGGGTTAGGAAAAAGAACATCTCTGCCAAATGTAGCAAAAATACTTCCAAATTTAGAGCTATTGCTACAAAAATCACTCTAGGTACATGGATTACAAAAATCACTCTAGGTACATGGATTTATTTATTGCTAAAAAAGCAATAATTTGCTTGTTTTATTTTTAAAGAAAAAAAGGCAAAAAAACTAATAAATTTTTTATTTTTTTTATTTTATGTAGATTTTTTTTTTAATACCTTGACTTGTGTGTTGGGGAGCTCATAAGGCCTCTCTAGCAAAATAAATTGCCTCAGATGCTCCCAACATAAAAATAGAGAAAATTTTATATCAAAATTCATTAAATCGACCTCTTGAACGTAACGACAATGTCCATTTTGGCTCAAAATGTACCAAAAATGTAGCTAACCTCTGGATTTGGAAAAAAAAGAAATCGCTTAAAACCCTTGCAAATTGGACCTGTTGATGCAAGAGAGTTTCGTACTGCAATGTAGAAAATTTTATGCCCTTCTCAGAGATGGTACAATTTCACACTTAATTTGGACCTGTTTTAGTACACCTGCATTCATCACCCTTTAAAATCATAAGTAATAGGCCCCTAAGACCCTTTATTTTGGATCCCAAGGCTCATTTCAGTTGAAATCCTGACAAAATCAACAAAGGCATTAACTTTTCTAACAACCCAATATTTTCTCACCCCGAAAAAACTAGGGTGGGACTCAAACACCACCTTGGGTGTATGAGTTCACCCTAGGCGAGACCCATACACCACAAGTGGCGTATGAGCCCCATGTGGCCCCTTTTTAGGGCTTCAACAGGAAATTAAGGTTTTGAATTCAAATTTTTGGTTGATGTCAACATTTGGGATCTAATAAATGGTAAACTAGATGAAGTTTCTATATAAACAAGGTTTGAAATCATTACTTCACCTAGAGAAAGTGATTCAAGATCTAAGAATTCATAATATCAACATAAGCACTCAAGCATACTTTCACAAGAGCATTCAAGAACAAGGAGCACACAAAGTTGAAGTCTTGGAGCAACATTATAGTGTTTTTGTAGGCCTTCAAGTTCACTTTCATTTAAGATCTAGCATTGTCAAGGATTGATGATGGTTGTCTATGGCGAATCATAATAGATTCTAGGTTGGAGATGCAACTAGCCATCAAACCAAGCCTAATGACTTGTTTCCTAAGTGATTCCATCTTCCATTATCACTGTAATTTCTTCCTAAAGGGAGATACATGCATTATTATGGCTTATTAGGGTTATTAGAGATCTCCCAAAGTGATTCATCATCTCTATGTTTCATTCATGCATCTTATTCTAGCACATTAGAATAGGGTTGTACTAAATTTTGATCTCTTAATCTTAGATGCACTTAAGATTAGGGCTTGCACTCATATTTACTTTCAAGATCTATCATTTCTATCAAGGTTTAATTACCAAACTAGGGGTCCGACCAAGGCAAACCCCCATAAGCAAATCAACACAATATCTTGCTTTGCGGACCCTTTTGCAGGTTCAAATCCGAAAGAAAAGTTGGAAAGGAAGAGAAGAGATAGGAGAAAATATTCAGATTTAAATTTTCCAAAAAATCGGAATGGGACTGATATGCCACTTGTGGTGTATGAGTCCTAGTACAACACTTTTTCCATATTTCAGGGGATTCAGACTTACCACTGTGAAATTCTAGTTTTTGCGTAGAAACCCCTAATTGGGACTAAATTGTCCAACCTAGAGTATGAGTCCCAGTATGCTTTGACAGTCAATTTTATAAGGATTTCAAACCTTGTCTCGAGCATAGTCAATTTTATAGGTGTACCTTTGTACTTTCTTAGTTTGTTATTTTGATTTGAGTTCAATTTCTAGGTCATATCACTAGGTTTTGCATCTTACTTGTCTTTCCAAGCCTTTTCTTGGTGGTGAACCCCCTTTAAGTCTTTAATCACACCATAGGACACCTTATTGCAAATCTCTTTCCCTCATTCCATCCCTTGATTGAGATCTCTAAGGTTTTCTTGAATGAAACTTGGAGGAAATTGGTGATTTTATCTCCTTAAACATAGAGCGACAATTTTCTACGTTTCATTTTGGTGAACTTACCCTTTAGAACACTTTATTTCCTAATTTGGAGTGCATCATAGTCCTGGATCTAGCTTACATTAAGTCTTGCATTAGTTAAATTGCATCTAGGGTTTCTAAATCTTGCATTAGTGAAAGTGCATATAGGTTGCATTTTTGCATCTTGCATCATTGAATTTCACTTAAAATATGCTATTGCACATTGTCTAGACATTATTCAAATCAGAAAACCTAAAATTCACTCAATTTTTTTTTAAATTAGTGGAAAAACCCTAATAGAGGACTCATACGCCACTTTGGGCGATTTAGTCCCAATACAGGTGGTTTTTCCTAATTTTTGGGTAATCTTTGGTGACTGTTTATTAGCATTTGAATCCCTAAAAAACTCTGACTACGACTCATACGCCCCTCTGGGCGATTCATTCATGTGTCATACCGAAAGCTGACTTTTATAGCATTAAAAACCCTTTTTCTGTGCTTTTGTTTGTTGTTGATAAATTTTTGTTTCAGTTTACTAAATTTATGTTTCATGCATTTCATTAGATCTAGCCGAATTTAGATTCATTTCAATTATGGATAGAATTAGATTACTTCACTTTTCATTTCTAGCATTAGTTCATATTTCGATAAGATTAGATTACATTTGGCATTCATTTATAGCATTAGTTCATAGTTCGATAAGATTAGATTACATTTGGCATTCATTAGAAAACAAAACCAAAAAATCCTATAAACTGATGAACCACTTGGAGAAAGCATAGTTATTTGAGTATGTCAAATCTCTTTTTCCAGGTTAACCTAACCCTCAATCCTTTTAGTAGTGATGACTTTAACATGTTAGATGAAGCCCATGAGGATTTCATCTCACAAGGTTCATCCACTAAGGCTTGTTACAACAAACTGAAACAAAGAGAAGTTAATTTGATTCAACCTCAACTCATCCTTTACCCACATTCAAACAAACCTCAAACTCAAAAAAAATCTGTTTTCACCCTTGAACCACCTAAGAATAATGTTTCATAGCAATCAAGTTATAATACCATTGCACATACATATAACACTAGAAACAATCCACAACCAAGAGAAACAACTTCAACATCCTTACCTTTCCTCAACCCATCTTGCCTAATTCTCCTCAGTTTCCTTCGTATAGTGGGAAGGAGTATGATCTTGTTGAACAACTTAAGAATTCTTCAAAAAAGATATCCCTATGGGACCTAATTCAAAATTCACCTAATTTCATACTATGCTTTAAACAACCTTGCAACAAATTGTGATTCCCTATAATAAAAACACAAGTAATGTGGCAGCTCTAATTCAAGGAATGAATGTGGTTAACATAGACATTACCTTTCATCAACATGAGCTACCTCCTTTGGAAATGAGAAAGAAAAATGATGCCTTCAGATAATAGTTATCTTCAATAAGATAGAAATAAAAATAACCCTTGTTGATAATGGCTCTGCTCTTAATCTGTGTAGTGTGAACTTTTTGGATAGACTTGGTTTGGATAAATCAAGAATTGAACCTGATTCTTTATTGATTAGATGATTTGACAACATAGGAAAGCAACCACTTGGTGTGATTTCTTTTCTTATTGCAGATGGAAAGGCTACCTTACAAACTCCTATTCATGTTATGCCTCATGATATTTCATACAATCTCCTTTTAGGAAGACCTTGGATTCATGAGATGCATGCAATGCCTTCAACTCTTCATTGTATCATGAAGTATGTCTATAACAATAAAGTGTATCAAGTTGAAATAGACCCTAAGCCTAAAAGTTCCTTACAAGTTTAAAAAGGAATGATAAATCCTCTAAACACATTAATTCCAACTTTGAACATAGAACCCATGAAAGAAGAGAAACATGAGATAGAAAAAGTGACGAAGTTATTAGAAGATGATGGGGGTTCCTTAGACTTCACACCTTTGTTTATGGGAGAATACACAATCACAACAAAAGAAAGAGAAAAACAAAAGCAACCAATGGTGATGTCAACGTAGAATTTGGAAGAAGACTCACAAGAATCTGCCTCATCTACTCTAGAAGAAGACACGAGCTATACAATGAACTTTGATGAGATAGATTATCAACAACCACCAAACCCGAAATAAATGGAGAAATTTTATGGAAAAGGTTATGATATTATGAAAAAAATTGGCTATAGTGGAAAAGGATGTGGAAGGAAAGAACAAGGAATCCTTGTTCCTATAGAGCCTAACACACAAGAAGAAAAAAGTGGTTTGGGATATTTCCCTTCTAAGATAACACAAGCAGCCAAAAGACCGTCATTAAACATAAACACCATCATTTTTAACCCTAAAACAAGTCTCACCTTGAAGCACCCTGAATTGATCGATACAACTTGCGAAGAATCATTATAATACTTTGAAGATGATGAAGCCTTGAAAGAAATGTTAGGAGTTTATGATAAACCATTTACTCCTAAAAAGAAATGGGTTACATGTGTTGTGATTAGTGCTAAGCAATAAGATGACGAATAGGAAAGTAATGAGATTGATAAAGACAACGAAGAATAAAACCCTACATTTTTGAAATAAAGTGCACTTCCTTTGGGGGATACAATCGACATACCGATAGATATCACTAATGAGGAAAAAATGATTAAGATAGGAAAGTGTCTTGACAAAGATGAACAAGAAGACCATGCAACTTTACTTCATGAATTTATCAAACTTTTTCCTTGGACTCATTTGGATATGTTGGGAATTGATGCTAAGATAGTGACACACAACATAGTCCTTGTCGAAAATGCTAAACTAGTTTGAAAAAAGATATGAAATATGAATCCTAAGATAGCCTTATTAGTCAAGGTCGAGATTGAGAAACTCCTCAAAGCTGGTTTTATACGACCTATAGATTATTCTCCTTGGATCTTGAATATTGTTGCAGACTAAAAACCTGATAATCACATTAGGATGTGTACATGCTTTCATGATTTAAATAAAGAATCTTTAAAAGATGATTTTCCCCTTCCTAATGTCGACATGATAGTGGAATCGACTGCGGGACATTCTTTTTTGTCATTCATGGATGGATCTTCTGGATATAATCAAATCTTTATCAACCCTTAAGATCAATAAAAAACAATATTTACTACAACTTGGGGAACATGTTGTTGGGTAGTCATGTGTTTTGGATTGTAGAAGGTAGGCACAACATATCAACAAGCTATGACATTGATATTTCATGATTACATACATAAGATTTTGGAAGACTATGTTGATGATATTTTCTCTAAATCTTTAACTTAACAAGACAATGTGAATATCCTTCAAAAAATCTTTGAGCGAATGCAAAAATATAACATGAGATTGAATTTGAAAAAAGTTTGTCTTTGATGTAGACAATGGAAAACTTTTAGGTTTTATAGTATCTTACAGAGGAATTGAGGTGGACACGAAGAAAATTGATGCTATAGTTAACATGCCACCTCCTAGAAACATTTCACAATTGTGCACTTTACAAGGAAGAATTTAGGCTATCTATCATTTTGTAGCATCCCTAGCGAATCAAACATTACCTTTTACACATCTTCTTAAGAAAGAGGTTAAATTTAATTGGAATAAGGATTCTAAACATGTTTTTGATAGTTTCTTGCTATCCCACCTATTTTACAACCTGTTATGCAAGACAAACCATTCATCCTATATACAGCAACATCAACCCATGCTCTCACATCATTGTTAGATCAACAAGATGAAAATGGTAAAGAACATATTGTTTATTACATTAGCCAAACTCTGATTGATTATGAGACACGATATACAATGATAGAAAAACAATGTTTGGCTCTTATATTCACTACTAGTAAATTGAGACATTACTTACCTGAATGCTAAAATACATGTGATGACAAAATTTGATCCTTTAAAACAATTTTTTTCTAAAACATATTTATCAAGACATTTAGCTAATTTGGTTATGTTGTTAACTGAGTTTGACCTTAAGTTTGTCTCACAAAATTCAATTAAAATACAAGCCTTGACTGACCAATTAGCTAATGCTCCCTCTCCCCTAGCATTACCTAATAATGATTCATTCCCTGATGATAATGTGTTGATGATTGAAACTAGTACATGGGAGTTGTACTTTGATGTCTCTAAGTGTAGAACAAACTTCGACACAAGGATTATAATAGGCCTGCCTACAGGAAAACATATTCCCTTGTCCTATCGCTTAAACTTCCTATGCACTAACAACACAACAAAGTATGAAGCATTAATTGCTGGATTACACACCACTTTAACTCTAGGAGCCCAAGACATTAAGATACTCGATGATTCACAATTAGTCATTAAGTGATTTGTAATTAAAGGTTTACAAATTAACTTTCTCTAAATTCTAATTACATATTTTCTAATCGTAAACAGAACTGTGTGGTTATGTACTTTAACCATTGAAATTATAGAATTGAGTTCACTTAACTCTTTACATAAATTAATGAAACATAACTATTTACTTAAATTTCGTAAATAAAAACTCAAAGAAGAAATTAAAATGCTAGAAGGAAACATAGAAAGAATAGAGAAAGACAACAATAAATTTGATAACAGAGTTCACCCATATGTTCGAGCTATGTCTCTGGGTCCTCTTCTCAAAGAGGAGCCACTTTATTAATGATGCCAAGCTTTAACTACTTATGTACACCATCCAAGCTTCAAACTTGCATTCAATTTCTTTGCAATCTCTCTCAACACCTAAAGACACTATCTTCCTTTACTCATGTCCAAGGGATAGGCCTCAAATGCCTTAAAATCTTGTTTTATGCTTAAAGGATTACAAATTCAAGTGTCTTTGTTTAAACACTAGCGTTCAAAAATTCCAAGATTCCTCCTAAGAAAATTCTAATTCCTCCTCCCAAAATTAAATTCATTTCCATTCATGAGAAAAATCCCCCTTTTATACAATTTTACATGCTAATTAGGGGTCACAATAATAATATTACAACTATTCTAATTTTACCCCCTAAATCGAGCCCTTATCTTTTAAATATGGTTTAATATCATAGACCCCATATAATTTAAATCAAATGAAATCTTTAAAAGAAAAGCAGGCTCTTCAAAAAGGGCCTCAGGATAAACCCGAGCCCTTTTATAAGGGTCTCCACACATTTCTCTTTGTAAAATACATTTGTCTCCCCTTATTATGTCGAGGAAACTGTTTAACCTAGTATTTGGGAGCCTTTGTTGGTTAGGAGGAGGTCAGCGATTCCAACTGCCAACCCCTTCTTTTAATTTCAAATTTCCTTTCACTAATCTTCAAATAAAATAGGTGCCATATATAAGACAAGCGTAGTTGTGTGGTGCATTGGTGGAGCGCTAATCTTGCATGATGTAGGTTGGGCGTTCGAATCCCCCAACCAAGATTTTAGAAAAACATTCGACAAACGCCCATTGAAGGTTCAAGGGGTTCCATGTGGCACATTCCTATTGGTCCTACATTTGACACGTGTCATTTCCTGATTGGTCCACCTCATCTGTACATGTTGATTGTACCTGCCAACTATGTTGCTACCTCACTACTGACTCAGATGCCACGCCATCGTATAGTGCCACATATCAGCATCTAATTGGTCCATGTCTATGAAATATGCCATGTCATCTGTGTGGTTCATTGGTGGAGCACTAATCTTGCATGATGTAGGTTGGGCGTTTGAATCCCCCAACCAAGATTTTAGATAAACATTCGACAAACGCCCATTGAAGGTTCAAGGGGTTCCATGTGGCACATTCCTATTGGTCCACCTCATCTGTACATGTTGATTGTACTTGCCAACTATGTTACTACCTCACTACTGACTCAGATGCCACGCCATCGTACAGTGCCACATGTCAGCATCCGATTGGTCCATGTCTATGAAATATGCCATGTCATCTGTGTGGTGCATTGGTGGAGCGCTAATCTTGCATGATGTAGGTTGGGTGTTCGAATCCCCCAACCAAGATTTTAGAAAAACATTCGACAAACGCCCATTGAAGGTTCAAGGGGTTCCATGTGGCACATTCCTATTGGTCCTACATTTGACACGTGTCATTTCCTGATTGGTCCACCTCATCTGTACAAGTTGATTGTACTTGCCAACTATGTTGCTACCTCACTACTAACTCAGATGCCACGCCATCGTACAGTGCCACATGTCAGCATCCGATTGGTCCATGTCTATGAAATATGCCATGTCATCTATATGGATGTCATGTCATCCTGTTGGCGTCAGCAATCATACAGTCTTGGTCAACCCATTTCCTTGCAAACTTTAACTAGCCTTATCTTCTGCATACGAGCTTCATTTGACATGAAACAAGTGGTTTCAGAATCATCTCGACAAGCCCTTCGATTTGATGTCATCCTTGTCTAATTTTGAAATGATCATTTTTTGCCTTCAGTCAAAATTTGTACCCTTTAGTCTCATCAAACTTTAACCAAGCATAATTTTTGCATATAGTCTCCTTTTGACATGATTCAAGTTGAATAAGGATCATTTCAATAGGTGTTATCCAATGATGTTGCTTTCCTTTAATTCTGAGACTACAAAAGTTTTAAGTCTTCTAGATCCTCCTGGATCATTAAGCAAATAAACAAAACATATCAAGCAAAGCATGACAAATTATCAAGATATAAGGATCTCACAATGACCCTTTTAGAAAGCTTTGATTCATTTATCATTGATAACATTCCACGAAAAGATAGTCGACATGCGGATGCAATGGCAAGTGTGGCTTCTCCTGTATCTCCTCAAGATCCTTCAAAAGATTTTACATTTATTGTCCATACAATTATGAAACCATCAATATAATCTAAGGTTGAAGAAGTGTTATTAACCATCACAGAAAGCTCTAGTGAATGGTATACATTGATATTTAATTATTTAAAAGAATATACCTTTCCTAAGCCAACAACTAAGAATACTTGAGACCACCTTCAAAAACTCGTGTCTAGATGTATAATCTTGGTTGACGTGCTATATCGAAGGTCCTTTGATGGTATTTTACTTAGATGCCTTAAACAAACCAAAATCCCCATAGCACTTGAAGAACCTCATGTAGGTGCTTGTGGAGGCCATTTTGGAGGAAGATCATTAGTTCAAAAGCTAATCCGCATAGGATATTATTGGAGATATATGGAACAAGATTGCTTTGAATACCTTAAGAAATGTCACAAGTGTCAAGCACATAACAATTCGATTCACACTCCCACTTTAGAGCTCCATGCCCAAGTTCTTATTTGGCCATTCTCAGTATGGGGTCTAGATCTTATTGGAAAAAATTCACCACCTTCTTCCTTTGGACATACCTTTATCACTATTGTAGCAAATTATTTCACAAAATGGGTAGAAGCCATTCCCCTTCATTCAACAACTACTGATGTAATATGTCGTTTCATGTTGGAACACATTATTGCTCGCTTTGGACTTCCTTTTGTATTAGTTTCAGATAATGGGACACCATTTAAGAATAATGATGTGAAGAAGTTCTCAAAAATGTTAAACATTCAACATCATTTTTTAACACCCTACTACCCACAATCTAATGGTCAAGTTGAATCAACTAATAGAACCCTTGAGCAAATCTTAAGGAAAAAAGTAAGAAAACATAATAAGGATTGGCACACACAACTAACATATGCGTTAAGGGCTTATCATACTAGTATTATAACATCAATTGGGAATACTCCTTATAATCTTGTCTATGGTACCGAGGCAATAATGCCCTTGGAGTTAGATATTCCTTCATTAAGAATCTCTCTTCAAGGACTTATTGATGACAATACTTATAAAGAACAATGATTGCATCAATTTGAAATGCTTGATGAATGACACATTCACGCTCTTGAGAATCTCCAATCTTATTCCAAAAAAGTGCAACGTAGTTACAATGATCATGTCATCCTTCATTTATTCAGTAGAGGTGATTTGGTGTTATTTGAAAATCAACATAACATCAATGTTGCCCCGGCTAAAAAAGGAAAGTCCAACCGTAATTGGTTAGGATCTTACATAATTGATGAAAGCTATGGCTCTGGAGCATACACATTAACATAAATAGATGGTACACCTCTAAAGGAACCTATTAATGTCACGCACTTGCGCTAGTACTATGTCTAATCTTCTTGAATAGTTTGAATGATAAAGCAGTGGTGCTAGAGTTAATAGATGATGTTCTATATTCTTTCACATTGCTTTGTTCTTGACAAACAATCATTTTTGTGTCTTGAATACTAAATATTATTTACATTAATTTTAGGTGGTTACTTTATGTTTCATACTATTCAAGTTAATCTTGTATGTTGTGTTAAATTAGATCCTTACATGCATTTAATTTTTTTAAATTAGATCATGGGTGCATTTAATTTAGCATAACATACTTAATCATAATGTTGCATCTGAAAGAAACTAGGATAGTTTTAATTAGATCACATAAAACATGTTAGATCATGGAGATATTTATTAAATATCTTACAAATATTATTTGATAAATCACATTTCCATCTAACTTAAACACATAAGAATAAAATAATCAAACAAAAATGACCATATATATTTATATCATAAAAAAAAATTAATACATGTCATAAAATATACAATGCTAGTTTGGCCTGTGGCTACCAGATCCCTCGGGACCTGGTTATCGCATTCGTCGAGAGATGGTGGTATTAGGAAATTATTGCATTTAACCCATGATCTCAATACATAATCCATGAGAGATAAACATGCATACAAGTAACCAAAATGCATAGATCAAATAGACAAGCCACAAGATAACACAAGATATACCTTGGAAAAACCCTCATGAGGGAAAAACCTAGCCTCCAAAAGCATCCATACTCCATCATATTATTCAACAATAAACCAATACAAGAGTTACAATGAATACCTCTGAAGCATCAAACCCTCCAATGCATTCCCATGTGTCCAAGCATGAATCCTGATGTAGAGCAGGGTGGAGTAGGTTCAAACAGCACAAATTTTTCAAATTCTTCAAGTTTAAAAACTTAGATAATGGTGGAATTCACAGTTTTCCTTGTTCCTCCTACTAGGTCTCCAAACCTAGGTTTTTAGGAATATATTTTAAAGAAGTCCAGTAACCCACAAACAAATGACCATCTCAAATACCCATTTGGCTTCTTTGTAACATATCTCATTTGGGACATAGGTTGTTTTGGAACAATTTCCTTAAATAGGGTCTGCTACTCTGCTACAAGGCTTAATTAGGCCACTTTTCTAAAGCAAGTGTCCTGAATTCAATCACCAATCACCAAAAATCCACACCATTATTCTTCACATGCCACATAGGGTCCAAAAACACAATTTGTTTCATCAAAATTCACCACCAAATTGTTTTCCTATCAATTCACCAATCTACCTAAGCCTAACACATGAAGATGTTAGGCTAGGGCAAGGCCAAAACACACCAAACCCCATCTCCTTATCAAATAACTCCACAAACACTAAACCTACATCTAACCCTTCCATTCCACTGAGTTTGGTTGGATTTCAATGGTGGAATGTCTTGCAATTCATGCCTTTTGTCTTCAACCCTGAAAACTAGGGTTCACAGGCCACCTACAGAAAAATCCTTCAAACACCCTTGTTTCTTGATGAAAGATAATTAAATCACATGGAAATTAAAGAATGAACATCACTCTACAATCTCCAGTTCAATTCATGCCAATAAATGACTATACGAGGTTGTACAAGAGTCTAAAACATAGAAGAACCCAATTTTTTGTAGAAAACAGATTTTATTGTATTGCTAAATCAAAAAAATTGGTGCAAAAGAATTTCCTCGAAGTGTGTGATTCCTCTTTATGTTTCTACCATCACAAAAACCAAAAACCAATGGTCTCTCATTGACATTTTAACTTATGACCGTTCAACTTCTTTACAAAGCAAAAATTGCAAAGTTGCAAAGCAAGTTTTGCAACATTTTGACAACATTTACAAAACTCAACCAACTGACCCTATATGACCCAAATACATTCAAGATGGTCTCAATTATACCTTATTACATCAAAATATTTCTTGACACTACAAATACAACCTTGACACATATTTACATAACATTGATTAACTCAACTTGACCACTTTTGTTAGGTGCTCATGCACCATACACCCTGGGAGAGAAGAATCTCAAGCTCCACCTGAGATTAGTTCTTACACTGATGTTTCATGCCTCCTAATGTCATCTTCTAAAATCCATACTACATCTTCATGAGGAATTCCTTGCCACTTGACAAGGTATTCATTGTAAACTTTGTGTCTTGTTCTCTTCACGTCCTTAGTGTCCAAAATGGCTTCAAGTTTCAATGGTTCAATAGGGGGTAGATCTCTAATAAAATCATCATCATCAAAACCTTCATCAACACCTGTACCTACATTTGCAAATCCCTTGAAAGGGTAAAGGTCAAAAACATTGAAGATTGGTGAGATACCAACTCCGGGAGGGAGTTCTATCTCATAGGCATTTTCACCAAACTTATTGACAACCTTGCATGGCCCAATATTTTTCATCAGTAGATTTGTGTATTTTCCCTTAGGTAGTCTCTCTTTCTTCAGGTGTGCAAGTACCAAGTCTCCTACTTTGAATTTGACATTCCTCCTCTTCAAATTTGCATGCTTCTTATACTTTTACACACTCTTTAGATTTTCCTTGACCTGCTCATGTATGTCTTTCATAGCTATGGAAAACTCCTCTCCTTTTGAACTCCTCTTCTCCAATCCACTCAGATCTCTGAGCTCAAATATGCCTCTTGGTTTCAGAACATACACTACTTAAAAAGCAGTTTTCCCTATGCTTCTATTGATGTGAGTCATTGTAAGCATGTTGGAAAAATGTACGTCAATTTACAGGCTTGAACCTCTATTAAAGACTTGACGAATTTACCTTTTGTTCATGCCTTTATCGTTATACCGCTTGGCGCTTTTGGAGGTGGCATGGTTGCATGGTTTACCTCCCTACCATGAGGCTCTTTGGTCAATCTGGTGATGTTACTACCATACCATGGGACACTTTACTCTATCTAGCGGTTGGGCGATGTTACCGCTATATCATGGAGTCCATCTTCTCCCTTGGCGGTGGCACAGTGAACTCTGGCGGTCTGGTGAATGGACGCTTACCTCCATACCACGGAGGCGTATCATCTAAGGCACGGTGGCACAGTGAACCAAGGTGGTCAACGTGGATGTTTACCTCCTTACCGCAGAGGTCTTTCAATTAAGGTGTCATAGCGCAATGAACTTGGCGGTCGGCATGGACGTTTACCTCCTTAATGTGGAGGTCTTTTGGTTAAGGCGAGTAGCACAGTGAACCATGGCGATCGGCATGTATTTTTATCGCCATACCGCGGTGGTCTTTCAGCCATGCCCAGGTAGCATGGTGGCACCGCCATACTACGGGGGTCTTCTGGATCTGACGCGGTAGTCCAGTGTGAGTAACGCCATACCATGGAGGATTTTTCTATGTTGGGTGGTAGCGCGGTATACCGCATTACCTTGAGGTTTGATGAACGGCGAGTGGTAGCGTGGTAGAAGGAGCTTGGGGCATAGTTGGTCGGTCTGACTTGACATTCAAAGCAATGGACGAATGGTGTTACGACATGTGGCATGATCTCACTCATTGATTTTACATCGCTATTGTAAATACAAATTTATTGGTCAAAATTTATAATCTTTGAAAGTGATATGTAAGCATTAATTGTAAGATCTGATTCGGGGGTTGACAGAGTCCAGATCTAGGTAATTCTCTGTAATAGGATTTAATGTCGGGATGACTCGATGCATGTTTGCATGGCGGTTTGATCAGAGATCGAGATAGCTTGCCATTGAAGCGTGTAATTTAATACTCTCCTTTGTTTGTTGGTTGAGAGAGTGAGAACAAACAAAATAGAAGGCATAGAGATGAAGGTGATGGTGTAAGTACGAATTCATTGTATGTTGTAGAAGCATTGCAACACCGAATGTATCAAACTAAAGTATGTGAGAAGGTCGCCTAAGGGATGCTTCTGTGAGCTAACATCTATGAGTGAAGTCTGTAACTCTATATGTAATTTTTTACTGTAATACAAAGTGACTTTACTTGGTGTGGTGGGTTTTTTTCCCGTAATGGTTTTCCCACGTATATCTGGTGTTATATCTGTGTATGTTTTATTTCTATCTTTCTTGTTATGTTGTGATTGTGCATCTTAAATGCAAGGAAGTTTTAAATGCTAGTTTTTTGCACTTCTCTGAGGATTTTGTGTTAGGAAAGTGTATTCCACAACTGTTGTTTTTCCTTTCAAGTGGTATCAAATCCTGGCTAGTTGTGTTATCCTTGTGAGTAGGGTTTTTTTTTTGTGTTAATCATGTTTTAGTGGGAGTCTTGCAAAGTGAAAACTGATATCTGTTTGAGATAGCGAGTACATCAGGCAGAGTAGAAATTGAATAATTCAATGGTGGAAATTTTGAATTGTGGAAACTCAAAATGGAAGACTTGTTGGTGGGTGTTGCCACAATAATGGGTTACACTTTTTGGGACATCCTGATTTTTGCTGAAATCACATATTTTTAGAAAATATAATGATTTAAGCCTTAAAAAGGTTCCATTTTAAAGGTTTTAATTGAAGAGGTTTTGATCAAACCCACTTATATCAAACCCCCTTGGATAGAAAGCCACTAGTTTTAAACCATACCTATAACGGAGTCTCCTCTACACCTATCAAAATGCTGATAAAAAACCACTTTTGATTTACCTTTTAGGGGATCAAATTAATTTATTTAAAATTATTTTTTTGTAAACATGTAGTCCTTATTGTAAGCTTCCCAAAAAGTATAATTTTAAATATATTTAATTTTATTATTATATTTATTTTTTATTTCTTGTGAATGTAGGTTTTTCAATGAACATCGATGTCTTTATTTCACACATACGGAAAAATAGGAAAAGAGAGAATTTTTTTTCTTAAAAATGCATGTACACTACCTATTGATGTCCTTATTCCAACAAAAAAAGAATAATTTAATTCAAATGAATACAAAAAAAGTTATGCATCTGAAAGTATAATATATCCAAATTATAATTACTCTGAATTAGAAAATTAATTAAAAAATATATATGCAACAAAAAATTATGAAAAAATATCCATCCACTATATAATGGTGTGAAAACACTATATTTAAAAAATTAGAATTGTGTTCTTTCTATAAAAAAAAGTTATGGAGCTGAAAGTAAGCATTATTTTTTGAAAATGATGTTTAGTAAAAAAAAATAAGTTAATAAAAACTACATAAAATAATTCACAATTTATTTTTTAATTTTTTTAAAAATATAATTAGATTCTCAACAAAAAATATCACAAATCACTAGTTTTCTTCATCTTCAAATTCTTAATGGTTTAGCTTCTATAGGCGTACGGAAGTGAAGATCTGGTGAAAAATGTTGATTTCAATGTCAAGTTTGGCCAAAAAGTGTAACCCATTATTGTGGGATCACCCTAGTGGATAGAGACCTTCGGGTTGTTGTGTCTGGAACTATGCCACAAAGTATGAAACAAGAAGATTGGGACCTCGCAAATAGAAAAGCTAGAGGTGTGATAAGACTTTGTCTGGCTGATTTTGTACTCTTGAACGTCCATGAGGAGAAGACTGCAACTTCATTATGGATGAAACTTGGTGACATTTATCAGGGAAAGTCTCTGGTGAATAAGTTATTCCTGAGGAAGAAGTTGTACTCCTTGAAGATGGAAGAAGGTGCATCCATAACAGACCATCTGAATTCATTTAATATGATTGTTGCACAGTTGGCATTTGTGGGTGTGAAGATAGAGGAGGAAGATCATTGCATGCTTTTGTTATGTTCGTTATTTGACACTTGGGACCATCTAGTAATGGCTATTGGAAGTACAAAAACTACTTTCAAGACAAAAGATGTGGTTGCCTCACTACTGTCAAAATAAATGAGGAGGAAGTCTACTAAGATGGCCAAGGATTCTCTTGTTGTTCGAGGTAGATCGAAGGAGAAAGCAAAGAAGAAGGACAAGAAGTCTAAATCCGAATATGAAGGGAGATCAAAGTCTCTTGCTAAAAATTCCAAGGTGAAATTCTGGAACTGTGGGCAGCCTGGTCATATCCGAAAGGATTGTAAGAAGAAGAAGAAGAAGAAGAATAACTCTTCAAACAATGACTCTTCTTAGAGTGATGCAGATGCCTTCATTGCAGCCTTGGTGACTTAGGCAACAGATGATGTTTGACTGATTGACTCAGGTGCATCTTTCCACATGACGTCTCACAAAGAGTGGTTCACTAAGTATGCAAAGTATGATGGTGGAAAAGTGTAGCTGGTAAGTGATTCAACACTAGAGATTTTTGGCCATGGAAGAGTCAAAATTCAATTCCCTGACGAAAGAACCAAAGGGATTGGTGATGTACTACACATACCAGGTTTGTCTTGTAACTTACTTTCTGTCAGTAAGCTTAATGATGTTGGTGTGGAAGTTTCTTTCTCGAGTAAAGGTTGTAAGATGGCTAGAGGCACAATGGTGTTGGCTAAGGGTGTACGAACTAGCACTCTGTACAAGTTGGATGCACATCATGTTCAATGTAACAACGTCTCTATAAAGTCAAGCAAAGTTTCTCGTGTAGAGAAGGAGGACGAAGCTCTTCTGGGTGTAATTTCCTTGGAGGTGAAATTCACAGTGGAGAAGACCATGTTGTGGCATCATAGACTCAGTCAAATAGGTGAGAAAGCTTTAAAAACCTTAAAAAATAAAAATCTTGTTGAAGGGCTTGTTGATTGCAACCTTGAGTTCGATTTTTGCGAACATTGCATTTATGGAAAACAACATCATGTTTCATTTTATTCAAGTCCTCATAAATCTTCTGGTGTACTGGATTATGTTCATTTTGATGTATTTGGTCCAGTGAATGTTCCTTCATTATCAAAGTCTAGATATTATGTTTCTTTTATTGATGATTATTCGAGAAGGGAATTTGTATATTTTCTTAAGAGTAAATCAGAAGTGTTCTTTGGTAGAGAATCAAACTAGAAGGAAAATCAAATTCTTGAAGATGAATAATGGTGGTGAGTTTTGTTCTGCAGATTTTGAAAGGTACTACAAAGACCATGGGATTAAAAGGAATAAAACTACACCTTATACTCCACAATAGAATGGAGTTGCTGAAAGGTTAAACATGATGTTGATGGAAAGAGCAAGGAGTATGTTGAGTAGTGTTAGTCTAGAGCAGAAGTTCTGGGTTGAGGCAGTGGCTATAGCATGTTACCTGGTAAATCGTTCACCTTATTCTACTCTTGTTGAAAAAACACCTTTGGAAGCATGGTATGGTAAGAAGCCCTCTCCGAGACATATTCGTGTCTTTGGCTATGAGGCATATGCATATGTGTTGAATGAGAAGAGATCTAATTTGGAGAACAAGGTTGTTAAATGTATCTTCATCAGCTATGGCGTTGGTGTGAAGGGATTGAAGCTTTGGAACCCTGATACTAAACCATGGCGGTCAACATGGATGTTTACCTCCTTACTGCAGAGGTCTTTTGGTTAAGGTGTGATAGCGTAGTGAACTTGGCAATCAGCGTGGATGTTTACCTCCTTACAACGGAGGTCTTTCGGTTAAGGAAAGTAGCGCAATGAACCATGGTGATCGGCGTGTATTTTTATTGCCATACCGCAGTGGTCTTTCAGCCATGTCATGGTAGCGTGGTGGCACCGCCATACTATGGGGGTCTTCTGGATCTAACGCGGTAGTGTAGTGTGAGTACCGCCATACCATGGAAGATTTTTCTATGTTGGGTGGTAGTGCGGTATACCGCATTACCTTGAGGTTTGATGAACGGCGAGTGGTAGCATGGTAGAAGGAGCTTGGGGCATAGTTGGTCGGTCTGACTTGACATTCAAAGCAATGGACGAATGGCGTTATGATATGTGGCGCGATCTCACTCATTGATTTTACATCGCTATTGTAAATCAAAAATTATTGGTCGAAATTTATAATCTTTGAAAGTGATATGTAAGCATTAATTGTAAGATCTGATTCGGGGGTTGACAGAGTCCAGATTTAGGTAATTCTCTGTAATAGGATTTAAGGTTGGGATGACTCGATGTGTGTTTGCATGGAGGTTTGACCATATATCGAGATAGCTTGTCGGCGAAGCTTGTAATTCAATAAAATCCTTTAGTTGTTGGTTGAGAGAGTGAGAACAAACGAAATAGAAGGCATAGAGACGAAGGTGATGGTGTAAGTACGAATTCATTGTATGTTGTAGAAGCATTGCAACACTGAATGTATCAAACTAAAGTATGTGAGAAGGTCGCCTAAGGGATGCTTTTGTGAGCTAACATCTATGAGTGAAGTCTGTAACTCTATATGTAATTTTTTACTGTAATACAAAGTGACTTTACTTGGTGTGGTGGGTTTTTCTCTCGTAATGGTTTTCCCACGTATATCTGGTGTTATATCTGTGTATGTTTTATTTCTATCTTTCTTGTTATGTTGTGATTGTGCATCTTAAATGCAAGAAAGTTTTAAATGCTGGCTTTTTGCACTTCTCTGAGGATTTTGCGTTAGGAAAGTGTATTTCACAACTGTTCCTTTTCCTTTCAAGTGGCATCAGATCCTGGCTAGTTGTGTTATCCTTTTGAGTAGGGTTGGTTTTTTGTGCTAATCCTGTTTTAGTGGGAGTCTTGCAAAGTGAGAACCAATATCTGTTTGAGATAGCGAGTACATTAGGCAGAGTAGAAATTGAATAATTCAATGGTGGCAATTTTGAGTTGTGGAAACTCAAAATGGAAAACTTGTTGGTGGATCGAGACCTTCGGGTTGTTGTGTCTGGAACTATGCCACAAAGTATGAAACACAAAAATTGGGACCTCACAAATAGAAAATCTAGAGGTGTGATAAGACTTTGTCTGGCTGATTTTGTACTCCTGAGCGTCCATGAGGAGAAGACCGCAGCTTCATTATGGATGAAACTTGGTGAAATTTATCAGGGAAATTCTCTGGTGAATAAGTTATTCCTAAGGAAGAAGTTGTACTCCTTGAAGATGGAAGAAGATGCATCCATAACAAACCATCTGAATTCATTTAATATGATTGTTGCATAGTTGGCATTTATGGGTGTGAAGATAGAGGAGGAAGATCGTTGCATGCTTTTTTTATGTTCGTTACTTGAAACTTGGGACCATCCGGTAATGGCTATTGGATGTACAACAATTACTTTCAAGATGAAAGACGTGGTTGCCTCGCTGTTGTCAAAATAAATGAGGAGGAAGTCTACTGAGATGGCCAAGGATGCTCTTGTTGTTCGAGGTAGATCGAAGGAGAAAGCAAAGAAGGACAAGAAGTCTAAATCCAAATCTGAAGGGTGATCAAAGTCTCTTGGTAAAAAGTCTAAGGTGAAATTCTTGAACTGTGGGCATCCTAGTCATATTCGAAAGGATTGTAAGGAGAAAAAGAAGAATAATAATAACTCTTCGAATAACGACTCTTCTCAGAGTGATGCAAATGCCTTCATTGCAGCCTTGGTGACTCGGGCATCAGATGATGTCTGGCTGATTGACTCAGGTGCATCTTTCCACATGACGTCTCACAAAGAGTGCTTCATTAGGTATGTAAAGTATGATGGTGGAAAAGTGTACCTGGTAAGTGATTCAACACTAGAGATTGTGGCCGTGGAAGAGTCAAAATTCAATTCCCTGATGAAAGAACCAAAGGGATTGGTGATGTACTACACATACCAGGTTTGTCTTGTAAATTACTTTCTGTTAGTAAGCTTAATGATGCTGGTGTGGAAGTTTCTTTCTCGAGTAAAGGTTGTAAGATGGCTAGAGGTGCAATGGTTCTGGCTAAGGGTGTACGAACTGGCACTCTGTACAAGTTGGAGGCACGTCATGTTCAATGTAACGTCTCTGTAAAGTCAAGCAAAGTTTCTCGTGTAGAGAAGGAGGACGAAGCTCTTCTGGGTGCAATTTCCTTGGAGGTGAAACTCACAGTGGAGAAGACCATGTTGTGGCATCATAGACTCAGTCACATAGGTGAGAAAGGTTTAAAAACCTTGAAAAATAAAAATCTTGTTGAAGGGCTTGTTGATTGCAACCTTGAGTTTGATTTTTGCTAACATTGCATTTATGGAAAGCAACATCGTGTTTCATTTTATTCAAGTCCTCCTAAATCTTATGGTGTACTGGATTATGTTTATTTTGATGTATTTGGTCCAGTGAATGTTCCTTCATTATCAAAGTCTAGATATTATGTTTCTTTTATTGATGATTATTCGAGAAGGGAATTTGTATATTTTCTTAAGAGTAAATCAAAAGTGTTCTTTGATAGAGAATCAAACTAGAAGAAAAATCAAATGCTTGAGGATGAATAATGGTGGTGAGTTTTGTTCTGCAGATTTTGCAAGGTACTACAAAGACCATGGGATTAAAAGGAATAAAACTACACCTTATACTCCACAACAGAACGGAGTTGTTGAAAGGTTAAACATGACACTAATGGAAAGAGCAAGGAGTATGTTGAGTAGTGTTAGTCTAGAGCAGAAGTTTTGGGTCGAGGCAGTGGCTATAGCATGTTACCTGGTAAATCGTTCACCTTGTTCTGCTCTTGGTGAAAAAACACCTTTGGAAGCATGGTCTGGTAAGAAGCCCTCTCTGAGACATATTCATGTCTTTGGCTGTGAGGCATATGCATATGTGTCGAATGAGAAGAGATCTAATTTGGAGAACAAGGTTGTTAAATGTATCTTCATCAGCTATGGCGTTGGTGTGAAGGGATACAAGCTTTGGAACCCTGATACTGAGAAGGTTTTTTATGGTTGAAGTGTGATATTTCATGAGCTGAAACCTTCAACAGTTGATTCGCAATTAGAGATAGATAAAAGAGAAAAGAAGAATGATGTGGTTGAGATTCCTCAAACTCTAGACAAGGAGGAATTACATGGTCTACCTGAAACTGAGGATAGTTCCAACAGCTCTGAGAGTTTTGAAGAAGGAGAACCACAACCTCAGCCTCAGCTAGTGAGGAGGTCTAGATTTGAAAGGCATCAACCTGATAGGTATGGTTTCTCTATGTTGGATTCAAACTATGCCTATGATTTGATTACTAGCATTGATGAGCCTAGGACTGTGAAAGAGGTGATTAATATATCTGATTCAAGTTCCTGGTTGGAAGCTATGAATGAGGAAATGGAATCATCAAAGAAAAATGAAACCTAGGATTTGGTACCTTTGCTTGAAGGGTGAAAGCTTGTTGGTTGTAAATGGGTATTTAAGAAGAAGACTGGTCTAGATGGCAATGCTGAAAATTATAAAGCGAGGTTGGTTGCAAAGGGATATTCCCAGGTAGAGGGAATTGATTATGGATAAATATTTTCCCCTATAGCTAAGCTGACATCTATCAGATTTCTTTTGTCACTAGAAGCCGCGTATGACTTAGAAATCGAGCAGATGGATGTGAAGACAACGTTTCTCCATGGAGAGTTGGATGAAGAAATTTACATAACCCAACCTAAGCACTTTATTGAAAAAGGTAAAAAAAGCCTGGTCTGCAAGTTAAATAAATCTCTCTATGGTTTGAAATAATCACCTAGAATGTGGTACCAAAATTTTGACACGTTTGTGTTGTCAATGGGATTTGTGAGATCAAAATTTGATCATTGTGTGTATTACAAATCTGAAAATGATCGTGTGCTTATTATTACCCTGTACATGGATAATATGTTGTTCATAGGAAATAGTAAGACTATGATTTCTGATCTTAAGTCTCAGTTGTCTACAAAGTTTGAAAAGAAAGATTTGGGTGCAGTAAGGTATATTCTAGGGATGGAAATAACCACAAACAGAGAGAACAGAAAGCTTTGGGTTAGCCAAAGTAAGTATATTAACAC
This sequence comes from Sequoiadendron giganteum, assembly GCA_007115665.2. NCBI lineage: Eukaryota > Viridiplantae > Streptophyta > Pinopsida > Cupressales > Cupressaceae > Sequoiadendron > Sequoiadendron giganteum. The sequence goes on along the minus strand of CM021107.1, from coordinate 646,624,491 downwards.
TGTTCTGGAGAGATTTGAAATGAATGATTGCAAGCAGCTAGTTGTTCTACTTTTGCAGGGAACAAAGCTATATGTTGAAGATTATCAAAAATATTCTACTGAGAAGGAGGACATGACTAGGGTGCCTTATGCAAGTGCAGTTGGCATTTTAATGTATGCAATGGTTTGTACAAGGCCATACATTGCCCAAGTAGTGGGAGTACTTAGCCAATTTATGGCGAATCTAGGAAGGACACATTGGGATGTTGTGGAAAGAGTGTCTAGATATCTAAGGGGTACTTCGAAATATGCTCTGTGTTACCATGGCAATTTGGTTGGATCACAGAGGACTCTCAGCATTCGTGGATATGTGGATTCTGATTGGGCAGGGGACATTGATAGCAGAAGTTCCACCAGTGGATATACTTTCATGTTAAATGGTGGTGCAATTAGTTGGATGAGCAAGCAGAAGGCTATAGCCACTTTGTCCAAAATGGAGGCAGAATACATGGCAGCAACACACGCCTACAAAGAAGTTGTATGGCTTAGTCGTTTGTGTTCTAAAATTGGTTTTGATGTAGGGAAGATTATTATTTGTTGTGACAGTCAGAGTGCCATTTTTTTGGCAAAAAATCCCACTTTCCATGCCAGGACGAAACATATTGATGTGCAGTATCACTTTGTTAGAGATATGGTGGAAGATTGAAAGGTCTATTTAGAAAAGGTGGATACTCTGAAGAATGTTGCTAATGCATTGAGAAAGCCAGTGAGAACGGACAAGTTCAGATGGTGTGCAAGTTCGTTGGGCCTTGGGGCCTATGATCGTCAGTAAGTTCGAAGTTTGGAGGAAGCCAGTAAGTCTTCTTGAAGTGGGAGCTTGTTGGAAAAATGTGCCTCAATTTACTAGCTCTAACCTCTTTTAAAGACCTGATGAATTTACCTTTTGTTCATGCCTTTACCGCTATACCATTGGGAGCTTTTGGAGGTTCCGTGGTTACATGGTTTACCTCCCTACTGCAAGGCTCTTTGGTCAGTCTAGCAGTTGGGCGGTGTTATCACTATACCGTGGAGTCCCTCTTCTCCCTTGGAGGTGGCACAATGAACTCTGGTGGTCTAGCGAACAAATGCTTACCTCCATACCTTGGAGGCCTATCGGCTAAGGCATGGTGGTGCGATGAATCATGGTGGTCAGCATGGACATTTACCTCCTTACCGCGGAGCTCTTTCGGTTAAGGTGTGGCAACACGGTGAACCGTGGCGGTCAGCGTGGAAATTTACCGCCATACCGCGGTGGTCATTCAGCCATACCGTGGTAGCGTGGTGGCACCGCCATACCACGGGGGTCTTTCAACTCTGATGCGGTAGTGTGGTGTGAGTACCACCATACCATAGAGGCTTTGTCTACGTCGGGCGGTAGTGCGGTATACCACATTACCTCAAGGGTTGATAAATGGCGAGCAGTAGCGTGGTAGAAGGAGCTTGGGGCATAGTTGGTCGGTCTGACTCGACAGTCAAAGCGATGGACGAATGGTGTTACAACACGTGGCATGATCTCACTCGTTGATTTTACATCATTGTTGTAGATCAACAATTATTGGCTGAAAGTTATAATCTTTGAAAGCGATATGTAAGCATTAATTGTAAGATCTAATTCAGGGGTTGATAGAGTACAGATTTAGGTAATTCTTTGTAACAATATTTAATGCTGGGATGGCTTGATGCACGTTTGTAGGGCAGTTTGATCAGAGATCGAGATAGCTTTTCGGTGAAGCGTGTAATTTAATACTCTCCTTTGGTTGTTGGTTGAGAGAGTGAGAATAGGCGAAATAGAAGGCATAGAGATGAAGGTGACAGTGTAAGTATGAATTCATTGTATGTTGTATAAGCATTGTAATAATGAATGTATCAAATTGAAGTCTATGAGAAGGTCGACTAAGGGGTGTTGTTGTGAGCTAACATCTAAGAGTGAAGTTTGTAACTATGTATGTAATTGTTTACTGTAATACAAAGTGACTTTACTTGGTGTGGTGGGTTTTTCTCTTGTAAGGGTTCTCCCACGTATATTCGGTGTTATCTTTGTGTATGTTTTATTTTTGTATTTCTTGTTATGTTGTGATTGTGCATCTTAAATGCAAGAAAGTTTTAAATGCTAGTTTTTTGCACTTCTCTTCTGAAAATTTTGTGTTAGGAAAGCGTATTCCGAAACTTTTTCTTTTCCTTTCAAATCATACTCTTCCTATGGGAGAATGAGATCCCATTGTTTTCCATGTTATTTTGTAAGACACTTAAGCAAGTTTACAAGTGATCTATTGACCACTGCAGTCTACCCATCTGTTTGTGGATGATAGGCAGTACTGAAGGTCAAATTTGTTCCTAATTTCCTCCACAAAGTCCTCCAAAAGTGACCAATGAACTTTGAATCTCTGACTAAAACTATGGTGAGTGGCAACCCATGAATTCTAACTATTTCCTTGAAGAATAAGCCTGCAATATTTGATGCATCACTTGTGCATTTACAGGGAATAAAATGAGCCATTTTACTGAATCTATCAACAACTACAAACACATTGTCCACTCGCCTTTGATTTTTGGTAATCCCAATACAAAATCCATACTTAGATGTTCCCATGGCCTACTAGGTATTGGTAGGGGTTGATAAATCCCTACATTTGAGCTAGAGCCCTTGGCTCTTTGACAAATTCCACAACTCTCAACAAAAATTTTGACATCTAAATGCATTTTTGGCCAAAAAGAAAACCTTCTTGCCTATTCTAGTCTTTTCTCAAAACCAAAGTGTCCACCTAGATTGCCACAATGCTTTTCTCTTATCAAATTATCGCTCATGGAGAATTTTGAAACACACAACTAAGAACCCTTGAATAATAGTCCATCTTGCAACAAAAAATCAGAAAACTCATTATGGAGAACACCTTAAAACTTATTACAAACAGAGTATACCTCTTTGAAGTCTTCATCAGCTGCAAACATGTCCTTCAATACCTCTATACCCATAGTTTGAAGGTAGATCTCCTGAACCATCATGGATTTCCTAGTTAGGGCATCTGCTACCTTGTTTGCTTGGCCTTTTTTGTGCTTAATTGTGAATGTGCAGCTCTGCAAGTATTCAACCCACTTTACATGTCTAAGACTTAACTTATCTTGACTGTTTAGAAAACTTAGATCATGATTGTTTATGAACACAATGAATTCCTTGGGAAAAATGTAATGTCTCCACTTCTTGAGGGATTGCACCAATGCAGAGAGCTCCAAATCATATGAGGAATGCCCTATTCTTGCTTCATTTAGCTTTTCACTAAATAAAGCCACCAATCTTCCTTCTTGGCTTAGGACTGCTCCAACTGCAAATCCACTAGCATCACACTAGACTATGAAGATTTTGTTGAAATCAGGTAAGGAAAGTATGGGTTGTTGTGCCACTCTACCCTTTAGGTATTTGGAACTCCTTTCTACCTCAGTAGTCCATTGGAACCTCTTCTTTTTGTCTCCTTTAGTGGTGTCAATCATAGGTGAGAAGATATGACTAAATTTTTTATGAATTTCCTATAGAAGTTGGAAAGACCGTGAAAGCTTCTCACCTCTCCTACTATCCTTGGAGTTGGCCAATTGAGAATGGCCTCTACTTTACTGGGATCCATCTTCAATGAACCCTTGGAGATGACAAAACCAAGATACACTAGCTCTTCTTTCATGAACTCACATTTTTTTAGATTTATCATCAATTTCTCTTCATCTAACTTCTACAAAACCATGTCAAGATGCTTCAAGTGGTCTTCTTTTTTCTTGCTAAACACAAGGATTTCATCCAAGTAGACAACTACAAATCTACCTATTAAGGGTTTCAACACTTCATTCATTAGCCTCATAAATGTACTAGGGCATTTGAAAGCCCAAATGGCATCATCATCCACTCATAGAGACCCTCATTGGTTTTAAAAGCAATCTTCCACTCATCTCCCTCTCTGATCCTAATATGATGGTATCCACTTTTCAAGTCAATTTTTGAGAAATAGCACCACCCAAGTAGTCCATTAGGTCCTCCATTCTAGGTATCAGGAACCTATACCTAATAGTGATCTTATTAATTGCTCTGGAGTCTATACACATCCTCCAATTTCCATCTTTTTTTGGGGCTAAAATAGTAGGGACAACACATGGACTTAAGATTTCCCTTATTAAACCTTTGTCTAACAATTCTTGGATCTACCTTCTTATTTCCTCATTTTGTTTGGGGGTCATTTTGTATGCAGCCTTATTTGGCAAGTTTGCACCAAGTATGAGGTCAATGTGATGGCTTACACTCTCATGGGAGGTAAGGAGTTAGGAAACTCATCAACTGTTGTATCCATGTACTTATTCAACAAAGTTTACACCTCACTAGGTATACCTTCAAGTTTTATTATTGTCAACACAATTTTGGGTATGATTATGATTGCATACTCCTATCCACCTTCCTCTATCATAGTTTTCAAGAGTTATTTCTCCCCTACTACCATGACACTTGAACCTACTTGAGAATCTACACTTTCATCTTTCAAAGCAAAGAGGGTAAATGAAACACCATCTTTGTCAATAACATATATTTTTGTCTCCCCATCATATTTTGCTTTTTGTCAAACTGCCAGGGTCTTCCTAGCAGCAAGTGACAAACATCCATGGGGATGATGTCACAAAGGATTTTTTCTTTATACCCCCCAATGTTGAATTCAACCCATGACTACTCATTGACCAAAACTTGTTGACCTTTATTTAGCCATGACACTTTGCAAGGTGTAGGGTGTGGAATCCTTTTCAATTTTAGTTTTTCAACCATTTCCAAAGACACTAAGTTATCAGTAGATCTTGAATCAAAAAATACTTTGCATACCTTTCCATAAGACTTGCAAGTGGTCCTAAATAATTCTTTTCTTTGTGGAAGCTCCTTGGTTGTTAGCACCTTGATGAGTGTCCTTCTCACCATGAAAATCTCTCCAATCTCAGGAGCAGCATATTGAGAAGGAGAATTGACACTTTCCATATTCTCTTCTTGCACTACTTGGGATCTTCTTTCACCACCATATGAGCTTGATTTTGGTTTGTCCAACACTTCCACGTTGCGTGTCCAAATTGACTAAATTTGTAGCATCTACCTAAGAAGGAGCTTTTCCCTCTTCCTTTTCCATTGAATCTACCTCTTCCATTAGGTCTTCTACCTCTGAAAGCTCCTCTTAGTTCACCACTCTTCTCTTGTTGATTGCTTGATTCTCCTTGCTACCTTGGTGACTACCCTCTTCCACCAAAAGTTCCTCTACCTCTAAAATTATTTCCCCTACCTATAGCTTGTTGTTATTGCCTTCTTTTTATTCTCTCTTCTGCCCTAACTTCCATTTGGAAGCATTCTTCAATTGTTTTAGGAGGGTTGAGGGTGATTTCATCTCTGATGTTTAACCTTATACCACTTAGGTATCTAGCTACCTTTTCTACCTCATATTCATTGTGTCATGATCTAATGCTCAATCTATGAAATGCCTCAGTGTATGCCATCACATCTAACTCCCTTTGCTTCAAGTTCTATAGCTTCATGAAGGTATGAATGGCATTGTTTGTTGGTAGGAATTGACCTTTCACCTTGGCCACCATCCTATTCCATGAATTAATTTATTTATTTTCCCTTTCTCACTCTCTCACCTTGGACATAGTTCCACCATGTTAGGGCGGGGACCTTCAACTTGGTTTTTTCAAACTTCACTTTCTTATTGTGTTCTATTTCTTCAAATTCAAAGAGATTGTCCAAAGCATCAATCCAAGCCAAAAATTCTTCATTATCCATCTTTCCACCGTACAAAGGTACTTGAACTCTCACCTTTGGAGTGTTTTCACCCTTGACAACATTTAGCATCTTGACCATTCTCTTTTCTTTAGGGTCCAAGTCCCCATCCTCATCCTGGACTCCTATTGGAGGGTTCTCGCTCTCACCCTCATCCTCCTTGTCACTTTGGTCACCACTGGACATTCCTCTTCTTTGATTCTTCTCCAGGGCTTCTATTCTAGCTAGGGTTTCTTCTTGAGACTCCATATATAGCCTCTCTTTATGGAGCATATGTTCTTTTAGTTATTTTAACTCTTTGCTCATTGATTAGAGGCATCTTGCTTATGCCAATTCTCATTCACTTTCCCAATTTCAATCAAAACCTAAGCTCTGATACCACTTGATGTAGAGTAGGGTGGAGTAGGTTCAAACAACACAAAATTTTCAACTTCTTCAAGTTTCAAAACTTAGACAATGGTGGAATTCACAATTTTCCTTGTTCCTCCTACTAGGTCTCCAAACCTAGGTTTCTAGGCATATCTTTTAGAGAAGGTCGGTAACCCACAAACAAATGACCATCTCAGATACCCATTTTCCTTCTTTGTAACATATCTCATTTGGGACATAGGTTGTCTTGGAACAATTTCCTTAAACAAGGTCTGCTACATTGCTACAAGCCCTAATTGGGCCACTTTTCTAAAGCAAGTGTCCTAAATTCAATCACCAAAACTCCACACCAGTAGTCTTCACATGCCACATAGGGTCCCAAAACACAATTTGTTTCATCAAAATTCACCACCAAATTGTTGTCCTATCAATTCACCAATCTACCTAAGCCTAACACATGAACATGTTAGGCTAGGGCAAGGCCAAAATGACACCAAACCCCATCTCTTGATCAAATAAATCCACAAACACTAAACCTACATCTAACCATTCCATTCCACCGAGTTTGGTTGGATTTCAACGGTGGAATGTCCTACAATTCATGCTTTTTGTCTTCAAACCTTGGAAACTAGGGTTCACAGGCCACCTATAGAAAAATCCTTCAAACACCCTTATTTCTTAATGAAATACAATCAAATCACATGAAAATTAAAGAATGAACATCACTTCACAATCTCCAGTTCAATTCATGCCAAGAAATGACTGTATGGGGCCGTACAAGAGTCTAAAACACAGAAGAACCCAAATTTTTTGTAGAAAACAGAGTTTATTGTATTGCTCAATCACCAAAATTGTTGTAGAAGAATTGCCTAAAAGTGTGTGAGGCCTCTTTGTGTTTCTACCATCACAAAAACAAAAAACCAACGGTCTCTCACTGACATCAAAGTAACTTTTGCAACATTTTAACAACATTTACAAAACTCAACCAAATCACCCTATATGACCCAAATACATTAAAGATGGTCTCAATTAGACCTTATTAAATCAAAATATGTCTTGACACTAAAAAACACAACCTTGACACATATTTGCATGACAATGATTAACTCAACTTGACCACTTTTTCTAGGTGCTCCTGCACCAAATCGACACATCCCATGCCACGCTTCACAAATGCACTCCTCAGAAAGACTCAACAATGATAACCAACCCACTCATCCAACCTAAACCACTACACATGTGTTTAATTTTCTAGACACAAGCTCACACAAAATACAACTAGTGGTAAGGTAAAACCATGTACCACAAAACCATGTGAATACAAAACCACTAACCCCTTATTTAATATTGGGTACTAATACTTCACTTTATTTAATATTTCCCCAATATTAAATTATTATCACATGTCTCCCACACATTAAATAATAATACAATGTTACAATACAACATCAAGTGGTCCCCAAATAATTACCTAGTGTGATTAACCACACCACCAAAGTGCATCACAACTAAATAATCATTTAATTACAATATTATAATAAATCAATTTATACAATGGTGTACAACACCATATCTCAACATTCTCCCACTTGTTGTATACATTGCATAAGGGATCAATGCATGAAATACATCATAATAGCCATACATGAAACCACATGAATCTCAAACATGCTCTTGTGCTCCATCAAGATACCTGCAATAAGAACAAAGTAACCACCATCTCAAGCAAGAACTCATCTCATCCTACAACATGCCACCTATGGAAGAAAATGAACATTCCAAGGTGAAGATGCACCAATCCACGAGCACAAGCATCAAATCCAAGTGATAAGAAAGGCTCTAACCAAGCTGCTATCAACTGAAAAACCCACATGATCAGAAATAGAATCCACAACACATGCTAATGCATCCAACCATCCATACCTCCAAGGTATCAGTACATCAATAAACTCATGCCAAGAACATATGCAACCCATAAACTACAATTAAGCTCCATATATCAAACATGTTAATGAAGAACATACATATCCAAGATGTCCCACTACGTAGGTAATGTCAAAGAATATCAATTCTACCGATCAACTCTATATCAACATGTGATAAGTAAATCAAAGCATGAATTACCAAGAACAATAACAATTATCCACACATACAACCCAAAAAGCTAAATAATCTCTCACAATATGTTGCTACCATCCTCCCAAAAACATGAACATCTAGGCAGGAACCATGAAGAGAGAAAAAACATGTAAACCATAATGTCCTCCTACCAACACCTTAAAAATGCAATGTTGTGTCAAGTATGATCTCCTAAACAACCTTGAATGAAAAGCCTCAACAACATCCATAACACCCAATCTCGTAGATCAAGTACAACATATGAATCATGTAATAATGTCAGCATGGATGTAAGTCTCTCTAATCAAGAAGATCAAACTCAAAGTAACCATCCCCAATACTGGAAATCAGCCCATAGACCATCTCCTAACATTCCTCATCAAAGAATGATATATCATAAACTCAAATGCACAAGGAGATAACCATTCCATAACATCCCTCAAAATGAATCCTCTAGAACTAACTATCCATAGCTCAAGTTACATATCTATGAAAGATAAAGCATATAAACTCATGCTAAACAATCCTCATATGAGTCTCCATAATCAATCACCATGAATCAACTCAATTCCATGAGAAACAAAGCATGAAGCATAACACATCTGAAAGATATAATGAGAAAATACCTCTCAAATAATAAGTTGTCGAGTATACCAAGAGTGGGAATGAGAATGCTCGTCCAGGATAACCAAGCCATCATGACTCACTCCAAGAAAAATTTCCTCTATCGGTCCAACATGAACTCACATCCATAACCAGGTGAAATCCACTTAGTCTTCCTACTGAAACCTTCAAAGCGTGATCATATCAAGAAAATGTCTCTAATCACAAGAGAACTCCAACCATCACCTACATCTCCAAGTATCCATGAGCACCTATAACTATTCAATACATGACAAAATCCAAATGCAACATAGCACCATCATGAAGTAATCAAACAAATGATCAATGTACTCAATACAAAGAGAACCACTATGATCAATGTCAAAGCTCCAACTGTAGAATTAGGAACCTATCATGACAACATGATCTAGCCATCTCCTCTTAAGAGATCACATGCACTAATGAAAACATCTTGGTCTCAAATGAACATGTAATATGCCAAAATCTAATCTAGAATCAAGATTATATCATGACATCATAACAAAAACACTCTAAACCAAGAAATCATATCTCCAATCACATGAAGATAACCATCACCAATTATGCATCCACATCACTGCCAACAACTCCCACTAAACCATGATACGAGCTACACATGGCATCATGACTACCATCCTCTCCATGAAGATCATCTAGGTCTACACACACTTAACTGCAATGTCAGTAACATACAAGTAAACTAAGATCTCCAAGCCAAGAAGATGCATACAACCAGCATCAAAACAATATCACAACCCAATCCTATCCAACACTACCAATTCATCACTGACAAAAGCTCCCACTGAATAACCAATGAATGTAACAAGTTGTCATGACATCGTGATCAAACCACATGCTACAAGTCCTATGAACTAGATAATCAAGTACTCAAATCATCCATCCTCTCAATCTTGAAACAACATACCAATGCACAAATGATCATAGACAAGTCCAACTAATGAAATATGCAACAATGAATCAAACCCAGTGGATATAGACAGCCCACATTCGAGTCATCCCACTACAACTCAATAGATTGTACACACCTATAATTTGCATAACTCTTAGATCTAATCCATTGAAACATGCAAACTCATCATCGCATTAGTATCCTACAAATCGAGATATCAAAGAAGATAATCCTATAGACAAAAAGACTCAAACACCAAATCAACCACAGATCTTATTTTCCAACCATGTCCACAAATGAGTAATCATAGTCAAGGAACCAAAAAAGCATCAAGAAGATAAGTGCAATCTCCTAATACCAAACCATGTCACCACAAAACAACCACATACATGACCATGTCGTGTGAATGCATCAAATGTACCTACATACTCATAACATCATAACCATAACCATAATTGTACCTACACTCAACTATCACCCATATATGACTCCAAGTCTCAAACCATGTCCAACCATGTCCTCAACACTAAAGACAACCTATGTACCTATAAACTTGTACCAAAAAGCACCAATCTGATAATCAGTTGTAGCATCATAAATAACATATAAAAAAATGTACTCCCTCAAGGTTTTGCCTCTTGAATTGTTTGAATGCTCACACAATCACACCTTGAATCTCAAGATCCTACAAGTGATCAAACAAGTACCAAGCTAATCCTACTCCTCAAACTAATAAATAATCTGAACCACTATGTAGTACAGTGCAAATTCTCTCCAACATCTCTTCGAAATTGAAAATCCAACTCCGTATGCAAAAGTTGCGCTCAAAATAGTGAGAACGATAACATCTGACTTCCAAACCCTAAAAACATATCAAAATGAAAAAATCAAGGAACCAAACCAACTCCACAGCAAGGAACGCAAAAATAATTTTCCAACGACTACAAGAAGTCAAAAATCGGACATCGTGGGCAAAAATTATGCCTCCGGAAACAAAAACTGTCTAATCTTACTATAAGGCAAATTTTGGTGGATCCCACCCCCAAAAATCAATTTAATTTTTAAAATGTTAAAGCTGCCGCATTTTTTTAAGATTTTAAAATTAAAACATAGAAACATTAAAGAAAAAGGAGGGGAGCAGTTTAAGCATCTTGTTTTATAAACTAGAGTTTTTAAAATATAAAAGTTTTCGTTTAAACATGACTATTGGCCACCATTTCTAACTTTTATTTAATTCAAAGTACAACTCAAATGGGCGACATGTTTATTCAAGTGGTAGTTACGGGTTGAAAGTACAGACTGTCAACGTAATGGGTACGGGGTACGGGATCTATGGACCCCGGCCCCCATTTACTATTATTTTTTATTTTTCAAAGATTTTTTTAATAAAATTCTAATTTTCTTTTTTTCTTTTTGATAATATTTTCAAGTCCGACAACAATTATTCTCTGAAAAAAAAATCAAGGATGGGCTACAAATTTTTTAATTTTTTTTTTCGCACATGGTAAAATTGGGTTGAGATTAAAAATGCATTTTTTGAAACTTTTTCAAAATAGATCAAATTGTATATCAATCTTCGTCTTTTGGCCAATCTGAATCCAACCATGAGGTCCATTTTGCCTCAAGAGGTCATCTATTAAGTTTCCCCTACAAAACCCTCATATGAAAACTCAAACCAAGAAACCCTCTTTCACTCAAATTTGGAAAACTTCATATTTGCAATAAACCCAACAAATCTTGACAACCCAAAAGCCTAAATCTGCATACAGACAACTACAACATGTGTTTCATATCTTGTAATGCATCAAACCCTACATGCATGTCCATGGCTTCAACTTTGAAAAAACTCTCAAACTAGAAGTACGACAAAAATTCTTCAACCATAACAGCTTTGATACCACTTAGGAAATTATTGTAGTTAACCCATGATCTTAATCCATTTCCTACATAACCCATGAGATATAAACACACATACAAGTAACCAAAATGCATAGATCAAATAGACAAGCCACAAGATAGCACAAGATAGCACAAGATATACCTTGGGAAAACCCTCAAGAGGAAAAAAATCGGCCTCCAAAAGCATCCATATTCCATCATATTATTCAACAATAAACCAATAAAAGAGTTACAATGAATACCTCTGAAGCATCAAGCCCTCCAATGCATTCTCATATGTCCAAACATGAATCCACACATCCCATGCGATCCTTCACAAATGCACTCCTTAGAAAGACTCAATAATGACAGCCAACTCACTCAACCAATCTAAACCACTACACATGTGTTTTCTTTTATAGACACAAGCTCACACAAAATACTACTAGTGGTAAGGTAAAACCAATGCGTACTGATCACAAAACCATGTGAATACAAAACCACTAACCCCTTATTTAATATTGGGTACTAATACTTCACTTTATTTAATATTTCCCCAATATTAAATTATTATCACATGCCTTCCACACATTAAAAAACAATACAATGTTACAATACAACATCAAGTGGTCCCTAAATAATTACCTAGTGTGATTAACCACACCACCAGCTAGATCAACATTCCTAGTAGTACCCTTGTATGCTCCTCTCAGCCTCGCAAAAGGCTCAAACAACTCTAGATGTTACTCCAAGATAGGTGGGGGTGTGTAGTATGTGCCAATAGCCTTGTCTCTGAGTGAAGGAGGTATTATCTTTATGGTCGCTCGTTGGTAGAGATCATGCAACTCTCTCACAGACCCTACAAGATAGAAATCATGAAGTTAATTAGTTCACATCATGACATATATATATAAATCAAAAGCATGAACATAAGCATAATCATAAATAATATGTCATCACCTAGATCTTTGGTCAGCTGTGTAAAAATAGCCTCATCATGCATAGGAGGAATAGAAGATGTGCTAGCCTCTCCATGCTCATAAGTGTTGGTGCGTGTTGTGACTACTAACTATGATCTAGTAACACAGGTGGTGAATCTCTCTACTTGTGGGAAATTGGACCCTCATCTACTGTATCACTTCCCTCACTCATTAGTTGGCCCCTATCCTCCTCTTCGTTCTCCTCCTTGTTGGCAGATGGTCAACGCTCCCCTCAAGATTTGTGACATGGACTAACCTCCTCTTATGGATCCATTAACTTTTGTGGTTGTATCGGGTATTAACAAGTTGATCTTTTGGTGCTATGACAACCGTGGGGCCAATAATTGGTATCAGAGCCAAAGGTGCTAGGTTCGAATCCCCTCAGGTAATACTAAGGTGGATATTGTTGGTAGATGGTTGGCGCTCCCCTCGGGATTCATGATATGGACTAACCACGTCCCATGGATCTGTTAACTCTGGTGATTGTATCAGGGATTAACAGGTTGATCTTTTGTTGCAATGGCAACCATGGGGCCAACACTCCTCATCCTTGTCATCCTCCTCCTTGTAGTCTGAGTCTACTTGCTCATCATAGTCCAACTCTACCTCATCCACAAATAGGTTTGCAGCCCCAACCCCTATCTCCTCACCTATCTTCTCCTCCTCATCCCTCTAATTTGGAAGAAGCCCCACAAAGCTTATAAGCTGATCCATAGGAAATACTGAAGCTGGTCGAGCTTTGACCCACCACTCCTCATATGCATTTGTAGCACTGACGTCATCAACATCAGAGATTGGGGGCATGTTGAGATCTGAGTCATCTAAATAACTGGGTACAACATCATATACTGTCAGTCATCTTGTATCTTTTGGTCTCCGAGCACTCCGCACTGATTGCTTGTAAAATGGTCATGCTACTTGTGGCACCTATACTTGTTTGAACTGTCTCATGACACGATTGTAGTAGAATGGTCTTACTACATAATCATGCCTCCCCAGTAAAAACCTATCCCTTTGCATCCTCCTCAATTGGTGGGTCTCATCTGGCCACTGTGGTATTAGCTGGTAGGGTCCCCATAGGATCTCCTCCTGATCCAAGTGATCAAATATGACTCCATATTAGCAGATCTCCATACTGTCATGCTCATCTCAATGGATAACTAAGGGAGCGTGGATATCCTAGGGCACATATAGACAGAAATCCTATCGGCTTGGTGCATGTGATATGCTTTACGCACCAAACCTGTAGAACTGTACAATGCACCATGCTCTCGACCTCATGGTATGTGAACTATCCTAAATCATAGTACAAATGTGCAAGCATGTTGCAACCCCATGTGTAGATGGTCCTATGATGCTCCATCTCTTGTATCATGTGAACTATGCCTTCATCTAGGTGTGCTCCCTGGTCATCTGGGACTAGTACTAGTGCTACGGTGAAAATCATAATCCATCGTAGAAGTGGCAATTATGCATAGAGTAGCCACTATAGCTTGATACGTGGCCCCATGATCTCATCTCGAACTGATCCTCCAAACCTATAGAAGTGTACAGTGCACCATGCTCTCGACCTCATGGTATGTGAACTATCCTAAATCATAGTACAAATGTGCAAGCATGTTGCAACCCCATGTGTAGATGGTCCTATGATGCTCCATCTCTTGTATCATGTGAACTATGCCTTCATCTAGGTGTGCTCCCTAGTCATCTGGGACTAGTACTAGTGCTACGGTGAAAATCATAATCCATCGTAGAAGTGGCGATTATGCATAGAGTAGCCACTATAGCTCAATACATGGCCCCATGATCTCATCTCGAACTGATCCTCCAAGATAGTACTGTATATCTGCTCTCATCTACTTATATGTACGGTCCTCTATGAAATGGACTGTCTCGCCTCAAATGGGAATTTGGAGAATGGGATGTACGTCCTCTAGAGTGATCGTCATCTCACCAATCGATAGACGAAAGGTGCAGGTATCTGTGTCCCATCTCTCTGCTAATGCCATTAGCATGACATCATGATATCTCATAGGAGGCATGAGATATGCCCAATATATCCCAATAGCCTATAAATTTTGTGTATCCTCCTCTAATAGTGTGGTGACTAAGTCTCGTAATTGATAGAATAATCTATTGTCGAGATGCTATTGTGACCGAGGAGGAATCTAACAAAAAAAAGAAAAAATATCACCTATAAGCATTTTAAAAGCTTAAATCTATACATCAATAGTCAAAAAGTGTGCTAAGTTACTCTAGGGTACTTTTCTAAGGGTCCTAGACACTTTATTCCCCTTTTGGGACACTTGATGAAGAAACGAGACACTTTCGAAAAAGTGGGATACTTCACGAAAAAGGGGACACTTCGCAAAAAAAGGGACACTTTGTAACCTTTTCTTCCAGGGTTCTAAATCTATCTAGAAATGCATAAAACATAAAATAAATGTTTAAAAACAAAGCTAAGGTAGAGAAGAATCCACTTAGCGAATGTTGCAAGTCGCCTTGCGCTACCTCCTCACGTAGGCTATCGAGTCTCAGAGGCATGTATGCTCAAATGCTCGGCATTATAACTCACTCTCCATAAAAATTAAACTACAAGAAGGTAAAAGACAAAATGATTACAAATTACTTCACTTTTTCTCTTATATATGTTTAAATTAGGTCATTTGCATATTAGGGTTAAAAGTGTTTTTTCATCCACACTAGCGTATCAGAGGCTAGAGAGCTCCATTTTCAACGCCATTTGTTGTATTGGAATTGTGATTTTGCTCCCGTTCTCATCAAATTTCTATCACTATGTGGTATGGTACTTGGAAATACCTTATGATATGACTTATGCAATTCAATGTGGCTAGACAACTACCTTGATTCCACCTCCACAAAGCAAGCGAAATCAAGGGGGGGCATACATCTACCCTCGAGTTTGATTTTATGAAGAAATTACATAAGAGGATTTTTGAGCAACTAACGAATTGGTTTTGTAGGATGCGGTTCCTAACATTGTGGTTTTGCATATAACTACAGTGGGGGCTTCATTCTCCAATGCTCGCAAATGAATCCATATGAGTATCTTTTTATGAAATGAAGTTATTGTTCAAATTCCTTTAGCTTGCATATGCACATAGATTCATATGGGTGCTAAAGTGGGGGCGAAATGTAGTGTCAAAAATTGTATGCCCTTCTTGGACATAGTACAATTTCACACTTAATTTGGACCTATTTTAGTACCCCTGCATTCATGACCCTTTAAAATCATAATTAATAGGCCCCTAAGACCCTTTATTTTAGACCCCAAGGCTCATTTCAATTGAAATCCAGACAAAATCAACAAAGGCATTAATTTTCTAAGATCCCAATATTTGCTCACCCCAAAAAACTAGGGTGGAACTCATATGCCACCTTGGGTGTATGAGTCCCATGTGGCCCCTTTTTAGGGTTTGAGCGGGAAATTAAGGTTTTTAATTCAAAGTTTTGGTTGATGTCAGTATATGGGATCTAATAAATGGTAAATTAGACGAAGTGCTTATATAAACAAGGTTTCAAATCATTATTTCATCTAGAGAAAGTGATTCAAGATCTAAGCATTCATAATATCAACATAAGCACTCAAGCACTTTCACAAGAGTAATCAAGAACAAGGAGCACACAAAGTTGAATTCTTGCAGTAGCATTATAGTGTTTTTTAGGTCTTCAAGCTCACTTTCATTTAAGATCTAATGTTGTTGAGGATTTATGATGGTTATCTATGGTGAATCATAATGGATTCTAGGTTGGGGAGATGCAACTAGCCATCGAACCAAGCCTAATGAATTGTTTCCTAAGTGATTTCATCCTCCATTATCACTCTAATTTTTTCCTAAAGGAAGGGACATGCATTATTATGGCTTATTAGGTTGATTGAAGATTTCCTAAAGTGAGTCATCATCTCTATGTTTCTTGCATGCATCTTATTCTAGCACATTAGAACAGGGTTGTATTGCATTTTGATCTACTAATCTTAGATGCACTTAAGATTAGGGCTTGCACTCATATTTACTTTCAAGATCTATCATTTCTATCAAGGTTTAATTACCAAACTAGGGGTTTGACCAAGGCAAACCCCCCATAATAAAATCAACACAATATCTTGTTTTGTAGGCCCTTTTTGCAACTTCAGATCCAAAAGCAAAGTTGGGAAGGAAGAGCAGAGTTAGGAGAACAAATTCAAATCTTAATTTTCCAAAAAATCAAAATGGGACCGATACGCCACTAGTAGCGTATGAGTCTTGGTACAACACTTTTTCTAAATTTCAAAGGATTCGGACTTACCACTTTGAAATTCTAGTTTCTTCCCAAAAACCTTAAACTGGGACTAAATCACTAGGCCTGGCATATGAGTCCCACAATGCTTTGACAGTCATATTTTAAAGATTTTAGACCTTGTCCCGAGCATATTCAAATTTCTAGGTGCACCTTTGTACTTTCTTAGTTTTTTATTCTGATTTGAGTTTAATTTATAGGTCATATCACTAGGTTTTGCATGTTAATTGTCTTTCCAAGCCTTTACTTGGTGGTGAACCCCCTTTTAGTCTTTAATCACACCCTAGGATGCCTTATTGCAAATCCCTTTCCCTCATTCCATCCCTTGATTGAGATCTCTAAGGTTTCATTGAATGAAACTTGGAGGAAATTGGCGGTTCTATCTCCTAAAACATAGAGCGACAATTTTCAATGTTTCACCTACAATTCTCAACAACTCCAAACACACACACAAGAAAATTGAATAAAATAGTTTAAACACCAAAAATTACAACTTCATAATGAATTTATTTTGCTCAAAGTCTTGCAACTTATGAGGATCACATTCAAATTGAAATAATTACATATTCAGGCTTGAAGGCTTGAAGGAATACATGAAAAATAAAAGTAAATGACTTGTTACAGGCAACATAGTCATCTACATGTATGTCTCCTTGTTTCTTCTTCTTTTTGCAATTCTCCTTCCTTCACCTGTAACTATGTATTCTAGAAATGATGAACACTAATTCCTATGCCTTCACCAAAATGTTGTTTCTAGTTTTCCACCTTCCACCTACAAAATACAATCTAAAAATGCTTCCCTGGGAAAAGCTACGCCTAAGTTTTCCACTCCCAAAATTTGGAACTCCAAAATCATAAACTAAACAAAAAATAAGAATCAAACTCCTTCCACCACCACTCCAACAACTAAGCCACCTTCAATTCCACCCCCCTTTTGTAAAATTAGATATTGGCATCAAATGCAATTTTTTAACTCCCTAGTGCATGTCTGTACCACTCCCAACTAGGCAAGCCTCCACTAGCCAGCACAATTATTCCTTCATTTCTCCAATTTGAATTTCTAATTCAAATTGCTAATAAAACTCCTCTTGGGTGTCCCATTTCTTACCTATAGCATCATGGCACATTAATTACAAATTAAAATTTCATAACTCCTTAGAATCCCATGCCTCATTCTACTTTTTGGAAATTTAACATTTAAAATGTCAATTTTGATACGTTTCCCAATGTGAATTACAACCCAAAATGGTCCAATTATTCCAATTTGATTTTTAGACATTTAAATCATTCAAATATTCAAAAATATTAATCAAAACCATTCAAACTAAAATTGATTAAAAATTTGATGATGCAAGTTGGTTGGCAACCACATATTCACTTGCATCACCTCTGGAGTCCAAATCAAGCCAAACAAAATATAGAACTGACTTTTCCAAAAGGTCTGAATCCAATAGAAGACACTTTTTTTCTCTATGATGCACCAAATTATAGCTCAAGGCAATAAATCTCTCAAAAAGAGGAGAGGGGATTATAGGTCCGGAGCTTTGATACCATGTTGAAGTTGGGAAAAATCGATTCCACAACTCCCAAGGATCACTTGCAATCAAACACCTATCACAAAAAGAGAGAATAAAAAATCCATGGAGGCCAAGAGCTATTGATCCAAAAAAGCATGAATCATTATGAATATGCATCTTAATGATTATGCAATAGAGAATCCTTATAAAAGGATAATTAACCTAGAAACTCTAAGTGAGGATAAAATAAGATGATGACATGTGTCATCATCCTATGATATGAGACATAGAAAAAACATGACTTAAGTAAGCTTAAGTAATTAGAGAAAAAGGGACCTAATAATTAAATAAATAATTAATTAAGAAATACCTTTTACTCTAACAATGTTCTCGGTAAGTAGAAACATCTCATAATCTACAAGGAAGTGATCTAAATCATGCACCTGAGAGTGATAAATATTATCCAATACAACCTCATAATCAAAGCCCAAATCTATATCGTAAAAAAATGTATTGGGTAAAGTAGAATATTGAGAAATAGAGAAAAGAAGGGAAAGAGTTTTTACAATTATATCTGTAGACATCTAAATTTGACCACTTCCACATGGTCAAAATCATCTACTTTATTCGTCTATTTCATAAATAATGATTAAATAATTTATTTAATCATTATTTCATTTTTTGCCTAAGGTTCCTAAAGTATGTAATTTAATAATTAAATACTTTACCTTACACCCTTTTCTTCTCTAAATTAAATAAATAGGACAATTTATTTAATTTAGTCATTTGACCCCTTTTTGATCAACATCAATTTTTAATTCCTCATTTTCTCTCTCCTTGTCACATTCTCCATAATCCTCTTAATTTGGATTAAATTAATTAATCCATGATTAGGATGTGCACCACTTAATCAAGATTAATGTCACATCCTCCATAATCTCCCACTTGCTTCTAATCTTTCATTAATTATCTTAATCTTGTATTTGCACAACCTTAATCAAGGTCATTAGCCGCATTTAGCATACCTTTTTTAGTCAACCTTTCCATTTCCCTTTTTTTGGCTTTGACTCCCTTTTCCCATGTGAATTTTTAATTCACATTTTATCCTTCCAAGTTCTACCCTATCCCCATGCAAAATTCTAGAAACTTTGACTTGTCACATCACATGTGCCAAAGTCTTCTAGAATCTTTGACTTCTCACATCACTCATATGTGGCAAATCCCCATCTTCTTGGAAACCCTCTCTTATCCAATAGACTCTCCCAAGCATGTGAATTTTTAATTCACATTTATTTCTCCAACCACCTTCCCATTCTCCATGGAGATGTTTGAGGAATTCTAAAATTCCTCAAGTGTCTCTTTCACTCTCATTTGGGGACAAGAAATTCCTTTTTGAGGAAATTTTCTCATCCCCCAAGGTACCTACAAGGTACTTGTCCTTCCTCCACATCATGTACCTCTCTTCCACCTCACTTCCACATCACTTTACCCTAAGCCATCTCACATTCCACATGTCAAGATGTGAGGGTTTGTGATTCCTCAACTCACCATAGCCCTCCATCTTGGATTTGTTGGCTTAATCTTAACCGTTGAATTCTCTAGAGAATTCAAATTGTTCTATAAATACCCCCTCCTTCCTCTCATTTTACACAATTAGTCTTTTGCTACCAAAACTCTTGCAAATTTTCCATTCAAGCTTCTTTTGCCTTCACCACAGCATTTGGAATTCACCATTGCCATGTCCTCATTCATCTTGCATATCACCTTGCATATTTGATTCAACTTTTCATCCAAAGAGCACATAAAATATACAAAGATCAAGGGCCAACCAAGGAAGAAGCAACACAAAGGAGATATAATCACTTATCTATTTGTTATCTTACTTCTTTGCAATTTCTTTCCTTAGGCTAATCTTGAATAGTGTTTCTTATGTTATTCCTTTTATTGCATTAATAGTTAGTTTTGCATCATTAAAGATAGGGTGTAACATTTTAAGGGATCACAATATCATAAGAAGAAAAATGTGTAATACCGTGGCTTGATACAATTGGTGTAGTAGAAGTGTGAGAGTGAGACATTATGATGTTTCAATTTAGCTTATATGCATAACATTACCAAAGAAAAGAGACTGGGTTATTACGCTCACGAAAGGCCTCACAACACATAATCTAGAATGATGAATAAGAAGTTTTAAATTATTTTTGATTTTTTTTGAGTTTTTTTAAGAAGGGTTTTAAGAGTAAGAGAAAATAAAGTTTACTAAAATGTAGTATATGAAATTCAATTTGAAAAAGAAAATATTAGTTCTATTTGTCAAATGATTTGATTGGACACCACATTAGGACCAATTAGTTCTATTAGGAAAGAAACTAATTTATTACTAGTATAATAGAAAGAGAAAATTAAACTAGCTAAACTTAACACATTTTACCCTTGAGAAAATAAAGCTTTCTAACAATTTAAAACATGATTAAAATTAGAAATTTTGATTAAAATACATACAACTCACAGGTTTAACAAGACACATGTATAGAACTCTAAATATATGATAGAGAGGAACCTATACACCAAATTGGGAAGCCTCTATGAAGGATGTTAGTACATCATGCTATAGTTCATACAATAGGAACAACCAAGATCCACTTCTCTCTTGGGAAAACATGCTCAATCTATGCAAAAATAAAACAAGAACAACCAAGTAGATCACCAATTAATAATAGAAAATGAAATAATATTTGATCTATTTATTCAAAATAAAATAATAAAATAATGGAAAAGGGAAGATATTGGTAAATATTTGTGTGGTTGAATACCTTCATAAAGAATAACTTGTGGTTGCAAGAAATGAAAAATGGTTGGGGTTGTATGGGAGTTTTTCAAGAATGATCAAACCACTATTTTGGTCTTTTAACCTCCACAAAAATCAAATTATAAAGAGGAGAAAATTGTGTGTTCTCTTATTTTATGTCTATCTAAGAAATAAGAGAAAAATAAATTATATAAATTCTAGCACTAAGATTTAAATAGATTGAAGGGGATATAAATCCCACAAGTTATTGCAATAAAAATAGATTCTATACTAAGAAAATGATATTAAAAGAGAAAAGAAGATAACACTATCACCTTAGTAGAAGAGACAAAAATTACATGACCCCAAAGCAAGATGCACTAGAAAACCTTGTTGGATGTAGAGGTCCAAATCCTTATGAAGATGCCAAAATATTGTAGTAAATATTTATATGAAGAGATTAAAATTGAAATAATGATGTTATATGCTAAATATTACAAGAGAGTGTTATAGATTTCTATAGACGACCAAGAGATTCAAGAGTTTTTCTAATAACTAGAGCTCAAAGCATGAACGAGACTAAAATAAGAAAAAATTATTAAAAAATGCAACTTAGAGAGGAAGGAAGGGTAGTCAAGGTTCTTAGGAATTATTTGGGCATGCAATAGAGGTATTATAAAAAATCAATAATACAAAAGGAGGTGGTAGAAGTGTTCATAAATACTCACTTGATGACTATCACTTGTGAGACACTAGTGCATTATATTCAAACATCTATGTATTGCACTCATATCTAGCTAGCTTCATTTGCTAAATTCTTCAAACACCTTAGGATGAAAATGACAAGAAATCACTTAAATAGAATTATATGAAAATAAATATAAGAGATAAAACACAAACAAAAGTTCAACATAATTTGTGTACAAGAAGGCTAAGACAAAGGCTAAAATGAGCCTAAAAACATGTTAAAGGTGGAAACCAAAGTGAACACAAAATATAGCATAAAATTGTAAGGGTATGCAATTTTTTATGTTACAACAAGAAAAAATAATTTGAATTTAAATAAAATAGCCAAGAATTTAATTAAATTTACCTCTTACAAATAAGGGCATTATTGATGAGGTGGATATTGCTTGGATTCAATCTAGAAACATGGTCACACTTTTTCTTACTCACATTTTGCTACTATAAGAAAATAAAATGAGAAAAGGAAGCTAGCAAGAACTATTTATTTTTTATTTTATGATATTCATAACATGCTTATGTTATAATGTTATAATTGGGAATATTATAATGGGAACTTGCTTAATTTTAATGTTGTAGCCCTAAGGATAAAATAACCTATTTAGAATGAGATAGCCTTCTACAAGGAACATCATTAGAAATGATAACCCAAAAGAGATGCTTCAAGAAGGAAACATGAAGAAGATCCAACATTAAATTATTGAACAAGAGGACATTTGTCCCTAAAAATAACAATAATGAGATATCGACAACTATGAAGGGTACTTCAAAAGGAAAGAATCTTGTTGTGAAGTAGTAGCATGTTCCTTCTCAATTAGTGGATCGAGCTATAGACAAAAGAAATAAGATAAAGGAAAAGGTAATGATCTTGTACCTTATGGTTTAATAAAGTATTTCATTCATAAGGTAAATGACGTAATAGTCCCATAAGACACACCTCTACCTATGTATAGCCCTATTGATATAGCACATGTGTTAAGTCAAATTAGAATTTCAGTGCTAGCCGATGAACTATGTGGAATATTTGAGCATAGGGATAGAGTTTTGTCTTACTTTTCTAATGCTAATGAGAACGAGGAACATGTTATAAACCCTACTTCAACCATTGAGCTTAGTTAAGGAATTCACTATTCAACAATTATCTCAGTGTTAATCCTTTTTATACCACTCTAATAATTAATAATAAATTAAAAATTATTATCTTAAATTTATAAAAAAATCCAAATTATTATTTAAAAATAATAATTAAGTTTTAAACAGTAAAAATGGGTCCCTCTCAACAATATTTTTTATAAAAATAGCAATTTAATTATTCTCTCAATTTTATTTTTTTGAATTATATCTAAATTATTATTTTTTAAATTAAAAAAACATAAACTATAGTAAAAATTATATATTTCATTAATTTAATACCATTTTAAAATTCAAAATATATAGATTATCTTCAAGTGTTTCAATTTGAAAAATTATATGTGTTGACATTTCTTTTATAAAAGTGGAACATAATTCTAAATTTTCAACCATACAACTATCTAGAACATTTCCAAGGTGCATAAGCTTCACTTATTTATTATATGGCATTCACTCTTTTCACACAATTAAGCATTCTCTATATTCATTGATTACTATTTATATAAAGATTATACTTTTATTATGTTTATTTGATATGATTTGTTTCACTCTAAAACTCATTCAATCCTTAAATTAATTACATTTATTATTGTTGAAAGGCATGACATCTTGGATTGTTGTGTCCTAATCATGCTAAAAAACTATGTAGAGTTGACATTTATTTGATAAAATTAAGCTATAAAATAAATCTAAAATAAACGTCATATATATAAATTAGAGCACAACCCACATTATTTCTTAAATTGTAACTATAAAATAAAATAATAAAATAAATCTTGAGTAAATAAAATAAAATTATCAATACATATATCTTAAATGTATTATCTAAATAATGCCAAGAGAATATCAATTTGGAATTATTTTATTTGCTTAAAGTTTTTACTTTGAAATTATTTTATTTGCTACATGCACACATAAATTTTTATTGTATTTACATTGTTTGTAACTTTTAATTTTTATCAATTTTCAATTGATTTACTTACTACTTCCATCATATATATGTGACACTCAGTTTGGAAATATTATGTGTATTATTAAATATTAATATTTTAACTTGTTAACACACTCACGTCATTACACTCCACCCCTTTTTGTCATTCTCAATATTAATTATTAAATAATTCTAAAATAGATTAAATAACTCTTGTAAATAAGATTATGTTAAAATAAATAAAATTGTTCTCAAATAAATAAAAATTATAAAATATTTATAAAATAAATAAGAACAACTTTTAAAATTTTATTTCTCTACATTTTATATAAATTTATTTATATTTACATAATTCATACTTTATATTCTATTATGTTAAAAAAATTAATAATTTTTAATATAATATAAAATTAATACAAATAATTACAAACATCTATACAACCATTTTCCAAATAATTGATAAAAATATAATATAAAATTTTAATTAAATGAATCTCAATAAACCTTTAAAAACATAATTGAAAATCTGAATGGAAAATGCTTATATGAAATGTTTAAGAATAATATTTCCTAGAAATATAAATGTTTCCCAAGTCTAGATGTTTCTTCAACTATGTGAAAACCCCACTCATACAAACACTAATAAAACTTTATTATTATTTACTCCTAATCAATACCATAAATAGTTGTTTGGGGATTGATGTCTTTGAATTTTTTCCAATATATCCCGCCTTCCTTGAACATCTCCCTCAAATCATCCGTCCCAAAGTCTCTTAAAGAGATCTCCTTGAGTCTTCTCAGTCGCTCCAATCCCTCTCCCACTTTATTCACCTTCCTACAATATTTTAAGCTCAACTTCTCAAGGCATGCCATCGCTCCATCCTCCATTTCCGGAAACTCCTCTAATTCATCAAATCTCCAAATAGGAAAAAGGCGGAGATGTGGAAACCCTCCCGACTTTCCAAACGCCTTTGGCAATTCTCTGCACCTCTTGTTCCCCCACAACCACAAACTCACTAGATTGGGCATTGCTTCTAATTCCGGGTAATTACTGCAATCACAATCACCTAAATTGGGGTACCTGAGATTTGACAAACAAAATATCCAACTCGGCACTGCAAAATTATGTAGTGAGAGACGCTCCAAGTCTCTCATTGCACTCATTCTCTCCGGAAACTGCGGGAGATCCGATTCTTGTTCACCCTGCATTCCACGGATGTCATTTTTAACCCCCAGCCAATGCATCTTTTGCAAGGGCGCAAGGATCCCTTCTTCCATCCTCTTCAACTGCGATTCATCCTCAACTTTAAACCATATTTCCTCTATCTCACTCATCTTCCCAACATCCTCTAACCTTAACACACCCTCCTCTTCTTCCATGGACAGGGACAACCAACCATCTGATCGCAGTTTTCGCAAAGACTCCAGCTTTGATATTCCCTTTGGCATTCGCTCAAACGTGCCTTCCAAATGCTGAAGACACCTCAGCTCACTTATCCATTTGGGTGCCTCAATCCGCACTAAACCACTGCTACTTACACTAAGATAAGAGAGACTCTTAAGACTTCTCACACAGTCTGGTACCTCCTTAATCTCCGTCCATTTTAAATTCAACACTTTGAGAAGTTTCATCTTTCCGACGCAAGCAGGCAATGTGGAGATATTTGTGTAGCTCAAATCGAGAACACGCAGAACTTTCATACTGCTAAACAATTTTGCCGGAATGTTTCCCCCAATTTGGCTATTGTGGGACAACGACAGTGTGCGAACAAGTGTGGGAGAAACAGGACGCCTATCTGAGATGGCATTCTCGTCAATGCCTTTCTTCGCCAAAAATAGGCGACACCAGCGACCACCACCTGTATTCACAGATTGCGATTTGGAGAAGGCATCCTCAACACGGAATGCACATTTATTTTCTCTGGATATGAGAATGGCCAAATCAAGCAATAAGTCATGAATTTTACAATATTTCTCCAGATACTCATCTTCCCATACTTCAAGCAGACAGAGATTGGCAAGGTGGTCCAAACAATCCCACGGGTTCTCTCCTGCGGGGATGAACCCTTCTACCATCCATAGATATATGAGATATTCACAATTTATTTGCTCATCCTCGGGAAAAATGGAAAGATAAGCAAAACAATCCTTTAGATGTGCAGGCAGACAGTCGTAACTCAGCTTGAGAATATCAATGACAGGGTCCTTGGAAGTGCCTACCTTTTTCAGCTTATTGAACTTGGAGAGCCAGTCCTTTGACAGTGTAGTTCTCGTCAGAGATGCTGCTGTGGTTTTGATTGCAAGTGGCAATTTACCACATTCCTTCACAATATTACGGGCGACCTCCTCCAGGTGCTGCGGCGCCCTTTTTCCCTCACGTCCAGAAAACGCATAAGCACAAAACAACCTCCAACTCTGTTCATCTGTTAAATATTCCATTTCATAAATATGGGCACTGAAATTTGTGCAGACCTCTCTGCTTCTTGTACTAGCCAGAATTTTGAATTCAGTATTATCTCCAGTTGGGAGGCCAAGTCTGGCTATCAAATCACTCTCTCTAGGAGCCCTCCAGACATCATCTAACACAATAAGATACCTTTTCCCTCGCAAAAAGCCATGTATCGACTGTGCTGCTGGCTCTTCACTTACTTCACCCTCCTTAATTTTCTTAAATAAATTTTCATCTAA
Organism: Sequoiadendron giganteum; assembly: GCA_007115665.2. Classification (NCBI taxonomy): domain Eukaryota; kingdom Viridiplantae; phylum Streptophyta; class Pinopsida; order Cupressales; family Cupressaceae; genus Sequoiadendron; species Sequoiadendron giganteum. The sequence continues at coordinate 646,597,693 of CM021107.1, read as the reverse complement.
TTGAAAAGCTAGATCATGCTGCAACTTGGAAACAGAATAGAACTGAGAAACTGAAAGCCATGCAGATTTCTCATACCTTCCCTTTACGGCGTCGTAGACATGCTGAAGAAGATAGGTTTTGCCTATTCCTCCCATTCCAACAACTGCAATAATTGGAATATGGGAGTTTTCCAACAAATTCACCATGCTTTCAATCTTGGACTGTATCCCCACTGGTTTCGAATCGCTGGGTGGGAGACTCGATCTCTTAAACTGTTGTCCCTGGGATCTACTTGATGATTCTGCTTCTTCTTTGTGAGGCGCTGCAGCACGAACTATATTCAGAGCCATATTCAGTTGGTTCCCCTCTTCAACAACGGAGCTCATTCGAGCTTTGATCTTTTGAATCCTTCTACCCATTTTATGCCGAAGAATCAATTGATTACATTTCAAAGTGCATAACTGAGTAATAGTGGCATACATAGAATCCACAGCACATTCTTCAAGTATGTCCTCTGCCTCCCAGGCAATGTCCCGAACTCTATGAAGCCATTTTTTCACAGACTCCTTTTGTCTACTGCTCTCTTCGTCGGCTTCATTTAAAACACAATTGACTACCTCTATTTTGTTTTTCAACCATTCAAAGTCTTCCGTGAAACTAAACACTATGCTTAGCTCATTAGCCGCCTGTGGGATGGCCATCTCACAAACTTTTCCAACAACAGCCTCTGCAAGCACGGATTCCATCTTCAAATCTCTTTCTTTCTTTTTTTAAACTGAGAATTCTACCTCCTCCTAATCGAGTGCAGGCAAAACTGAGAGGAAAACTTGAATGGAATAAAATGGAATGGATGAATACAACTCAAACTTGAAAACCTTGGCTGCAGTGTGTATAAAACTGCCTGCAAAACTATCATTTATAACATCATGTAAGCCATCTGCTATTCTTTACTTGCAAATCCCGAAAAGAATAGGAATATTATCTACCACTTGTTAAAGCAAAGATTTAAGGGAATAAACTCAGCAACAAGAAACGCAAAACAAATGGGTCAAGAATAATATTATTGCAATAATTTTAAAGGAATAAAGCGACCAAACTTTACCCGAAGTAACGAATGTTGGATTTATTACTATAAAAGCATAAAAGAAAATGATTGTAGTTTGATTTCTGTTGGGAATGATATTCTATGGCCACAACCTGTCCTATTTGCGCTTTCCCTCTTTCTTTAAAATATGCTTTGGCTGTATATTTTAATCAAAAACGAGAGAATAAAGGAAAAGTTAAATAAAATTATATTCCCAATAATGTTATTAATAATGCAATCAAAACATAAAGCTTAAAACAAAATGATTTGATTTTGCTTTGCATTCTGCAATTGTGCTTCTTTTTATATCTTAATTAAGAAAAATAAAAGAATAAAGTAAAAGTTTTAAACAATTAATATTCTCAATCTAAACTTTCCTTTATGTTTTTAATAGTGGAGTGGAAACACTGTACAGATTTTGATGTTTTAAGTAAAGAAAAGAAATGAATTTAATTTTCCAATTAAAATTTTATTATATCAAACTTAACAAATAATGAAATTATATGATCATGTTAAATATAATATTATTATCAAAATATTCTAAAATAGATCATTTTAGATGGTGAATACTTGTCCAAAGTATTCTAGAATAAGAAACATTAAGGTTGAGGTTGTGGTCTAAAATTGTATATAAAGATTTATGTTTATTATAAATATAATTATTTAATTAGATAATAGTTACTAATGAGTATTTTCAGTTTCTATCAATTGTTAATGTTTATAGAAGTTTAAAACATTTTTAGATTTTAGTATTTTTTTTTTCAATTTAAGATTATAAGTGCAAGTGTGGTTTTCATCTAATTTTTTAAATATCAAAATTAAATATTGTCTTTGGCCAACTCAATTCAAACTAGTTATTATCTTTCAACTCTCACACTAAAAGATTCAAATTGCATCCCTAGGATATGTATAAATGTGCATTAGCCCTTGGTCATTAGCAACATCCATCTGTTATAAGAGATCATCTAAAATCACTCACTACAATCATCTAGCATACTCATAATCACTTCTAACTATATCATTCCCTTGTTTCGCATTAGTCACTTTGATTACATCAACATTTTACATCAACAAATACCAAGACCCTAGTTATTGCATTTACCCACTCCATTACTCATTAGACTTTATCAAAGTTTTGAACTTATCATCATACCTCGGGAGAGTAGGACATCTAGTTTTCTACCTCCAACAAAGGATTTCTCGATCGAAAGACGACAACGTAGATTCGGGACGCCAATGCGACACACTGTTGTCCAAAGGGAATGCTCACGTCCTGAGCAACAAAGAACTCAGGAACTTAGGAAGGTGAAATAGGGTCTCGCTTTTTAACCCGAATCTAATATCTATTCAACAAAGTGATAAAATAGGAAAAAAAACTACAAGAAAAAGACAAGGAGAACTTGGAGAAAACTTATAAGTACAACTGGGTGTCTAAGTCTTCGCTCCAAGCTTCGCCTTGCAACCTACACACAAGATGAATGAGGAGAAAATGTTGGGGTTGCATAGGGGTCTGCCTCAGTCAGACCTCTGCTTTGGTGTTCCCACCTCCACGAACAACCAAATAGAAAGAGCGTATGACCGAAATGGACAAAGGGGTGGTGAAAGAGAAACTCGCTTTAGGAGTAGAACCTGCACCACCAAGTATGTAAATGAACAAAGTAATCTAATCTATTCACAAATAGAAAAGAGGGAAAGAGGGAGAGAGAGAGAGAGTTACCACCAGGCCTCGACCCCCTTTAAGACGCACGTACGCATTGTTGAATGCTTGCTAGAGAACTTTGGTTGTTGGAGGGACCTGAGTCTGGTAGAGCTTCACTGTAGAAGTGTTGTTGTCAAGAATGAATGAGATTCGAGAGCGGAATAGCAGAGAGAAGCTTGATTGAATGAATGAACCCCCAAAATGAGACAAAATGAGGGGTTTTGTTGCATGCAAGGTCGACAAAGAGCTGTTACACCCGAAACTTGACTACTTAAGACACGTGTCAAGAGTCGAGATTCGAGATTCCTTGTTTCAAAGTCAGAAAACCGCTAGGATGTTAGTGTGTTGCATAGACATCCATGTGTCACATAGGCGTCCAAAGCCTAATTTTTCGGGAAACGTGTCATTAGGCTACTATTGCTTCGCCATTGATCCACATGGAACTAGAATTGGGAAATTTCGACTCATGGGAATCTTTTCATTAATGCACTTGGGTGTGATTAATGCTAGGCAAAATGGTAAAATGTGGAATTGTCCCTAGGTGTAATTTTATGATATTACATATAGACTCTAGAAAATCAACCTTTAGTACTTGCTTCAATCTTAGATTTTCCATTGTCTCATGAAGTTGTAAGAAGAAACCTAATGTTGCTTTGTCATCCACTAAAGCAAAGTACAAGGTAGTTATAACAACTTGTGAATCAATATGACTTAGAAAACTTGTTGAGAATCTTCAACACCCACAACATTATCTAACAGTTATATATTATGATAATCAAAGCATGTTCAAGATGCCTAAGAATCCAGTGTTCCATTCTCATACAAAACATATTGAAGTACACCATCACTTTATTCATGAACATGTTCTCAATGAGGAAATTGAACTAGTTTAGACATCAACCAATGAACAACTTGCAGATGTTTTCACTAAATCTTTGAGCATGGATAAGTTTGTATATTTTCATGAAGGTATCAGTGTTAAATGGTCCATTTGTAAATGGGTAGCCAATAAATCTATTTAGTATAGGTGGCCCCATCATCTAGTTGAAGTTGCCATGTGATAAAATAAAGTTTTTTTGGGGGGTGTTAAAAATAAATTATATTTAATCATACTCAACATAGTTGTTATGTACAATCATGTATGATACAAGAGACACATCTCTTCATAAGTGATATCTATTTAAGATCTTTGAATCTTTTTATTTGATATATAGAGAAAATCTATTCAACCCAATATTTTTCCTTAATTGCCTCTTCAAAATAAATAAGATCATAAACAAATAAAGCAAAATTTGATTGCAAATATTGATATAATTAGTGATAAAAATTAGAAGAAAGTATTAAAATGTTCTATAATTTCTACCAACTAAAAGATAAACTTTAAAATTTAAATAAAATTTGCTATTATTATAAATAACAAAATAAAATATAAAATAACATGTCAGCTTTTATCTCCCTCAATCTGCTCTTTAACCTTTCTCCTTCACAATTCTTGTTCTTAATTCACTTTTAACCAAGCTTTAATTTTTCCCGTTAGGCCTATTCATCGAAATGTACGTTTGCCTTTTGTCACTTGACACCAAAAATTATAAGCGATGAAAAAAAAGCAAAAAAAGTTAAGGTAAGGTAAGGTAAGGTAAGGTCCTTTTATAGTCCACGATACTAGGCGGTCTGTTTTTGGGTCTACAGATGGCTTGCAGTATATGGGACTCCTCATACTCCCAATATGAGGGAGGCACCTAACTCATGCTCCACAATACGAGGTGTACATACCTTTTAAGCAAACTGTTCTGTTCATGGAATGAATAATTACGCCGTAAGGCATTCCACTGCAACGACAGTTTTTCCGTGTACACAAAATTCCAAATGCCATTTTTTATTTAGCGTATGGGAAAACGTGGAGGTAGTTACAAAGCATATTAAATATGGTGTACATCAAAACATACTAACAAAATGTTTTTTTAAACATTGATCGGCGGAGGATGTTATTAAGTGGAAGGACAGTAGGGGAGAGGACCCAGTACCTGAGCATGTTTCAATAGTTGTGATAGTAGTTGTTTATATAATGCTCAATATTTTTATCAATATTGGACCAATAATTGTGACTTTAAAGTTGCTAGTATTGATGATGTCTACCCATAATTAAACAAGATGTATTCCTTTGATCTAAAAAGCAACCAATCATGTGATTCCACATCAGCGCTCAATAAAACATGCTGTGAATCCACAAGTATTGGTCTCACTTTTTTTTTGGGCCTTTTTGAACACCTTGTCAAAAAGCACGCTGATGTGGCATCATATTTGATGATGTGGCCCTGAAACCTTAGTTATAAGCAGGGGACTTGCCAAGTAAGCTGCTGTAAAAAATTGGGAGTGATTTGAAATTTCCACGTAGGATTTTGAGAAGCGCGAAGTTAGGGTGCACAACTACCGGGTCCTCTCCCCTAGTCGACACGAAATCTTATGGTGTGTCCCTATTCATTACGATTCATACTCCACCGCCATTATTTTTTATTTTCTTGTGATAATGGGAGAACATGGGGCCGCGACCCCCTGTATGGTGAGCAGTGCAGTGGAGAACATAGAAGCCATGCGGTTATTGTAGCAGTGACCACAGTTTGCAGTTTGGTTTTTCTAAGATTATTATTGCTTGGGTTCTACCGCTGTAGAAAAAGCGATATAGGAAGAAGAAGCAATAGGGAAAGGAAAATTGATGGATACTCCCAAAATCCCAGTAATGGCAATATGTCAAGGCAACCCAATGAGAACGACACCCAGGTAATATATATGTATAGAATTATACCCACCTTAACATTGCTTCCAATTTCAATGGCACCCACAGTCCAGATTAATATATGTATTGTATATATACTCACATGAGTTTTCCGTTTCAATGACACCCACTAACTAGGTAATACATGCATTGATTATATGCCCACATGAAATTTCCTTTCCAGTGGCATCCATTATCCAGATAAACTATTCATTGTCTATATACCAACATAGATTTTTCTTTTCCAGTTTCACTCATAATCAAGATTTTGTATTCGTTTTGGATCACAGAGAAAACACCTACACAGTTATTATCGTTGTCAGAAACATCCTTTATCATGTCGGTTTTAGTTTGCTATAGTTAGAGCAGGTAGCGTAAACCAGGAACTGGACTGCATTCAGAGTCAATATATATAAATGTAAGATTCAACTGCAAGAGAGTTGAGTAGTGATGACTATGTATTAAGGAATTTGCATGTTGTCTGGTGCAGATTTGAGGAAAAGTTCATCAGCAGATCACGTAAATCATCCTATCCCTACCATCCATGTTATAACACACAAAGAAGCCCAGGTGTTTACATACAGACAGCTCCAATTTGCTACAAACAATTATAACCCTGCTAATGTTTTAGGCAATGGAGGATGTGGGTTAGTGTATAGAAGCGTCATGCCTGATGGCAGAAGAGTGGCCATCAAACATCTTCATAGAGGTGGCAAGCAAGGAGAACGTGAGTTCAGAGTTGAGGTCTGCATGTTTGCCCTGAATTGGTGCTTTGAACTGAGGGACTGTGATTTGTTTTTCGTTTTTCAAGAGGATTAAATTATACATTTAATTTTGTAACAAGTGGACCTTCTAAGCCGTTTGCACTCTCCCTATCTGCTTGAGCTGATTGGTTACTATGCAAATCAAGATCACCACCTTCTTGTGTAAGAGTACATGTCTAATGAGAATTTGCAGGAACATCTTTACTCTGATGGTGAGTCCAAATTGTTGATTTATTCCAATGGTTGCTTTACGTGAACAAGAATAAAATCTTATTGAGATCCACATAATCTGTTGTTTCTGCAATGGTATCTTTTGGGTGCATCATCTTCATCTTCTAGCAACTTATTTTTCCAAGATTGAGAAGTTCATGCAGTTGCACACAAAATGAGCTGAGCTTAGGCATGAATCTCATCTGCTATGTATGGAAACCTTTTAATAGATCTTCAAAATCCCTCGTCCAGTCTATCCCCGGCAGATCAGCTCAGCTATTGGTCTCTACACCTTTCCATCACCAGCTATGTCATGCATTTCTCGAAGCCGTGGTAAACATTAAGAAAATTAGATAAAAAATAGTTCTGTTCTGGTATATTAAAAAGGGCTTTTCACAGAGATTCTGAGCCATCTCAAAAGCCACGAGTAAACATAAAGGAATAACAGTCTGAACACATATAGAGAAAATTATACCCTCTGTTTAGCTAATGCATGATCTCATGAGGAAATTGGAAAACAAATAAAAGATTTGGATAAGATTTCCACAAATATCATATGTGATTAAAGTCATTCAATTCAATTTAATTAAAATATTATTATTAGGAAAAATTTATGTGAGAGTGTAGGTGATTTCAAATTTAAAATTAAAATGTGCAGTCAAGTTAGGACTGCCTTAAATGACTCAAATATTTAAGCTGCATTTAATGGTACAAATTCATTTCGAGTTGTTTCACGTGAAGATTCAATTTACCAAATCTTGTCCCATTATTCTTCAGTTGAATGTTAGCATCATCTCAGTTCTAAAAATTATTTTTCTAAATTCCTGTCATCATCAAAGGGCCATAAATCATTATCAACCCCTCACCAAGGAAACCGATTCAACGAATCTGAAAGCAGAGCAACGGTTATAAAAGCCAACTAAAACCGCGTAATTAACTCTATCTTAGAACCTCCAATTCAATCATCGTGCCAATGCGGGGCCCGCAATTCCAGAGCCATTCCTCGCACTGAGTGGATGGATGCCTTCGTCATCCCGCAAACTACGCTTATATAACATCTTGTTCCTCAACCATAATATTTCAGTTTTGTTTCAAGAAATTAATTAGTATACCTTCAAATTCTGAGTCATGGATGCCCGAGCTCTCAGTAGTGTGACAGTCCCTCAATTTATGCTTCCTCTGCAGACAAAATTACATAGCCCATCCTCTACACGCGTTCCCCTGAAGAAGAAGATGCCTAGATTTGTTGTTAAAGCTTTGAGCTCTGGCGAATCAGGTATGCTATTGTGCTTTGCTTTGGTTTCCTGTCTTTAAGTTCAAGTAGTTATTCAGATATTGTGGTCGAGTTTTCTTACATTAAACTGGTCATGTAGAACTGGCCGAGTTTTCTTACATTAAACTGGTCATGCATAACATCGGAGCATGGTGGATGAAGATATGTTAGTGTTGAGAAAACTGATGTATCAGCTGAGAATGGAGGAAATAAATTATATTCCTCCACAACACTGAATGGAGTGGCAAAAAAAATGGTATCCAACTTATGATTCAGATGTTTGCTCCTCCTTAGTATGCCTGCAGAACATTCTTCTTAATACAAGACCTGGCGTGTGGCTATGGTGGCTTTAATATCCTTAAGTGTTGCAACTTCTCTCTTGGAGCTTCCAATTCATCTTAAGTAAATCACCACGGAGTTGCTCAGTAATTTGCATATGTAGGCATTGGTATATTTAATCTTGTTATTCGTGTAAATATTAAACAAGCAGAGAAATGAAATAGAAAACAGAAAATTAAAGAACAAGATACGAGACACGAATTTACAGTGGTTCGGCAATAGCCTACATCCACTCTCAAGCAGGGAATTACTCTATTAACAAACACCAATTAACCACTACATCACAATACATGATCGGCTACACATTTATACAAAGCTCTTCGAACACGAAGAGACTGGAGAATAGCAACAGTCATGTGACTATTGGGCTTCATGTCTCAACAAACTCCCCCGTGAAGTCCAACTGGCACAACCATACATTGTCATCCCCTGCATTTCCATTTTGTCTTCACATCACAGTCAGGCTCATCGAAGATTTGAGTTTCTCCAATGACTGTTCACAAACACAACAAATCAGTCTTCTCCATGCCAAATCGGAGTTAACAATTCGCTTATCCAATGTTCCGCCTTGTTCATTTTTTACAATAGTTGCCATACTGTTGATCAGTTCTTCTATTTTTGCATAATTCTCTAGCTGTTCAGCATCATTACCTAGACCTCAAACAGCCAGCTCAAGAACCTTTGCGGCGAGAAACTTTAAAACAACTTTAAGAACAATCAATTTCTCTTTGTGTGACTCTTGTAGCAGTCTCTCCTTCTTGTGTGGCTCCTGCAGCAGTCTCTCCTACAGCACTCTCTCTTCTGTGTGTGGCTCCTGCAGCACTCTCTCTTCTGTGTGTGACTCGGGCAGCACTCTCTTCTCTGTGTGTGGCTCCTGCAACAATCTCTCTTCTGTGTGTGACTCCTGCAACACTCTCTTTTCTATGTGTGGCTCCTGCAACACTCTGTCCTGCATATTTTCACCAATGCTTTGTCTCTGCACTCCAAACGCTTGTGGCAACTTGCTCTTTTTGCTTTCCCCTAAATGAGCATGTGAAAAGACTTTAAAATTTTGAAGAGGATGTACACCACTAGATAATGCTGCAATAAAATGTTGAACACTGATTTCCAATGTAGGGTCCGCGACCCTCTCCAAATAGCGTGTGCTCCACGAAGTGAAAAACCTCCGCCCATTACTCCCGAGTGCCACCGATACTGTTGTTCGTTCCCTATCGGTGTACCTCATATGCTTCACGCTGTGGACGTCAAGAGTAGAGATGTGATGGGTTTGCTCAACCAGCATCATGGTTTTGTCATGCAGGATGGGATTGGACATTAATCCAAACAAGAAATTCATAGAGACATTGGTAGAGAAGTCCTTCACGCCCACCTCAGACTTGATGATGGGCTGCTCCAGCAACTGCGCATCCTCATCCATCACCAGGGTTTCCACGCCTTCGCCATACACTTCTTCCACGGTGGGGTAGTAATTCTTGTTCTCTGCAAGAATGATTTGCCCTTCCATTTTTGTCTTCATGTCCATATCAAAATCCTCTACCTTCACAACTGCCGACAACATCTCCATTCTTTCCTTAGACTGGTTTTGGAATTCCACATACTTTCTATCATCTGTCGTCTCAGACAAAACATAATTATGTGCCTCCTCGTCTTCATTCATCGATTCCACTTCTTGACAATCGATGCCCAAATCTGTAAAAATAGAACGAAGTTCAGCCAATTCCTCTTTCAACTCTTCATTTCTTTTCTTTGTAGAAAACTCCAGTTCTTTTGTAATTTTTTCTTTCTCCATACAGTGTATTCGCTCTCTCAGCATCAAAATCTCCTCCTTTAGAAATACAATTTCTTTGTTTAGATGTTTCTCCCAGTTCTTAGCCTCTTCCTCGGGTTCATCTTCACTCGCTTGGTTCCAGACTGCATCCTCCTCTCCCAAGAAGACATCCTCCTCATCTCGGAAGACTAACTCCACAGTCTCTCCTTCAACCAGTGATTGCTCCAAACCCTCTTCTTTAGCCGAATCCAAACTATCAAGAAATTCCTCCATGACAGAATCAGCCTCATCATCATCAAATACAAAATTAGTTATACCCATTAAAATAAATGGGAAGTACCGAGAGGTTTCTTCAGCTTCCATCTCTGCTCCTTGGTTCTAACCAACAACCCAACACTTCTCCATAGCTCTGATACCAATTGTAAATATTAAGCAAGCAAATAAATGAAATAGAAAACAGAAAACTAAAGAACAAGATACGAGACACGAATTTACAGTGGTTCGGCAATAGCCTACATCCACTCTCAAGCAGGGAATTACTCTATTAACAAACACCAATTAACCACTACATCACAATACATGATCGGCTACACATTTATACAAAGCTCTTCGAACACGAAGAGACTAGAGAATAGCAACAGTCATGTGACTGTTGGGCTTCATATCTCAACAATTCGCACTAAATTTTGTCACAGTTCCTTTTCAATTCAAGCTTTTGAAATATATATTTCTTTTGTTAGTTATAAATCACATTTTTATGCAAAGCTTGATTCTTTCCTTTAGTTTATAGAAGTTGTTAAGATGTTTCTAAGATTTGTTTTAAGAATTCCTTTAAAAAAAGGAAGAGCGAATCATGTGTTAATTTTTTTTAAAATAAAGAATTAATGATATCAAGTTTTCACAATTTATATTGTTTGTTGTTGTAGGGGTTTCTGAATTAGATTGTGTGATTTCTTTTATGTAGTGTGATTCGAAATGTTGATGCAAAAAACCTCACGCAATCTAATCCAGTTAGATCCACTACTGGAATTGCTCGAATCCAAACAATGGATAACATCTTCTTCGCTTGCTTAACATCATCCCCATTGCAAATTGTAGACTTTGGAGGGTGGATTCTGCATTGGAAATTATATATGCAATGCCTTTTGTTTTCACTTTGATTTCAAAGCCAGCTGAAATTTATCCAAAATGGGAACTTTGGAATAGGGTATGGACATCCATCAAAGCATAATGGAAGCACTATTTTAGTCAGATATCAGAGTTGGAAATGCTTTGATAGAGATGTATGCAAAATGTGGAAGCATAGATAAGGCACGCGAACTATTTGGTAGGATGCCTCAAAGAAATGTAGATTCATCGAATGCCATGATTGTCGGAAATGCAAAGAATGCATCCAGACTCTGGAATATTTATTTTATGAAATTGATTTTTAAATATAAGTTTGAAGAATTTTATAGAATTTTTTTAAATTCACTTACAAATTCCTTTCTTTAATGAAAAAAAAATTAACTATTTTATGTTCTCAACGTCAGAATGAATTCTAACTTGCAAGCATTTAATAAAGTATCAAGGAAACTTGATTGATGGAATGTAAGATCAGCGAAAAGAACTTCATCTTCAGATTATAAATTTGACGGGCTGTGTGACCATATTTAAACATTTTTTTTGGTAAAATATAATATTTGTTTTAAAAAAATTAGTACAAAAGAAGAGAGATTTAAACAGTCTGTCAAAATTTATATAAATATATATATCTATATTAAGATATCTCAATAAAAAGCTTCTTAGACAAGCAAGGAAGACCGTCAAGTTTTAACCGTTGGATGAAGATAGAATTTCATTTTGCGTTCATTCCTATTTCAACTATTCTTCCCTCCGCATTATGGAAAAGATTATTTTCACGGAATCATCATTTATAAGCTTGAAATCTTTGTTTGGGAAAACAATATGAGAATTTGAATGATTTGATGCATCTTTTAAATACAATAAAAAGAAGATTAAGAAAGCTCATTATTGACACAACAAATTTTGAGTGCAATTTTTCAATGTTTAATGTGCTCTATTTTAGAGAAGTGTATTTACTTAAGTAAAAAAATTAAGTGTTTATTTAAGTAGTTATAAAAATGATGTGAGGGTTTTTTTTTTTTAAATTAGATCAAATGGTTTGAAAATTTATATTTCTATATGTCTTAAAAAGAGGAGGTGTCAATAAGTGAAATACAATTAATAAGGGGATCAGGGATGCAGAGGAATCTCAGAGCCAAAACAATCGAGGGTGATTTGGGTAATCCTTGAATTTACTCCATAATTGCTACACCACAATGTCATCCTTTAGATTCATATATTTGTATCATTAAGAAATATACATTGTAATGCTTACACAAAAACCTTGCCATATATCGGGCATGAAGTGATGGGTCACCTTATTACTTTGAGAGGGATTTTGAACTTGAGTATCCCACACTACAACTTTATAAAACAAAACCAATTATTGTTGTAGTTTGAATTGTTTAATGAGAAAATTTATACAAACACCAATGGGTTGGCAGCATATGGAGCCTGGAGCATATCACAATTGTTCATCTAATAAAGTCAACTTTCTTAAAAAAGTTTTGATGCAAACTCTTTTTATATCTTTAGAGTTCTTTGGTTGGTTCTCAATTATCTAGCCTATTCAAATTGTTATTTAATGATCCTTTAGTTTTATCAAAGGAGATCTGTACCAATGCTTGCTTAACTGATTGTGATACTTTGTCATAGGAACCTCAAAAGTTGGGCCTTATAGCTTTAGTTCCCATGAAAAGTGATCTCAGATATATTACATCACAAATAATGTTGAGAATAGCTTGGTAGAGGTTGGCATTTAGGATACTAGCATCTTATCCAATTTTAATAAATCCAATACTTTTTTTAGTTGTAACAATTGTTTGTCCATACATGATAATGAGCTTGATCCTATGCACTAAAATAACATTAGTCTCATACCCAATGAGATCAATAACCTTAAAAAGTTATACTTTTAGCTTTTAGTTTAAACTTTGGAGCTATATGCTTTAATTAGTTTTTGTGCAGTACCATAGACATTTAGCTTTGTAAATCAAATTAGTAATGATCTTACTATTAATGACAATATATTTCAATAGTCCATGAAAGTGTCATAATGCTTATAGCAAGTTGCACGATTCTTGTATTAGTGTTGCAGATCACATTCTGTGCCTGTCATCAAAAATAGGATAAAAGATGATGGATCATGGAGTCTTGCATTCTTTTAAATCATTGGATTACTTTCAAGATGTATAAAGAATCTAATAGTTTATGAGTGTTATCTAGAGTCTTGCATTCTCATACCTTAGTATTATTGCCAAAATGTTTCTCGACCAAAGTAATTTCATATATTTCATAGATTGCTGTAATTTGGTTTTCAGATAAGAGTCATAAATTGTAAGAATATTAAGTGATATATTCCTACTTTTTTTCCCCTAAATTATTGACATTTTGGGTTTAAAAGAGGATGCAACATTGCTTATGAAGTAACATAGTAAAGGCATGGCAACCTCATTGTGCTGCAAACTCACATTGTCGATATCAAAATATGGAGTTTTAATTGTAACTTGTATTGGAAACGCATATTGCGATCAATGGTTGTATTCGACTGGGGAATTATGTGGAACATAGAATGAACAAAGAAAGATCCAAAAGAGTTCGGTTTGTCCAAGGATTTGAAAGTATAGAAGATAATAATAATATTGATTTGGAGATATTTAATTATGAATTTTTTTGTCTTAAGTTCCCACGATTACAAGCGAAAAGTGAAAAAAAATATCTTATGGTGTTAATTATATAGATTTTATATAAAGATAGATAAAGTAGTTATAGGACATTCATCTTCTATAAATCGTTAATAGAATTTACTTATAATTTACCGTGGATGTGAGAAAGGAGGATTTTTTTATTAGATCATCCATGCCAATGTCTAGCCCATTTTTTGTTGGTTTTCCTTTTGTATTACGTACTTACTCAACATTAATCGCAAGCTTTACTAGTGTGTCAAGACACAGGTGATGGACTGTTTGGGAGCAAGGGTTGGGGTTGCAACAAACTGAAATAATCAACGAGAATACTATGAAGCTTAGAATAAGACATAAATCTTACAGTAGTCATTAATAATTGATTTTTTAATATATTTTTTTATTTGTATATTATTTTCAAACTCCTTTCAATGTTGGATCTTCTATGATGGATCTTGATCAAGAAGTTAACACTCTTGCTAATCCTTGCTTTCTCAAACAATTCATGTAGGTTGCCAACATTTAAGCTACTCTTTTACTGAGTATGAATATCCTCATAAACTGTGCACTATATGGTAAAGTGTCATTTTGTCTCCACCATCCCTTTACTGCAAAATATACATGTTCTCTCTTCTGAACATTCTTATTTATAGTCCATCTATTAGTCACACACCTAAGATGATGTGATCTGATCCTCAATTGTGAAATTAACAACCTTGTTTTTTTCTTAATAATTGTGCCTAAATACATTTTTTCCCCATGTTCTTAAGTTGGGTTAAACTTTTTGACGTAGTAAGATTTCCTCCATCCAATCTGCTTTGTTCACATGACAATATTGAATTTGTCCACTATGTATTTTTCTATTTCCTCATCAGTGTTAGTACACTCATACAACTTGTTGTCCCATTTGCACAACCATTTGTTAGTTTTCTTCATCCATGCTTTCTTCCTATGGCCTAATTCTTCCTCCACAATTATTTTGGGCCAGCAATGGTTATCCATGTTTCCAACCTTCTTTAGATAACTTAGAAGCCAAGTTATCACTGGTGCCTCCAATGGGAAATTTATTGCTTCAGACAAAAATAATTTCACAAGGAACTATAGTTTTGACTTTGAGACTACTAGTGATTATATGCTTTTGGTTTCTTCCTAATTTTCTCTATCTTTGTTTTGGCATACTACTTCCTCATACTTCATAGCCATAAAGGGCAATTGGTGTGACTAGAAAACCAAAAAGGTTTTTTTTCTAAGTTTTTCATTCCCAAATTTTACCTTTCTTACACCTATTTTGAAGTAAAATGCCTTATGTCCTCTCTATATTATTTTCACTCTTCAAGTCTCCCAATTGAGCATGTAGTGAAAATCAATTGCAATATATTTGTACTTTCACTATTTCTTTAATGGGTTGCTTTCAAAAAGAAAGTTGACTTCTTTCTCTTTCTTTTTTAATTAAAAAATCATGACCTTGGTCTTGGTAGTGTCTACTTGTATCTTAATTTCTTGACAAAAGAGTTCCAAGGCCTTTAAATTATCTCTTAACCCATGGACCTATTTTGAAACTAGGATAAGATCATTAACATGTAAAAGTAGCATCACAACAAAAACTACTAGTTGGATATCCTCCCTACTTGTTCTACTTAACCAATCATCTAGTTTTGTGTCAATGTATAGACCAAACAAAGTGGGGGATATAGGGCATCCCCACATAACACTAATCTCATTACAAAAACACTTGGACATTCCCTTTCATGTTCTAATTTTAGCTTTGACCTACTCATAAATTTTATACATTATATCTCTATACTCATCTGGGATACCCAATTCCTCTATTTTCTTCCACAACTTGTCTCTCAAAGGATTTCTTAGAATTGACCTAACAAGATAAGGTTTCCTCACCTTGAATGTTCCATATTTTTTCAATCAAGCTTCTAAGGATGATGGAATGTTCAACAATAAAGTTTCCTAGCCTAAATCTTACCTACTCTTTTTTATTTTTCCCTCTTTTCTTGCCTAAATATGGATTGTATGTACTACCATGCTCCCAAAAATATTACATAGAATAGGATTAACCATAACAATGCAGTAGTTAGATGGATTATCGATATCTCCACTTTTATAGAGAGGGTTGGTGGCACTAGTTGTTCACTTCATTGAAAAAGTCATATTTAGTGATGTCATTGAACATTCTGTTGATGTAGGGGCAAGGGTCAAAACTCCCCATTTTATATATTCAATAGGTACAACCCATCTATTTCTTGCACTTTACTACTTTCTAAATTCTTTATTCCTTTTTTGACATATTTCACTTAGAAGAGTTTTGTTCATGTGTTAATTACACAAAAGAGAGTGTTTCTCTTAGACCTAGTCTTAAAGGAGTCTTGCATACTCTAAGCATTGGGCATTTATGATATTGTTTTCTATCTATTTCCTCCCTTTCTATAGTTCCTTCCAATAACCTTTGGGATTGTGTTTCCCAAGAGAGATTAGCTCTTCCTTTCTTACATTTGCATACCTTTCTTTTTTTAATTGTAGCAATTTTTCATATTTCTTATTTTCCTTGTCCATCCTTCTTTTCTTCAAAGATCTCTTAATAGCCTTACATTTTTCCTCATATTAGAGGCTTTCTAAAAAAATTATTGCAACACTTTTATTAGGATATTGATCAAAAGAGCTTAAATAACTAGTAAAAATCATATTTTAAATAAAAAATAATGTGTCACTTGTTATTTTTAGTCTCATTGATCAGTGTCTATTCAAATTCTTGATAAAATCTTGAGTAATAGAGAGTTAGTAAAAATTGTTGTTACCAAATTATAAGCATATATTTGAAGGTAGTGGAAGAGTATTGTAGATAATTTAAAACTACACATGCAGTTAGCAAGATCACTTTGATCACTCAACAAGTCTTATCATATTCTAGTAACATCGCTTGGGTGAGAAGAACCAAGTTTGCATTCTAATAAAATAGTTTTATCTAACCAAATAAAGTCTGTTTGAGAAATATTATGTGTCATGGATAAATAGACATTGTTGATGAATATTCAAAGATCATTTAAACGATGTATGGGATTAAATTGTTGCAGAAATAGAAACGTAAACCCACAAACTAAATAATATTCTAGCTCAAGTTAGTTGCAAAGAAACAATAGGAAAGATTAGACAAAATAATAGAAAATACACAAATTTACATGGTAGAACCTTGGCAATATACCAAGGAAACATCCATGGGCAAAAGAATCAATATTCATATTTCTCAAAAAAATTGATCAGAATCTTCATGCAACTATTTCTATTCAATTACATAGTTTCCATCAAAGGCTACAACAATATATATATTATCTTCAAGATAACAACAACCATCAAACTTACAAATATCTAGACTTTTTTCCTTAAGGAAATTATGAATTATCTCTTAAGGAAAAAAAGATTTGCATAAGATAAGATTTTTTTTATTGTTTTATATTTTTTTATAAAATAAGATTTTTGTTTTATTATATTTATTGTTGTCATTATCCAAAAATCTCCACCTTGACAATAATTTACCTAATAAATTCCCATTCCCATTCATCACATTTACTAGAAGCTCAGAGAAGTCAAACTTCAACTCAAATTCTCTAACTATATTGGTTTTGTAAACATGTCTACACAATTTTTTGGTGTATGAACTTTCTCAAGAGCTACTCCACCTCCACCAATAACATGTCTTATAAAATGGTATTTAATTGCAATATGTTTGGTCCTACCATGTTAAGCTATTTTTTTAGCCAAATGGATAGCACTTTGATTATTATAAAATACAATCATCTTATCTTCCACTTTTCCAAACTCACCCAAAAGAACCTTTAACCAAATTTCCTTTTTGCATGCATGTGAGACATCCATATACTCTACCTCAATAGTGGATAAAGAAACTATTTCTTGAAGATTTGACATCCAATAAATAGGCCATCTTGCAAGAGTAGAGAGACTTAACTTTAAGTAGATCTCCCTTTGTCCAAATCACTTGTAAAATGTAAATCAACATAACCAAAAACAAAACCACTGCAACCATAAAAGGTGATATAATAACCACTTGCACCTCTAAGATATCGAAGAAGCCATTGCACTGCTATCCAATGCTCTTTACCCAAATTTTCCACCTATGTACTTACAACACCAACTACATGTGAAATATCTTACCTTGTGCATACCATCACATATATTAAACTTCCTACTACATTAGCATATGATACACAACACATATAATCCTTTTCTTCTTTATTACTAGGACATAAATTTGAAGAAGTATTAAAATGAGAAGTTAAAGGAATATTTAATAGTTTTGCATTCATCAATATTGAATCTTATGAGCATCTTCTTCACATTTCTTTTTTGTGATAACCAAAGCTTATCATGTTCCCTATCTCTATGTATCCACATGCCCAATTATTTTCTTTTCTCTTAGATCCTTCATATCAAAATTCCTAGCCAACTAAGCCTTTAACCTGTTGATCTCAACTAGGCTTTTTATTTCTACAAGAATATCATCAACATATAACACCAGGCTAGTGAATAAACCATTTTTCAAAATTCTAAAGTAAAAACAATGGTTATACTCACTCCTTGTAAAAAAAATTCTCACCATGAAGGAATCAAGCTTCTTGTACCATTACTTGAGAGACTACTTTAGGTCATACAATGGATTTTTGAGTTTACAAATAAACTCTTTTGCAATATTTAACAAACCTTTTTTTTGTTCCATATATATATCCTCATCCAAATCACCATATGAAAATAATGTCTTAACATCTAGTTTCTCTAACTCAAGATCAAGTAAAGAAACAAGTTGTAAAACAAGCCAAATAGAAACAAGCTTAAAACAACTAGTGAATTTTTTTTTTATAAAAGCCAATACCTTCCTTTTGAGAATACTCTTTTTATACCAATATTTCTTTGTACCATTCAAATTTATCATCAAAAATATTCATCAATTTGTATACCCATTTACAACCAACAACTTTCCTGCTCTCTAGGAGTTCTACTAGGTCCCATGCTTTTTATTCTTCTCCAAGGAATCCATTTCTTCTTTCATGGCTATTTTCCATTTAGCATTTTCAGTACCATTCATTGTTTTCTTGATAAAAACTAGATGCTCCCCATCATTAGAAATCAAAGCAACGGATGAAACATACTCATCATACCTTTTAGGTTTATTTCTAACTCATGTAAATCTCCTTAGATCTAGTTGTGGAATTTTGATATTTTTTTTTGTATATTTTTGCATCTTCTTCTTCTTATTCAAAAGCTTCTTGCTCCTTATTTTTGTATTTGGATGAGTTTCCAACTTTTTTTTTTTTTTGATGTTTTAGTGCGTGTTTATTTCAAATCAACTTCTACTAAAGTTTAATTTTATGAGAAGATTCACCAAAATATATCATGAAACTAATAATGATTTTGTGGGTAGTAGGGTCCCACAATCTATATCCCTTAATTTTGTCACCATAACCAACAAAAATATACTTCTTTGAGCTAGGATCCAACTTTGAATGCTAATATTTAAAAATAAGAGTATATGCATCACAAACAAAATTTTAAATTTGATTAATCACAAGAATGACTTGTCCATACCTCTTTAGGAATTTTATAATCTATTGTAATTGATGATAATAAATTTAGTAGATATAAAGTTGTAGAGACTGCTTCTTCTCACAACTCTTGTTGCAACTTTGCATGACTAATCATACTCCTTTCTCTCTCTAGAAGATTCTTGTGCATTCCTTCAACAACACCATTTTTTTAGGAGTGTAAACTATTGTTTTATGCCTTTTGATCCCAACATCCTTATAAAAACTTTTTAAATTCCAAACATATGAAGTTTCCTCCATTATTTGTTCTTAAATAGTTGACTAATTTTCTAGTTCTCTTTTCAACCAAAACTCTAAACTGCTTAATTACACTAAACACGCTATCTTTACATTTAAAAATATAGACCCACACCTTTCTAAAGTAATCATCTATAAATGCCACAAAATATGATGAATCTCTAAAAGAAACTTTAGTTGATGGTCCCCAAAAATTTGAATGAATATAATCTTTATAACCCTTACTTGTATGACTAAATTTTTTTAAGTTCTATCTAGACTGCTTGGACCATAAACATAATGTTTACATAAATTCAAATTTAGAGATTTAAGATTTGAAAGTAACTTATAGTTTAATAGTATCTCTAGCCCTTTCTCATGAAGATGCAATGGAGGATCTTGGTGGATGTAGAGGTCCAAGTCCTCATGAAGATGCTAAAATTTTGTAGTGCATACTCATATGGGAGTTTGGAAATAAAAATAAAGTTTTTTATATTCTAAATATTATAAGAGAGTGTTATATATTTCTATAGATAGCCAAGAGATTCAATTATTTTCTGATAAATAGAGCTCAAAAAATGGAGACTAAAATAAGAAAAATCTATTAAAAATAAATCTTATAGAGAAAAGAAGGGTGATCAAGGATCTTAGGAACTATTTGTCCATGTGATAGACGCAATATAAAAATAATAATCATACAAAAGGAGGTCATAGAAGTGTTCAATCACTCGATGACTATCACTTGTGGGGCATTAGTACATAATGCAAACATTTATATAGCATGCTCACATCTAGGAAAATTCATTTCCTATAGTCTTAAAATACCTTAGGACAAATAGGATAATAACTTACTTAAACCAAATTGTATGAAGAAAATAAAAAAATAAAAAACACAAACACAAGATCAACACAATGCATGAGAGAAGGATAAGACAAAGGCTTAAATGAGCATAAAATCATGCTAAGGAGCTAAACACCAAAATGAGCATAAAATATAACATGAAATAGTAATCGTATGCAATTTTCTATGTTACAACAAGAAAAAATAATTTTACCTTAAATAAAATGGTTAAAATTTGGATAAATTTACCTCATACAAATAAGGACATTAATGATGAAGTGGATGGCACTTGTATTTAGCTTTGAAACATGGTCACACTTTTCCTTTCTCACATTTTGTTCCTCATTAATAAAATAAAATGAGGAAATAAAGTTGCAAATGTTTTTTTTTTTAAATTTTATAATATTCATAACATATTATGGTATGAGAATATTATAATTAGAACATAGTTATTTTTAATGTTGTAGTCCAAATTATAAAATAATATAGTTTATAAAGGGATAGTATTCTACAAGGTACATGACAAAAAATGATAGCCCCAAAGAACCAAGGAAATAAGGAGAATATCCAACATAAAAGCTATTAAATAAGAGGTGAAGTTTCCCTAAAAATAACAAGAATGAGACACTTGAAACTATGAAGGGCACTTCAAAAGGAAATAATCTTGTTGTAAAGTGGCATGTTCCTTCTAAACTAGTAGATAAATTTGGAGACAAAAGAAAGAAGAAAAAGTAAAAGAAATGTCCTTGTTGTTGGCTCTCAGTTGTTTTGGTTTGTCCTTGATGCCAAAAGTGCTTCACTAATATAAGAATATATTTGATGACATGCTACATACATTTTGCGATGTTGGTAGGATGCATGATGACATGTCATTGGGATGTCGACAAGATGTATTCTCAGATTTGTTGATCTAAGGTTTGTTGATATATGACATGATGTTCCATTGATTGGTATTTTGTTATGCAGTTACAGGCTTCCATGGTTTTTGATACATATTGGTTCTCTGATATACAGTATGATATGCTATGTTGTTACATGATATATTTCCTCTGGAGTTCATTGGTTTCAGAGATGCTCAATGTGCAAATTTGTCAAGATTACTTCACTTTCAGGATATCCATGATGGTTTTGTTGTTTGATCTATTCTATGTGATATTCTTTCAATATTTATGATTATGGTGGACTGACAATGTTGATAAGGAATTGTTTAGGTTATTTAGGATTGATCATTTTCAAGATCATTTTAAGGCTCCATTTGAGGTTGCATGTCACTGGTCATTTGATCATATTCTAATTGATCATTTGCAGGTTCAGCTTGACAGAATAATCATTTCTCAGGTGACTAAAATCATTTGGACTTTCTTGTTACGTCTTAATGTGTTTGACTATGCACATTTCTATTGCATAAATCATGGCATTTCAATTTGACAATATCATTGCGTCAATGGTTTATATTGTGAATTTGGCATATGGATCGATCTCATTGCATTTCATATTATTAAAGGAAGATTACTTCATTAAAAGTCATATGGAAGTGACTTTAATAGGGCTTCGGTTTGTTTGATTGATCATATATAGCATCGGGCAACTTGCATGGTATTTTGTATTTGAGCACAATGCATGTGTGTTTGATCACATTGCATTAGTTTTTGTTTTGGTTATAAGGATATAGGTTTAATGTTGACTTCCATTGCAATGAATAATTGGAAAAGAAAATTTACACCATACTTTCCTTGGTCGGCATATTTTGTAAAAAGCATTTGTTTGATTTATACTCCTAAAGAGTATCGAGTGTACTAAGCATGTGATTTCAATGGACTAGACCTTTCAAAAGTCTTGGAAATGATATTAAGGATCAATATTGTTGATGTTTATTTCTGGCTACATGGGACTTGGTATTCATATGACTTCACTTCACTTAGTGACTTGGCATTGGTAGTGAGCGGTTGGTTATGATGTGGAATGATTTTTTCGGCATACGTGGCTGAAGACTTGTCATCAGTTTCAAAAACATAATAATGTTTTATTAATTATTGTGTCTTTGATTTGTTTTGGACTTCAAAACATCATTATATTTGATAAAGTCTTTGATAGACTTGAAAGAAAGAATTTAGGGGAATTTTATTTTGAAGCGTTTGGAACCCTAGCTGCCATGGATAGCTTGATAATTTGTTGGTTTTGGTGTCTTCTCTCAGCCGATACATTGAGGGTGTATGATCTTGTTTTGCTAGAGCTTGTTGGTAGTAAGAATTGTTTGGAATTTTCATCATTCTAGTTTCAAAATTGGAATACTAGCTATGAGCTAGTATGTGTACGATTGTGGAAATTAGAGGAGTTTCTTCCAGCTAGGCTATTATGAGTTTACCATATAGGTTCTGGTAGTCTTTTTTCCTTCATCCTTTGTGATCAAGTAAAATGATCTTGTGGTTTTGTATTTAAAATATTCTTCTGGAATATTCAGTTCGGTGCTTAAGGCATAAGCATTTTTCAATTCAAGTCTTCTGAGATTCTAGTAGAAAATATTGTTTTTGTTGAAGATAGAAATTTGTTAGAGTTTCACAAACCCAAGTTGATTTAATAGTTAGATTGTAACTGAATTGTTTCAATGTGGTGATATTTGTTGAAAGAGTTTATTTTGAAGGAGAATTATTTAGGGTTTGTCATTTGAACCCTAACCCTAGTTGATTTTCAGTTATTCAAACTGCATACAAAGGTTTTTATTTGCAAGGTCTTTAAAAGATGATCTTTAGGCATTTTCATGTTTAAATGGAAAAGGGAATATGAAGTTGTCATACATTTGATACAAAAGATATTACATTGAAAATATTTGTTTTGATTCTCATTTTATTTTATTTCAGGAAGATGTTGTTATTCTTATACAACATTTTTCAATGTGCTTAATGAGAATATACATAGTCTTCTATTGAAATTCTAGATTTGCAAAATCTGCACTTCTAGGGTTCTGATAGGATGCTATAACTGTAGTGCATTAAAAGAAGTTGGTGCTTCTTGGAATGGGTGTTCCTAAGTTTGTTAGGAGTTGGTGCTTCTTGGAATGGGTGTTCCTAAATCTATAAAGGAGTTGGTGCTTCATATTTTTTGCATGGAGTTGATGCTCCATGATTGTTACAGAGTTAGTGCTCTTTTGAGATAATAAAAAGGCAATTTTACAAGTGGTTTTTTATACCCCATGAGGGTTTTTCCACTCAGGGAAATTTTGTGTTATGTGATGAACTTTGTGCATTCAGTTTTCAGTCTTTATGTGTTTTAATGTGTGAAATCAATGTGCATAAACGTTAAAGTCTTTTGTTTCATGTAAAGATCAGATACTGTCATATGTTTTAAAGGTTCTTAAAAATAATTTCCACACTTTTATAAATGTTATCATAAGAATACATAAGGTTTTGTATATAAAGCATTGAAAAACATTGTTCAAGTGTTGTGATATGAAAAATTAATCTATGCTTTTACATTTATGTGTGAAGTCTTTATTGATCATTCTTTTGTTTGGAAAGTTCAAAAATCTTTACTTGTCCATTGTGCAAACTAAAAGATTGAATAAAGTTGTTCAAAGGTCAATGTGTTGCTGCAAATTAAATCTGTGAGTCAAATTAAATTTGGGAAAAGTTTTGTAACACTCTGATTCACCCCCCCTCTCAGAGTGTTTTGTCTTCCAACAATTGGTATCAGAGCGTGGGGTTCTTTCATAGGTCTAATCCACCTAGGATTTATTTTTGTCTTGGAAGTTTGTCAAATATGTCACAAGTTCAAGATGGTATTTCTATCTAATCGTACAATCTATGTGCTTTATGAAAACATATCTAATTTCTATTGATGTTGGTGTAAAGAGCTAGATCCTTGCATAAGCCTAACCAAATTAAGTTCAACCAAGTTCTTGATAAGAGGAGTAATATGGGTAAGTGCAAAAGAAATAGAAATCAAAAGAATAACACTAGTGTCAAGTCTAGTGAAGTAGCACCCCTGCCAGTTAATACTAAATGTGATCCTATAGTTGGAGAAGAAAATGTTCACTTAGTAAGTGAAAAAGAATATGAAGGTGATGAATTTGAGGTTGATTTAGAGGAAGAACTGCTTGCAAAGAGACTTAGAAAAGAAAATTAGGATCTTAAGGTATGCTTACAAGAAAGTGTCAATGTCAATAAAGTTGTAATACAAGATCATAATGATGATAAAAAATATTTTGAATTTCTAAAAGCCAAAATTGCTGATAGGAAAAAGACTAAAGAGGGATTGGAAGCCAAGTTAAAAGACAAGAATGAATTGTGTAATAAACTAAAAAATGAGGTTTCCTCATTAAAGAAATGTTCAGATAATGATTGTGTTAAAATAACTAACTCTTAAAGATGATATGATTATAAGTAAAAAAAATAAAATTGAAGAATGCAAGAGGATTGCAGATGTTGTAAGGTCTAATTTGGAGGTTAAAAAGATTGAATGTCTAAAACTTGAAGGAGAAGTAGTTGCATTAAAGAAAGATCTTGAAAGTGTCAAGCTTCAATTAGATAAAAATCAAAAGTTTGATTGTAGTACTAATATATTAAATGAGATGATTGGCAAACAAAAGCATTCTAAGGATCCTACAAGAGTGGGTTATAAGGTTGGACAAAGCTCTGCAGAAGAATCTAAACATGAGATAGTGTTTGCTACAATAGATGGAAAGAAGTTTACAGCCAAGAAAACACCAAGATTGAAGGTTGATCTCGGTCACCATATTGTTGTTGCTCAGATAGAAGATAAGTAGGTTGATGAAAGGACAAAAAGACTATCAAGCTTTCCATTTATCAGGTATAACCACTCTTAATTTCATGGCTATTGCTATTGTTGTAATGCTTATGGATATAGAGTGAGAAATTGTACAAGAAATTGTTGGATGAATAAAAGTCATAATCATGTGAGAAATATCAAGAGAGGTTCATACAAAATGCCTAGAAGAAATTATTATCTCTTGGGTCTAGAAAACACTATTATATGTTATAGGTATAATGGGTTTGGACACAAAGCACAACGGTGTAATAAATATTTGATAAAGCCATCTAGGGACTACATGTTCAAACAAAAGGAAATGAATACCTTGAGTAAGGAGAAGACAAATCATATACAAGTATGGAGAAGAAAACAAGATTCAGGAGGTGAAAAACCAAAAGCAAAAGATATTATCCAATGCATAAGAACTAGCTTAAAGTCAAGAAGAGATAATCACTTTCTATCTTTTAACCCAAGTAGTAATAATGATGATCTTGTTTGGCATTGTGTATCCTATGTCAAGATTTGTGATGTGATCTATTGTCATGGGAGTTTGAAGACTCTTTAGAGTCGTATGGAATGGTCCTGATACAAAAGACAAGATATATTTTTGAAACAACATAACAGTAGCAAAGACCTTTGACAAAACAGTGAATAGAACAAAGAAAAAGGGTATGTGTAGGATCATGATGGGCCAAAAAGTGGCGATATCTAAGTGATATGATGGCCCATGTGGCTGACGACTATTTTTTTTACCCAAAATTTATGAAACGAAATGGGTTTTTAAAGGAGATTCTCAGCTTTCCACCAATATAAATTATTCTTTACTTTGAATTTAATAAATAATTATTATTCATTTTCTATTTGAAATACAACTAAAGTCCTAATTAATAGGCTAATTGAAAAACATCTATAACTTTCAAACGGTATCACATTTTTTGAATTTGAAACATGTATCACATTCTATACTTCACATACTATAGGATTAAAAAAAAAATGAATTTCATGAAGTTTTGACCAAGTTAAGGTGGTTAGACATACAAGTTTTTTATATTTTTTAAAATTTGGAATAAAAAAATCATAATTAATTATTTACTTGGAAAAAAATTACAAAAAAATATGCATCACATCGGGACATGAGTCCCCTACTTATATCTAAAATATTAAAAAAAAATATTATCATTTTATTATGGTTAGGGTGGTTAGAAAGACACATACTTCTTATTTTTTCTCTGAAATTTAAGTACTACTGCATTGAAATTTCAAGTTTTCACCAAATAGATTTTTAATTTTTTAAAACAAACCTAGTTGTTTAAAAACTACATTCAATATTCTAAAAATTATATTCTTACATATTTTTGAAATAATATAAATAACTTATTCAAATTTTTACGTCAAGTTGCTTAACTCTGATTTTCTGAATTTTATTGCCACTTAAGGGCTTGTTTTTTCCATGATGATTCTGCACATACCCAAAAGCGATTTGATGTTTGAATATTTGAGATCGTGCTTCATGATTATGGAATTGTGATTAAGAATGGAAATGGTCTTCTTTTGCCTCATGAATTTGTTGCTATATCAGTCAAGGAGTTTCATTTTGTTGTCTCATGACATATTTATCATGATTCTCATGTCAAGGTGTAAGTCTTAGTGTTAAGCCACAAATGTATCATAATTTTTGCTTGTGCTCTATGTTGAGTTCTTGTTTGTGTTGGGAGTAACAGTGATAA
Organism: Sequoiadendron giganteum; assembly: GCA_007115665.2. NCBI lineage: Eukaryota > Viridiplantae > Streptophyta > Pinopsida > Cupressales > Cupressaceae > Sequoiadendron > Sequoiadendron giganteum. The sequence goes on along the minus strand of CM021107.1, from coordinate 646,570,840 downwards.
TGGGTTGATGATAACAATCATAATGTTATGGTTCAAATCATGGTTGTCTCTAGTTCTTCTTAGTATTATCAGTTTTCATCTTTGGCATGTTCAGTGACATTCTATTTGATATTCCACTGGATGGTGTTACATGCATTTTTAGTATTAAATCATGGATTGGATTTCATATTGATTGGTATAATAGTTGATTCAGATTGGCAAGTCAAATTTTTTTAGGAGATAGTTACTCAAGACAAGATAACATGAGTGAAAGCAACATTTTTTGTTTGGACACATGTCAAGTAATAAGAAGTGATCGAACAATGCTATATCATAGGGAGAGGTTTCTTGCATATTTCACTCTCATGGTAAAAAATACTTTTGGTGATTGGTTGTGGTACAATTTTGTGATCTGTACATTCTTAGCTTTACATTGATGTTGTGCAATTGATGCATACATTGATATTTTTTGGTCTCACAGTACTTGATTTTATGATATTTACATGTTGATGTTGCTTTTGTATAAGTCTACCACTATTGAAAATGGTATCCCTATCGTTTAAGGTCTTTGTTCCCAAGGCTGATGAGTCTTGACATTATTATTATTGCTTGTGTTTCTATTAATATATTTGAAGATGTCAACAAATTCTAAATAAAGGAACAATATCCACAAAGATAGTTAGCAAAATATTCTCAAAGTGGCATTCAGAAAACAACAACAGTTGGTATGATAACATAGACAATATTATGGCTACACAATACATGGTGATAATATATGAACAACAGTATAAAGGGGTTAGATATCTTTTTGACAGTGATAGTAGACTATATTTTGTGTTGTGATATTTATTTCATGATATTTGTGTTGATTTCCAATCCAGTGTACTTTGTGTACTTTTTCATTGTTATGGCAAAGGGAGATAGTGTTATGAGGTTTGTATTTTCTTGCTTGATGGTATGAATGCCTATCTCTTGTGTCTTTCAAAGGGGAAAAATATATCAGGTATGATCAAGTATCTATTTTGCTTGTGGTGTATGTTTGTTTTTGCATAACACAACGTGGTATATCACTTGTTACACAATAAGAATAGTGAGAACAATGGTTTGTGGTTTGACAATGTATCTTGATAACAATGAGATTAGTTGGTAGTATATTGGCAGAATAATGGTTTTTGTCACAGTTACTTTGGGTAGTATTATGGACAATTTTTTTTGGCAAAGGACAGTCATTACATTGTGTTTTTTTGGATATTGTCAAAGATTCATGGGAATGTTTACAGTTATTTTTAACAATGCACAGTAGCTTCTGCATGCTCAGTTAGTAGCCTATTCTGGTATGTAGACAGGGAGTTTGGAAAGGTGCTTCATCCTCTAATCAATGGTGCCAATAGCATATTTTGTATCTTTTGGTGATAGCTGACTTTGCTTGGTAGATTGTTTGAAAGTTTTTTTTTTCAGATTTTGAAAATGATGTGATCTTGTTTACTTATGATATCCATGCCAAGTAAGTGAAAAAGTGGGAGCAAGGCCAATTGGGAAGAGTATCTTTCAAGATTTTTTTGTTTTTCTCTCAAGTGTACTTTCATCTTGTATAGATTTTTGTCATATTATGACCGATGTTGAATAATATCATGTTTTATGGCAATCATGTGCTTGAAAGAGATTTGCAGTGAGATTATTAAGAATATTGTTTGCTTTGTTATCTCACATAGGGGGAGAAGCTCGTATGTTGTAGATACTACCTTGCAAGTGACAAAACTTCTTGAGAAGTGGATAGTTGATGCCTTGGTATATGGTCATTCATGTTGGTAACATTGTTTATACAATTGGTATTTAGTGCAGACTAGTTCATGGTTGTTGATATGATTGGTCACAATGTGGTAATATTTATTGAGTTGGTTCATACCTTTCTTTTTTGGCTTCTCAGTTGTTTTTCATGGCATTTCACAATCTCCTCTGTCATTCTTTGTCATTGAGGCAAAAAGGGGGAGAGATGATATGTGTTTTGCCATCAAGGACAAAGGGGGAGTTTGTTGGCTCTCAGTTGTTTTGGTTTGTTCGGGGAGTTTGTTGTCTCTCAGTTGTTTTCATTTGTCCTTGATGTCAAAAGTGGTTCACTTAAATAAGAATATATGTGATGACATGTTACATGCATTTTGGGATGTTGGTAGGATGCATGATGACATTTTATTGGGATGTTGGCAAGATGCATTCTCTGATTGTGGATTTAGATTTGTTGATATATGATATGATGTTCCATTAATTGGTATCTTGTTATGCAATTACTAGCTTCAATGGTTTTTGATACATACTAGTTCTCTAATATACAGCATGATATTCTATGTTGTTACATGATATATTGCCTTTGGAGTTCATTGGTTTCATAGATGCTCAATGTGCAAATTTGTCAAGATTACTTCACTTTCAGGATATCCATGATGGTTTTGTTGTTTGATCTATTCTACGTGATATTCTTTCAATATTTATGATTATGGTGGACTGACAATGTTGATAAGGAATTGTACAGGTTATTTAGGATTGATCATTTTCAAGAGCATTTGAAGACTCCATTTGTGGTTGCATGTCACTAGTTATTTGATCATATTCTGATTGATCATTTGCAATTTCAGTTTGACAAAACAATCATTTGGACTTTCTTGTTACGTCTTAATGTGTTTGACTATGCATATTTCTATTGCACAAATCATGGCATTTCGATTTGACAATATCATTGTGTCAATCATTTTTATTGTGAACTTGGCATATAGATCACTCTCATTGCATTTCATATTATTAAAGGAAGATGACTTCATTAAAAGTCATATGGCAGTGACTTTAATAAGGATTTAGTTTTTTTTTTATTGATCATATATAGCATATGGCAGCTTGCATGGCATTTTGTATTTGAACACAATGCATGTGTGTTTGATCACATTGAATTGGTTTTTGTTTTGGTTATAAGGATATTGGTGTAATGTTGACTTCCATTGGCATGAATATTTGGAAAGCCATTTACACCATACTTTCCTTGGTCAACATCTTTTGTAAAAATATTTTATTTGATTTATACTCCTAAAGAGTATTGAGTGTACTAAGCATGTGATTTAAATGGACTAAACCTTTTAAAAGTCTTGGAAATGATATTGAGGATAAATATTGTTGATGTTTATTTTGGGCTGCATGGGACTTGGTATTCATGTGACTTCACTTCACTTAGTGACTTGGCATTGGTAGTGAGCGGTTGGTTATGATGTGGAATGATTTTGTCAGCATATGTGGCTGAAGAATTTTCATCAATTTCAAAAACATAATAATGGTTTATTAATTATTGTGTCTTTGATTTGTTTTGGAATTCAAAACATCATTATGTTTGATAAAGTCTTCGACAGACTTGAAAGAAAGAATTTAGGGCAATATTATTTTGAAGGGTTTGGAACCCTAGCTGCCATGGATAGCTTGATAATTTTGATGGTTTTGGTGTCTTCTCTCAGTTGATACATTGAAGGTTTATGATCTTGTTTTGTTGGAGATTGCTGGTAGTAATAATTTTTTGGAATTATCATTCTGGTTTCGAAATTCAAATACTAGCTATGAGCTAGTATGTGTGCGACTATGGAAATTAGAGGTGTTTCTTCCAGTTGGGTCGTTATGAGTTTACTTGATAGGTTCTAGTGGTTTATTTTCCTTCATCCTTCGTTATCAGGTAAAATGATCTTGTGGTTTTGTTTTTAATAGATTCTTCTAGAATATTCAGTTTGATGCTTAAGGCATAAGCATTTTTCAATTCAAGTCTTCTAAGATTCTAGTAGAAAATATTTTTTTTGTTGAAGATAGAAATTTGTTATGGTTTCACAAACCCAAGTTGATTTTTCAATTAGATTGTAACTGAATTGTTTTAATGTGGTGATATTTGTTGAAAGAGTTTACTTTGAAGGAGAATTATTTAGGGTTTGTCCTTTAAACCCTAACTCAAGTTGATTTTCAGTTATTCAAACTGCATACAGAGGTTGTTATTTGCAGGGTCTTTAAAAGACGATCTTCAGGCATTTTCATGTGTAATTGGAAAAGGTAATATGATGTTGTCAGACATTTGATACATAAGACATTACATTGAAAATCTTTATTGTAATTCTCATATTATTGTATTTCGGGAAGATGTTGTCATTCTTATACAACATTTTTCAATGTGCTTAATGAGAATATACATAGTCTTCTATTGAAATTCTAGAGTTATAAAATCTACACTTCTAGGGTTGTGATAGGAAGTTATAATTGTAGTGCATTAAAAGAAGTTGGTGCTTCTTGGAATGGGTGTTCCTAAGTTTTTAAGGAGTTGTTGCTTCTTGGAATGGGTGTTCCTCAATCTGTAAAGGAGTTGGTGCTCTTATTGAAGTTGGTGCTTCAGATTTTTTGCATGGAGTTGGTGCTCTTTTGAGATAATAAAAAGGCAATTTTACGAGTGATTTTTTATACCCCATGAGGGTTTTGCCACTCAAGAAAATTTTGTGTTATGTGATGAACTTTGTGCATTCAGTTTCCAATATTTATGCGTTTTAATGTGGGTAGTCAATGCGCATAAATGTTAAAGTCTTTTGTTTCATGTAAAGCTCAGATACTGTCATATGTTTTAAAGGTTCTTAAAAATAATTTCCACACTACTATAAATGTTATCATAATCATACATAAGGTTTTGTGAATATAAAGCATTGACAAACATGTTCAAGTGTTGCGATATGAACAATTAATCTATGCTTTTACATTTCTATGTGAAGTCTTTAGTGATCATTCTTTTGTTTGGAAAGTTCAAAAATCTTTACTTGTCCATTGTGCAAACTAAAAGTTTGAATAAAGTTGTTCAAAGGTCAATGTGTTAATGCAAATTAAATATGTGAGTCAAATTAAATTTGGGAAAAAAATTGTAACACTCTAATTCACCCTCCCCTCTCAGAGTGTTTTGTCTTCCAACACTTGTGCCTTGTCATTTACCAATACATTTCATTCCTAAGACAAATGATCAAATACTCCCACAAGAAAAAATTCTACCTATTTATAGATCTATTGATATGGCATAAGTGTTTGGTCAAATTAGAATTTAAGTGCCAATTAATGAACTATGTGAAATTTATGAGCATAGGGATACGATATTGTCATAGTTTTCTATGTTAATGAGAATGATCAAGATGTTATAAACCCCAGTTCAACTATTGTCCCTAAAGAAAATGATCAAACTATTCATCTTTACTTAAAGAGTTCACTCAACAATAATCTCAATGTTGATCCCATTCATACCACTCTAATAGTTAATAATTATTAATATCTTAAATTTATTTAAAAATATTTAAATTAAATAAAAAATAAAGTTTGTTTAGTAAAAATGGAGCCCTCTCAATCACATTTTCTATAAAAAAAATATATTTAAATTATTTTTAAGTAAAAAAATAGAAAAATGAACTATTAAAAAATTATATATTTGATTAATTGGTCATTTTAAAATTCAAAAATTGAAAATAATTTTCAAATTTAAATGTTATATTTGTGTTGGTCATTTCTTAAATGAAATATGATTCTAAATTTTTAGCCACACAATTTTCTAGGGCGCTTTCAAACTTTGAGGTGCATAGACTTCACTTATTTATTATATGAATTTCACTTTTCTAGCACAATTAAGCATTCTATATATTCATTTGTTAGTATTTGTAACACGATTATACTTTTTACCATATTTATTTGATATGATTTGTTCTACTTGTAAAACTCATCCAATCTTTAAATTAATTGTATTTATTCTATTGAAAGACGACATCATGGATCATCATGTCCTAATCATGCTAAAAACCTATCTAAAGCTAAAATTTATTTAAATAATAAAATTATTAAATAAATAAAATAATTGTAAATTCACCACATACATAAAATTTAAAACACAAACCATATATATATTTTTTAAATTAAAATTATAAAATGATTCTTAAGAAAAATAAAAATAAAATAGATTTATCTAAAATATATTTGACAATATGAATTTGAAATTATTCTATTTACTTAAAAAAGTTATTTTATTTTACATTATAATTATTTTGTTTACTACATGAACATATACATTTTATTATATTTGCATTGTTTGTAACTTTTACTTTTAATCAAGTTTATCTTGATTTCAATGTTACTTTCATTATGTTTAATCCATAAGTTCATATAAAATAGAAAAACATTCTCAAATATTTATGTGATGGTTATTTTGAAAATATTATATTTATTATTAAATATTAATATTTAGACTTAATCTATTGCATTCCATCTCTTGTCATCGTAGAATGTCTCTAAGTATTAATTATTAAATAATTCTAAAGGTAAAGAAAATAATTTTAAAATAGATAAAATAATTCTTGTAAATAAATAAAAAATATTTTTAAAACTATAATTTTCTAAATAATTTATTATTAAAAATATAATATAATTTTAAATGAAATAAATCTTTTCTAATTAATAATATTTATTTGAAATAATTGTGAAATATATAACAAATAATATTTACACATAATAACAAATAATACTAAACAAATATTTACATTCTAAATGTTTCCCAACTCTAGATGTTTCTCCATCTACTAAACTTCGCTCATGCAAAGGATAATAAAACTTTATTACATAGAAGGCGTCCCCGCACTTAGTATTTGCGAGCCCTTTTCATGTCAGACGTGCAGATTGTTGGAGAGGTAATGGGATGGGATGAAATGCATCCTAGCGGCTCATCATTTTTCCGGGTTGTTTTTTCCACTCCTGTAAACTCTTCCTCGCTGGTATTGACCTTTCATTTCTCCACTTGTGTGAGGGTGGCGATGCATCAACAAAGCAGTTATTGCAGAAGATAGAAATATATGCATAGCAGTTATTGAGAAGATGTAAAAATTGGCACAACAGTTATTGCACAAAATGGACACAATTAGAGGTCAGTCGGATGGCCCTTTAATAGAATGCCCTCAACCTAAAATTGATTTCGCACACAATCCATATTTTCATTTTCTTGTATCGAACTGAAGCTCGAATCTGTTAGCTGTAAATCCCAATATTCTTAGGCCTAGTCTTTGTTTATTGTGAATAGATTGAAGTTGTACGGAGAAACTAGTTTCGCTTTGCACAACTTTTCCCATTGTCACCGTTGATAGCAAGACACATTTTGGCGCCTCTTCCTACTCATGCTTTCTAGAGTGTTGGGATTTTCTTTGAAGGTGCATCTCTGCCGCAACACTCTAAATTTCCATATGCCCTTCTCTTCTCTATTGATTTCGTACCCATGGAAATGGGGTCTTATTACATTGTAAAGAAAGATGAGCCAGGGGACGAGTTTAATTCAATCAATATACACCTAGGCTTTCAAAATACATTTTTTGGTTCTTTTTGAAGGTACTTTTCAGTAGTTTGCAGTCCTCAAAAATAGTAGGTTTCAAGCATAAGACAACAGTTTCTAGCCTCAAAATGACATTAGCTTTTGATCCTTGCAACAACTAAATTCTACTGTCCAAACAATAGGACTTCATCCTTTGGAAATAGTAGAAAATACAAACGTAAAATAGTTGTTTGTGTAGTAAATATCCCTACATGATGGCACCTTGTACCTACCATGCCAGTTCTGATTTAAAAAGCCTCAACTGTTTGTGTAGTCAAATCAGTAGTATTTCAGTCCAAAAAGTAGAGACTTTGGTTAGAATGGTGGATAAGATGTGGGGTTTCAAAATCCCTTTCATACCTCTTAAAGACACTTGCATATTGACTGATTTTATCTGAGGAAGCAATTTAATTTTACAATGATAGAACAGTCAAAATTTTAATTAAAAATATAAGGTTCAAGTAGTTTACGGGACACTTTAACATCAAACAAAAACCCATTTCCATTAAGATTTGATGGATGTCCATTCCCAGTTCCAAAGCTCCCATTTTGACACAGGCAGGGAGGATACTAGCCAAGGTTGTGGAATTTGACTTTACACTTGCTAATTGCATTTGCTTGAAAGTTTGTAAAGCCTTTTCAACAAATCCATTTTGTACATTTCCAGCAAACATAATGACATATTTTCAGGTAGTCTTTAAATATCTCATGTAATAACATACAATATATGTGTGGTAGTTATATTTTGTAGCCCCACTCTTATAAATTGGTCTTTGTATTCCTCATCCATATTAGAATTCCCTATATGCTTTTGGGATATATTGATAAGAATTTTGTTTCCGTGGCAGGGGTTGGAAAATTTATGAGTTTATGTTGGTGGGCTCTCAATATCGCTATTGTTTTGAGAGCAAACAATCCACCTTACTTGCTGCTCTAAATTGTAGCTATTGAAGTGCACCTGCTTACAGTCATAAGCTCTTAATGGGTATCTTGTTTTGAATAAAACTTGTGATTACAGTGTGCATAGCTTATCAATTTTCAAGCATTGTTTACCTATTTTGACTTAATGCCTTGAGTACTAGATTGAATGTAGTTGTGCAAATGTCTCTGCTTACAATCACAAGCTCTTAATGGGTGTCCTATTTTGAATTTAACTTGTCACTGTGTGCATAGCTTATCAATTTTGAAGCATTGTTTACCTATTTTGACTTAATGCCTTGAGTACTAGATTGAATGTAGTTGTCCAACGGTCTCTGCTTACAATCATAAGCTCTTAATGGGTGTCCTATTTTGAATTAAAGTTTTGATTGTGTGCATAGGTTATCAATTTTGAAGCATTGTGCACCTATTTTGACTTATTGCCTTGAGTACTAGATTGAATGTAGTTGTGCAAATGTCTCTGCTTAGTGATTGCTCTGTAATTCATGTGAATTGGTTCTTACTATGTTGATGTTGGTGTTGATACAGGCATTGGCTTTGCTTCCAAGAGCACCTACCTCTTTGGAAAGGCACATGTACAAATCAAACTTATTGCAGGGGACTCTGTTGGCACTGTCACTGCCTTCTATGTAATTATCTGCATATTATACCTTTCATCTTTTCAATTTGATTTTTGCATGATTGATCAAATTTTTAAGTTTAGTTTGAAAAACATAGAATTTCTTTCTTTTATTTAAGTTTTAAGTAGAAAATCTCAAACTGTTAAATTCCCCTTGTAATTTATGTAATTTGTGAATGTTGTAAACTTTTTCCTTTTTGTTGTGTTTATTTAATGAAGGGAAGCCTCCCATAGATGGTACGGGAAAGATTTTGTTTCAGATGTTGTGAAATCACTTGCTGACCTTGACAATTTTATTTGCCAACAAAGAAAAGCATTAAACATTTAGTTTTAATCTAAATATGGCCCATGATGTTCAAATAGTTAATGTTGTTGTGAACCTGAATCTGAAAATGTTAACTACAGCCAATACACAAATATGTACGACAATAAATAACTGAAATATCAATTTGTAAATATTTTTCCTTACAAGAGTATCTGTAAAAATGAATACACTCCATAGGATGTAGTATTATATATAAAGTAATAAGAATGATTTCATTCTAATATGTTCTCAATAGTGCATAGGTTTTTAAAACTGTGAAATGATATTTATATTTAATACATATGTTATATATCTATGGTTGTTTTCATATGTGATATTATTGTAATGCATAGTGTTAGATCCCTATTTGCTTCTTCACATACAGATTTTAAGAACTGTGAAATGAATTTAATGTTTATTTGGTAGTTTTCAATTTCTTGTACATAGTGTTAGATCGCTATTTGCTTTTTCACGTACATAATTTTTAATTTTAAGTGTGCAATGAATTTTATGTTTATTTGGTGGTTTTAAATTTTATGTTTTTGCTTCAGCAAAAGCTCTCAATTCTAATATATTTAGATCTAATTTTTGTTTATTGTGAATAGATTGAAACAACGGCTCTAAGGAGGTTGGTTTTGGTTTGTCTCACTTTTAAGCGACTTCTGCCCATTTTATCTCTTTTGCATCGTTGCCAGCAAGACACATTTTTTCCTAAATCTTACGGTAAGTCACTTGCTAGATCATTCTGTGTTGTGTTGTATTTCTTTCTAAACACTTCTATTGTTACCTATCAAATTAATAGATTTTATAAATTGTGAAACTGATTTTATATGAAACACATACATGTTCCATACCTATGGCTGTTTTCATCTATGATATTATTGTAAAACATAGTGTTAGATCCCTATATGCTTCTGCACGTACAGATTTTCAGAACTTGTGAAACAAATTTTATGTTTATTTTATAACACAACATAGAGGAAAACTAAATGATTTCTGAAAAACACACCATATTGATAGAAGATAATGAAAACAAAGAAATAGAAAATAGAAAGCATCAATAGTAAATAGAAAACATAAAAGCAGTCAAGTTGAATAAGAAAGGGAGTCAAAAGCATAGGTCATCATAAGATTGATATTATGAATTATAAAGCAAGATTTTTCTTTGCCTTCATTGAATGATATGTCATGCCCCTAAGACAAATAGCTTACAGCCCACACAACAGAAGTAACACAAACAACTTACAACCCCTACTACAGACTTGTTAGTAACACAAATAGCATCATAATTATTTAAGATCGGGTGTACATTCTGAAGAAAGGACAGCCACAAAGATTAGAACATCCAAATCAACCAACCATAGCCTACAAACCAAGATACATCATCATATAATCAATTATCTGTACTACCAAATTCAAATATAGTTTGTATTTCTCATAAATATTTGCTATATATTTAATTGAAAAGTTTGTTTTACACCTTGTTTGTAAAGTGCAACATATAATACATCCTGCTTCTAATTTGTTAATTCCTTTGTAATTAATTAGCATTTTTTTCTCATTCATTTATATGCTTACCTATATATGTCGTACTTCAACTTATACATATATTTCATCCACTCATGCTAGGTCATGGCTACAAACTCAAATACTCCTATACAACCAAACCCCTCCATTCCAGTGCATCCAACACAAGCAGTTTCAGAGTCATCGTCGACTGTTAATAAACCAGACTCAATTCACACAGCCATTCAATATCTTGCTGCAACTATATCTAATAGTTTCCACGACATCGTTGAAAAACTCAAACTTGCATGCCAAACAACAAGTCCTATCAAAGAAGTGGATATCGAGATGCTTCAAGACTCAGTGTCAACTTAGCAATCCAACTACAAAAAATTAGAGGGCTTGTGCAATTTCCTAAGGGAATTTAAATATGATCAACACTATAATACTACTGCAGCTCCTGCGATAATCGTTGCATTCCAAAGTTACCTTGACAGCCTTTAGTCCTCTATAACTTTTTCTTATTGTGCCTATACTATGCCTACTTATGGCTACAATGTAAAGAACAAGATAGCCTTCTATAGTCATGTCTAATATGCCCTTCCAATATAAGCATTGTAAATACTATTTTGAACAAAAAACTGCTGCAAATTTTCCCTGTATTTTTTTTCCCTAGAAGAGCTTCAATATTACAAATATAATTGTTTACCATGCAAATAAATTGCATGTTTTTGAACATTTTTCATTCTTTCAAATTAAACTTCATTAATTACTTAAATGCTTGTTTCCATACCAAATTTGTAGGTTTTTGTAAATCTTAAGAACTAAACACATAATACTTTGATAAATATTGTTTTCAAATAGAAAACTCCAAGAAAGTCTTATACTATATAGCTTGCATAAAATTTAACCCATTCACAAACCATTTGTTTGATAAACATGTAGATAAAGTATGTGGCTATATATTATCAAGCATACAGTTCCCTTCTTTACCTTTCAATTGTGCTTTTCCCCATTAACAACAATCATACAATTAAGAAGCACCTTTATTTGACATGTCATAAATGCCAATTCTAACACTCACAACTTCCCCACTGGCACAGAACTTCAACTAGCTTTCACTTTCTCAATGGAAACTCTAACTCCAAATGTCGTTAAATAAATTCTTGCAGGCATCTTTGATCTTGACCCTTCATTACAGGTCACATCCATAAACGCTATACAATAGACTCATTCAACAAATATTAAATACTGGGTTGAACTCTCTGATGGTGTCCATACCCATCCAACTTTGCTTCCCATCCAGTTCAACAATCTTGTTGTTGAAGAAGCGATGGTCATTGGGTCTATTGTATGCCTTACAGAATATACATCCAAGGTATTCGACAAATACACGTACGTCCAATCTTATTCTATTTTTGCATATTACTCTCATTCGGTGATGTGACTTTCCTAAATCATTTACATCATTCAATTGTAAGGCTATAATTATCAATAGTCTTGAAATGGTCTCGAATAAAGCACCACTTGTTGGTACTCCAAATCCTCTTCTACAGGCAACAAATCATTTTCCATCTACTAGCTCCCAAGGCCCATTTGGTTTACAACAAGATGCACTATCTACCAAAGAACTAACCATAGCTGCTTTTGAAATACTTCCTATCAAATCTTTGACCCCATACTATAAGCGTTGGTCCATTGAGGGTAGAGCATTAACAAAGAGTCCAATCCATCAGTTTCACAATGCTAACCGAGAAGGAAAAGTTTTTGGTTTTGACCTCATTGTCAAAGAAGGCACTGAAATACATGTCACATGCTTCGATGAACTTGCTGACGAGTTCTACAATGTTGTGCATTCTAATAGTGTATACATTATTTCTAATGGTCGCATACAAGTTGCTAATAAAAAATATAGTAGCTCGAAGAACCCATTTGAAATTTTCCAACACAAATCATCAACAATTACTCCTTCACCATGTGTAGACTCTACAATCCCCATGCATAGCTTGCATATAAAGAGCATAGATTCCCTACTATCACTACCTATTAATTCCATTTTTTATGTTCTTGGTATACTTTTATCTATCTCCCCTACATCAACCATTTGTAAGAGAGATGGAATCGAAACAATAAAGTGTACTGCAACAATCACAGACATGTCATGCTTGTCCATTGATGTTACACTTTGGGGTCGTCATTGTGAATTTGAAGGTAAAGAATTATCTACTTTGCCTCTTCTACCAACCCCTCCAATTATCTTGATCAAATCTGGATGTATAACCTCCTAGCGTGGAAAGGCTCTTGATACTATATTTGCAACTACAATTGTCATAAATCCAAAATTGTTAGAAGCATCAATGTTGTATGACTGGTATGCCATTGTACGGAAAGAAACACCCTTCCTTTCGCTCTCAATAGATCATCTTTCTTCCAGCAAGTTTGCAAATCCAGTTGACATTATGCATCGATCAATAGTACAAACTATCCTGTAAGAACAAATGTTTGCATAAAAGCAAGCATACCAAATTCCACTTGGAAAAATTTGACTACCTCTCTTGTCCTCTTATGGTGGGCAATCAGAAATGTAATAAGGTTGCACAAAAGAACCCCAATAGCTTTCATTGCCCAAAGTGTTCTATTGATCTCCCTCGATGTGATTTTAGCTACATGGTCAAAGTGGATTTGGACGATGGAATAGGTACTCTTGTTAAAGTCACTGCATTCGAAGGACCCACAAATAGCTTGTTTGGAGTATCCACTGAAAATTTTCAACTACTTCTAGCTGAACTTGATGCTGCTAAACAGGTGTTGGATCAAGTTCTTAGGCGCCAGTTTTTCTTTGAAGTTGCCATCACAATGAATTCATTTGTTGGGAAAGAAATACAAATCTTTGTAATTACAGCGAACTGAAGCTCCTTGAACCAAAGCTCCTTGTCGTCTTGCTCTGGCCCGTGTAGGTTGGTACCTGTTCCCCTCTGGAGAGCATCATCGGCAATGCGGCGGTCCCTTTTCGAGGCAAAGCCTCTCCATGTTGGTGGGGAGCATCAATGGCTCAAAGAACCCGTTTTGGTTCTATGTCATCATGCTCATGCCCGTGTAGGCGTTCCATGTCAGTTGAGCTGCTTTTGTCATGGGCGTTTATACCAAGATCTTTTGTCCGAAGGGAATTTTCTTATGTTGGTCAAGGCGGGCTTATTTGTGTGGGGTGTGCCACCAAAAGTGCATAGGGGGCATATACCTAGGAAATGGATGTCCTTAAGTGGCCTTTTACTTGGTCGTGTGCACGGTGCATTTTCTCACAGCATGCTCGTCACGAGCATGGGCGGCTCTGAGTCCTCTGGGTAAAGGGTTATGTATGGGATGTTCTTCCCAGATTCATGTGAACTGAGGCTCCTTTCTTTCACGCTCTGACCCGTGTAGGTAGGTACCTATTTCCCTCGGGAGGGCCGCATTTGCCACAGAGGATGGTTACCGAAGTCGTGGTTGAAACGAAATGATTTATGTTGGTTGAGACGTGCTTGTCCGTGCGAGTTGCACCACTACATGTGCATAGGGGGAATATAGCTGGGACATGGATGCTCTTGAGCGGTCTTATAATAGAGGTGACTGTGTGCACTGTGTTGTCCGTCCAGGTAGGCACATCGCGAGCAAGGGCGATTTGGGGACTTTCGAGTAAAGGGTTTCATACGGGATGTTCTTCCCAGGTGCTTGTGAACTGAAGTCTCTTTGCCATCGCTCTCCGGCCTGCGTGGATCTTTTATACGTAGCTCGATGTTTTCCGGTGGCACTTGGCACAACATAACTTTTTCAAGGAGAAATTTTATTTGCGGCAGTTGAGATTGGCCTGTTTGTGTGCGGGAGCATCACTCCAAGTGTGTAGGGGGCATATGCCTGGGAAATGGATGTCTTTGAGCGGCCTTATAATTGAGGTGGCCGCATGCACGATGCACTCTCTGCAAACCGCCTTTCGCGAGTAGGGGTGTCTTTGAGACTTTCGGGTAAAGGGCTTCATACAGGATGTTCTTCTCAGGTGCCCCTTGAACCGAAGCTCTTTGGCATCACTCTTCGGCTTGCTTTCTTAGACGATTTTCTCGTGCAGGGCACCCTCCCCCTTCTTTCGAGCTGCAGGAGGATTTTGTTCGATTGCGAGGATGAATGAATGCTTACCTTTTTGGTTTCCCATGTTGGCGGGTCCGCACGCTACCTCTAGTAGGCCCACGACGGCCTGTTTGTGGTTAGAAGCTACCTAGTCGATCCTGCCAGTAGTCATATGCTTATCTCAAAGATTAAGACATGCATGTCTAAGTATGAACTATTTCAAATTGTGAAATTGTGGATGGCTCATTAAATCAGTTATAGTTTCTTTGATGGTACTTTGCTACTCGGATAACCGTAGTAATTCTAGAGCTAATACGTGCACCAAATCCCGACTCTTGGAAGGGATGCATTTATTAGATAAAAGGTCGATGTGAGCTCGATCGCTACTCCAATGATTCATGATAACTCGATGGATCGCACAACCTTTGTGTCGGCAACACTTCATTCAAATTTTTTCCCTATCAACTTTTGATGGTAGGATAGAGGCCTACCATGGTGGTGATGGGTGATGGAGAATTAGGGTTTGATTCTAGAGAGGGACCCTAAGAAATGGCTACCACATCCAAGGAAGGTAGCAGGCACGCAAATTACCCAATCCTGACACGGGGAGGTAGTGACAATAAATAACAATACTGGGCTCATCGAGTCTGGTAATTGGAATGAGTACAATCTAAATCCCTTAACGAGGATCCATTGGAGGGAAAGTTTGATGCTAGCAGTCGTGGTAATTCCAGCTCCAATAACATATATTTAAGTTGTTGCAGTTAAAAAGATTGTAGTTGGACCTTGGGTCATCATGGTCGATTCGCCTACTTGGCGTGCACTGCCCCTCACGTCCCTTCTATTAGCGGTGCATTCCTAGCCTTAATTGGCTAGGTCGCAGTTCCGACGCTGTTACTTTGAAAATATTAGAGTGCTCAAAGCAAGCCTACGCTCTGAATACATTAGCATGGAATAACATTATAGGAGTCTGGTCCTATTCTGTTGGCCTTCAGGACCGGAGTAATGATTAATAGGGATTGTCGGGGGCATTCGTATTTCATTGTCAGAGGTGAAATTCTTGGATTTATGGAAGACAAACCACTGCGAAAGCATTTGCCAAGGATGTTTTCATTAATCAAGAACAAAAGTTGGGGGCTCAAAGACGATCAGATACCGTCCTAGTCTCAATCATAAACGATGTCGACAAGGGATCGTCGGATGTTGCTCTAAGGACTCTGCCAGCACCTTCTAAGAAATCAAAGTGTTTGGGTTCCAGGGGGAGTATGGTCGCAAGGCTAAAACTTAAAGGAATTGATGGAAGGGCACCACCAGGAGTGGAGCCTATGGCTTAATTTGACTCAACACGAGGAAACTTACCAGGTTCAGACATAGTAAGGATTGACAGATTGAGAGCTCTTTCTTGATTCTATGGGTGGTGGTGCATGGCCGTTCTTAGTTGGTGGAGCAATTCATCTGGTTAATTATGTTAACGAATGAGACCTCAGCCTACTAACTAGCTACACAGAGATTTCCCTTTGCGGCTAGCTTCTTAGAGGGACTATGGCCTCCTAGGCCATGGAAGTTTGAGGCAATAACAGGTCTGTGAATGGTGATCTATCTTAGCATATTACATTCCTCTTGGTGGCCTGATGCGATGTACTGCATCCCCTAAGTTGTGAATATACTATTCTTTTATTGGTCCTCTCTTAGAGACATTAGACACAATGTTCCCTAAGTGATTGACCTTGCATGAACTTAACAAGACTCCTTTGAACATCTTTCACATTTTACACTTAACATTTTATATTTTTGCATTTTGCACCTTTTGCCACCTTGCATAACGCAACTTGCATGACTGTGGTACCTTTTTTTTGTTCATGACATTTTTCTTTGCGGCACCTTGTTAAAGTCATCAAGAGGCATAACTTTAATATGGTTGACCGGGAAGCCCACCTAGCGGCATGACTTTTCCCCATAGCCACCTTTATGTTTATGAGTGCATACCAACTAGCATATGTATCTTACCTTTTTGGGATTTCTCACCCTATGAACAACTATAAGTTTTGTGGCCCCAAAGTGAGTACATTTGGGCCTTCTCACCCGATAGACCATTATGTGTTCTTTCACCTTAGAGTGAGTATGCATTCTCTTTTTCAAACAATCAGCCTAGACCTAATCCACAACTAGTTGGATTGACGATCGAAGCTTCATTTTTTTCATTTCAACACTTGTGTGTTTTCCTTTGTTCTTATGTCTAGTTTGCCATGGGATCTTCATCCTTGGGGTTTGATCATCCCTATTGATCGTTGTTATTCCATCTTGCTAACATAAGTACATTTGGACTCTCTTCTCGATGTTCATGGCTACTTTAGTGTGAGCTTGGAGCAAGTTCATCCTCTCACTAAAGTGGGGGCTAAATGTGTCATAGAAAAATGGCCCCTTGTCATTTTCATGGCCTTTTAGGTCTTGTTTCATGGTGTTTGATCTATTTTACTCTAATTTTATGTTGTAACATGGCTTGAACATGCATATTTAGGTACTAAAATTCAAATAATGACGTCTTGTAAAGGCGTTGTGAAGGGTTGTGTTGCGCATGTTTTGCACACACGCCCTGTCGTGGGTAGGGACCCCCTCTTTTCGCTCCTGATGGGTTGTTTTTCTCCCATCTTCTTTTGTGTACCCCTTTCTAATTGGAACCTAAATTGGTCATGTGCCATCAAATGATCAAATTCCCCTGACCAAATTCACCTACCTAAGTTTCGCTAAGTCTTTTGCTTTCACGGAAGTGCCCCTATGGGTTTCCCTTCGCCTGTTGCCCTGGCGACCTCTAGGCCTCATCCTTGCTCGCTTGATTCGCTTTTTCCTTCATTTTTGACTTTGGGGATAGGTTTCCTATGGATTTGGGATGTTTTTGTGGTCCCTAAGTGAACTTCCAAGGTTTCGCTAAGTTTTGGGAAGTTGTGGAAATTTCATTCCAGAACTTCATCCCTTTGTGGTCGTTTCCAAAACTTCATCCCTCCATGGTTGTTCCAAACAACAAAATGGACCCTCTCAGACCCAGAACGTACAAGCGCCCTCCCAATTTGGAAACGAACTTTGACCCACATGCTCAAATTGGACCCTCTCCTGCATGAACTTTTCAAATTCCAAATTTGAAGCTGAGAGAAACCATTTGGGTCACCCTGCCCTGTTCACCATTTCAAAATAGTATTATGGCCAGGGAAGTCCGGCCTTTCGGGGTCGAACCATCCAAACTCCCTCTAGTAAACTACTAATGGCAATTTACATTGAATATTATGATCTTTTGATCATGCATGGGTGAATCTAACAAGGAGTTTGCAATATTTGACTAACATTTGCCTTGATTTGTGTATGAAAGCACTTACAACACTTCATGCATCCAAGATTCAAGAAGCCTACCGCGGGTCCATCGGGGAGACCCATTGAGAAAGCTGAACAAGGAAATGCATGTAGCTCCTGTCATCATTCATTTTATCCTCAGCTCTCTTCGTAGCACCCATCAATAGAGTTGGCATTAGAAGAAGGCTTGTGCCAAGGAAGTCAATGACAAAATGCAAGGGGGTGGCCTTGAAGAAAGCATAAGAGAGTTGTCCTACTTTTCATCAGATGATGATGATCTTTAAGGGGTTGTCTACCCGAATCGGGGGCAACCAATCCATTGATGCTAATCATCGACAGACCTGTTTGATCCAATAAAGAATGTTGCAAGTTCATCAAACAAAGGGCAGCTTTTAGGCAGTTTCAGCTACAGTAAAAGGGAAATCAACTACAAGACAAAACTGCTACAACACCTGGGCATTGAAAGACAAAATAGGGAAAAGACAAAGATGTTTTTTAAATTGTTGAATATTGTGGGGTAGGTGAATCCCTAGTGCAATCAAATTTGGACCACACAATGTAATTCAATCTTAGCCATTCATTCGAGCTTTGGAAAACTATAAATAGGGGTCTCCCTCTCATTTGTAAATAGTTGGAGAACTGGTGTAAAAGCATTCTACAGCAATAGAAAGCAACATTGCATGATTTATGTGTGTTTCCTTTTGAGCTTGCTCATTCTGTGTGTATTCTTCTACTTCCCTTATTAGTTTAGTTGTTAGTTTCTTGAAGGGAAGTGATGATGGTGTTTGTTGTTTCAGTATTTGATGAATTTCACGCTCATACTTTTTTGTGGTTTATTGATGATGAATCACTTTGTAAAGCTAGTATGAGATTCTTTACTTTACTGTTGCAACTTAGTTCACTTGCATGTTCATGATGTGTGTATGCTAACTAAAAATCTGCAGTCCTTAGAAGATTGCACTAGTTTTGTGTAACTGTAGGATCCTCTTGGCCAAGAAAAACCTATTTTGGGGAGTTTGTCTACTATAGCAGCCTCTATGATCATTGTTTATTCGTAGTTTCAGGTCGAGGAACTTACTCTCTTCCTTGCTCTTTTTCCTTTTCTTTAATAAGTAACCTATGCTAAGGTTCATTGCACATTGTAAATCCAAATCTTAAATCGGAAATGGAGTTCAAAACTACTATTTGAACCTACAACAAGCGTAGAATAACTTTCGCACCTTAAAACTCTATTTGCATATCCGATTTCCTTCCAGCTTAACCTCTGTAAGTTTGCCTTGTGATTACCAGCAAGATCACATCAAACATCAACTAAGATATTATGTGTAAGTCATGACCTAACACCCGAGAGACCTTGGGGTAATGTTCAACAACTTGTTGAATATTTCCTTTCAAGAGAGGTGATGCACCTACGCATCACTTGTGTTGAGAAAGTGTGCAAAACACCCATCAACAGAACTGGGGCTAGAAGGAGGGTTGACATGTTGAGACTACAAAGCTGAAAGTTGGAAATTGAAAAGAGCGCTTTCAAGAAGAAATCTGAGATAAGGAGATCTATTTTAAGGTTGAAACATAAAATTAAAAATATTTTGAAGGCAAACAAAAGCTGATTTGAAATGGAGCAGCATGTGCAAATCAACATTACTCATCTGCATGCAAATTTAAATAGGAGATTGAAGAGGCTATTGCAACAATTTGCATTGGTAGACAAGTGTAGGATCCATTGCACTTGCAGGCATAGTGAATTGGAGTGTCTAACATTCTTGGACAGAGTTGAAACAGTCTTTCAAGGAGAAATTTCCTTTTGGGAAATCTATCAGCCTTTAGCCCCTGTAGACCCGGAGGAAGAAATGACAACTATGGAAGCCAAGGCATTTGAAGAGCTGATCCAAGTATGTTTGAGCAACAAAGATGGACCAAGATTGGAGGAAGTACTAATGTCAAGTTGGTGTAGATTTCACAATGCAAACATCATCACCCAGGTCAAGGGTTGTTCAGAAAAATTGGAGCAGCCAACTGTCAAGGAGGATGAGTCATCCCATGAGGCAAAAAAGTTGTCAGCATCTGGAGGAAGGCACCTTCAACAAATCGGACCAAGAAGCTTCACAGAAATAGATGTTGGAGCAGCTAATGAAAATGTTGAAAATTAGAAAGAGGAAGAGGTTGACAGCTTCGAAACAACGGAAAATGATGATGAGAGTATAAGTGAAATCAGATTAGAAGACCTCTCCTTCATTAATGATAGTGATTGAGAATCTAAAAATGAAGGTATAGAGAAGTGAGAACAACCACTCGCCATGACTATCTACCATCAAGCTTATTTTTCAAGTGATGATGAGGACCCAGTAGCAGAAAGATATGACTAGCTCGTCTCCAGATTAGCAAAGGATTGGTCAGAGCTGAAATACCAAGTGGATTTGGAGGTGCTACTACTGTTGAATTGGTGCAGACTTCATGATTAATTGCACTCAGAGTTCACATGTGGACTGTGCTAAGAAGCCATCAAGCAAGTCAAAGAACAAGCTAAGCAGCCAAGTGCCTAACTTCCTCTACTTGCTGCCCAGATCGAAGTAGAAGATCAAGAATTGGAGCCAAGTGACAACTTAGCTGAAGGCAGGCCTCAAAAGGATGTTGGGACAGCAATGAAAGTAGGACAAAAATATAGTCTTGAGCTTCTGAGCAATGAATTAGATCAAAGAGGAAGGTTGTCCACTAGTCGTCAAGAATTTCTTCCTCTTGAAGAGCATTTGTGCACCCTAGATGATAGGCTTTATGGTGAGTCTTTGGAGGAAAATCACATAGTAAATTTTGGCCCCCTTGATGAGGTACCATTAATCAATGAATTCTTCCCATTAGGAGTTGTACTACGGAGGTATGCTCATGCCGAGGAAGAGCACATCCCAGAAGACAGTAGCGATGAAGACATACTCCTTGAGCCTATAAACAGTGATGCACTAGAGTTTTCGGATTGGGAGAGGGGTTCCTTCTCCGTATATAGCGATAGTGAACAAGGGGAAATAAGTGAACGCCATAATGAGATGCATCAACAAAGAGAAAAAGACAAAGGCGGGGGTGTTGAGATAGTTTTCAATAGAGATGCAACTTGGAGTCCTTCCACCATGATCGTTGTTGATCCTCCTTCATTTTCAGATGGCTACAATAGGACAAATTTGTGCATGTCACTGTCCCATGACATTGAACACCACATAAATAAGGATGACACTTGGGAAAGGAAGTGGGATAGTGTGCTGCCTTTTGAGGACAACAATCAAGTGGACACTTGGTTTGCAGAAGATCAACGAGATGAAGTATATCTTCTTGAAGAATAGTTGATAGGGATTATCGATCCCACACAAGACATGGAAGAAGCATCTACTACCCCGTTCTCCCTACCTTATGCAAGTTTGATGCTTAAAATGTTGCACCCTCCACTATGCCCGCCTGATGTTGCTGATGCAAAGACTGACGATGCAGTGCTCACTCTCGACTATTAAACACTGCCACAATCACACAATGAAATCCAAGTTCTATCCTTCCTTGCTCCTGTTAATTGTCATAGTTGCACTTATCATTTTGATTATGGGAATGAGGGGAGACAAACGTGTTTATGGATTAACCATGGGTTTAGAGAACCTCCTTAATCATTGATTTTCCCTGATCGAGTGACTGAACTTGAATGCTGCAACGTTGAATTTGTTTTTTTGGAATATAAAGATAAATTTGCATGGTTAAGAACGATAATGATTGCATGTTTGCTTGTGCATGCACTATGAAATCCAATGAGCATTGATGTCAGTTCACCTTGCCTAAACATAGTGTTTTGTAAATATCTCTTTGTACATAGCTCATTTTTGAGTAGTGTAGGTTTCCTGTAAATACTTCGCTTTCCTTCTTTCTTTAGGTTAGTTGGTTTTTTGTAGGTTATTTGCTTTAGAATAGTTTCTTCGTTGTTTTCTTTCACTATCCTGCTTTGGTTAGTTTAGGTGTTCGCTTTCCATTCACTTTGCTTTTGTTTTGTTGTTGCTTTGTTCGGGGTCCCTCAGCTTTTGGTTGCGCACATCTGTGTGCACAACAACCATATTTATCACCTGGGGTTGTTCTATGTATTTCATCATCAAACTCTAATCAATTTTTCAGAGTGGATGGTGAGGATCTTCTGTTAGTGTCAAGTGATCTAGGTGTTTGATTCAAAGAGGATAAGTCATTGGTTGGCCTGATTTTGATTTATTCTAAAATCTTATATCTCTCACATATTTTAAGAATTTGGAGGTCGTTGTAGGTTCTTTGTGAAGTCTAGTTAAGTGAAAAATCTAAAATTCTACTTCAGCGCCATTGTGATTCTCAGCCCTGAGCGCAAGCATCAATGCTTGTAGGTTGAAATAAAAAGAATTCAAAGAATGAAAATCAAAAGAAAAGAAACAAAAGAAAGAAAGAAAAATATTGAAAATCAAAAGAAAAAAAAAATCAACTTTTCAAGGGTATCCGAGCAACTCTACCGGGGCTATGGACGCCTGACCAGCAGTAGAGCAATGTTCGGGAGAATCACAGCGAAAACCTTGTTGGGGCTATGGATGTCTGACTGGCAACGAGGCAATGTCTTGGATGGTTTTGGAGTTAGAATAAATTGTGTAGCTTAACTTGACGGAGTTCGGATTCCTCTATCAACTAAAGGATGGGAATTGATGCAACTGCACACACTTGGATTTTCAGCATACTAAAGGTTGGACTAACTAGTGGTTTTGATCCTTTGGTTGAGCATCTAGCTTGTTTTCCCTAGCATGAAGATCGAAACCAAAGATTATGGGTTCATGATTCCAGTTTGTCATCAAAATTCTCTAAAGCATTTCCCCAACGAGTCGCCATTTGTTGTGCATGTTTTGCACTCGCCCCGTCATGGGAAGGGACCCCCTCATTTCACTCCTGACAGGCTGCTTTGTTCCCATCTCGTTTTGCATGCCCCTTTACTGAAGCCTAAATTGGTCATGTGTCATTAAACAATCAAATTCCCCTAACCAAATTCACCTACATGAGTTTCGCTAAGTCTTTTTCTTTCGCGGAAGTGCCCCTGCAAGTTTCCCTTTGCCTGTTGCCCCGACGTCCTCCAAGCCTCATCCTTGCTCGCTCGATTTTCTTTTTCCTTTATTTTTGATTTTGGGGATAGGTTTCCTATTGATTTGGGATGTTTTTGTGGTGCCTAAGTGAATTTCCAAGGTTTTGTTAAGTTTCAGAAAGTTGTGAAAATTTAATTCCAGAACTTCGTCCCTCCGTGGTCGTTTTCGAAACTCCGTCCCTCCATGGTTGTTCCAAACAACAAAATCCTGATGACTTTCCCTCCTCATAGCTCTTGGTGCCCTAATGATGTTCCAAGTGCCCTCCTAATCCAAAAAAGAGCTTTGACCCACATGCTCAAATTGGACCCTCTCCGGCATGAACACTTCAAATCATCCAAATCTAAAGTCGGGAGAAATCACTTGGGTTATCCTGCCCTGTTCGCCCTTTCAAAATAGCATTCTAGCTAGGGAAATCCTACCTCTAGGAGCCAGACCATCCATCACCCTTTCAAAACAACATTCTGGCCAGGGAAATCCTACCTCTGAGACCCGAACCGTCCATCGCCTTTTCAAAACAACATTCTAGCTAGGGAAATCCTACCTCCGAGACTCAGACCATCCATCGCCCTTTTAAAACAACATTCTGGCTAGGGAAATCCTACCTCCGGGGCCCAGACCGTCCATCGCCCTTTCAAAATAGCATTCTAGCCAGGGAAGTTCAACCTCTCAGGCCCAATCCAAACGCCCTTCCAATTTGGAAACGAACTTTGACCCACATGTTGAAATTGGACCCTCTCATGCATGAATTTTTCAAATTCTAAATTTGAAGCCAGGAGAAACCATTTGGGTCGCCTTGCCCTATTCGCCCTTTTAAAACAACATTATGGCCAAGGAAGTTTGGCCTCTCGGGCCCGGAACGTCCAAATGCCCTCCCAATTTGGAAACGAACATTGACCCACATGCTCAAATTGGATCCTCTCCTGCATTAACTTTTCAAATTCCAAATTTGAAGCTGGGAAAAACCATCCAGGTCGCCCTGCCCTATTCGCCCTTTCAAAACAACATTTTGGTTAGGGAAGTCTGGCCTCTCGGACCCTGAACATCCAAACACCCTCCCAATTTGGAAACGGACTTTAACCCACATGCTCAAATTGGACCCTCTCTTGCATGAACTTTTCAAATTCCAAATTTGAAGCCGAGAGAAACCATTCGGGTCGCCCTGTCCTGTTCGCCCTTTCAAAACGACATTCTAGTCAGGGAAGTCCGGCCTCTCGGGCCCGAACCGTTCAAACTCCCTTTCATAAACTGCTAATGGCAATTTACACTAAATATTATATCTTTTGATGATGCATCGGTGAATCTAGAAAAGGATTTTGCAAGATTTGACTAACGTTTGCCTTGATTTGTGTATGAAAGCACTTACAACACTTCATGTATCCAAGATTCAAGAAGCCTACCGCAGGTCCATCGGGAAAACCCATTGAAAAAGCTAAACAAGGAAAATCACGTAGCTCCGGTCATCATTCAATTTATGTTCACCTCTCTTTGTAGCACCCATCAATAGAGCTGGCATTAGAAGAAGGCATGTGCCAAGGAAGTCAATGACAAAATGCAAGGGGGTGGCCTTGAAGAAAGCATAGGGGAGTTGTCCTACTTTTCATCAAATGATGATGATCTTTAAGGGGATGTCCACCAGAATTGGGGACAACCAATCCATTAATGTCAGTTGTTGACAAACCCATTTGATCCAATGAAGAATGTTACAATTCTATCAAGCAAAGGGCAGCTTTCAAGCAGTTTCAGCTACAGTAAAAGGGAAATCAGCTAGAAGACAAAACTATTATAACATCTAGGCATTAAAAGACAAAATAGGGAAAAGACAAAGATCTATTTTAAATTGCAAAATATTGTAGGGTATGTGAAGCCCTAGTGCAATCAAATCTGGGCAATACAATGTAATTTAATCCTAGTCATTCATTCGAGCTTTGGAAAACTATAAATAGGGGTCTCCCCCTCATTTGTAAATGGTTGGAGAGTTGGTGTAAAAGCATTCTACAGCAATAAAAAGCAACATTGTATGATTTATGGGTGTTTCCTTTTGAGCTTGCTCATTATGTGTGCATGGTTCTATTTCCCTTATTAGTTTAGTTAGTTTTTTGAAGGGAAGTGATAATGGTGTTTGTTGTTTCAGTATTTGATGAATTTCCAGCTCATGTTTTTTGTGGTTTCTTAATGATGAATTACTTTGTAAAGCTAATCTGAGCTTCTTTGCTTTACTACTGCAACTTAGTTCATTTGCATGTTCATGATGTGTGTATGCAAACTGAAAATCTGCAGTCCTTAGAAGATTACACTGGTTTTGTGTAACTGTAGGATTCTCTTGGCCAAGCAAAACCCAGTTTGGGGAGTTTGTCTACTGTAGCAGCGTCCATAATCACTGTTCATTCGTAGTTTCAGGTCTAGGAACTTACTCTCTTCCCTGCTCTTTTTCCTTTTTTCTAATAAGTAACCTATTAAGTTTCATCCCACATTGTAAAGCCAAATCTTAAATCATAAATGGAGTTCAAAATTGTTGTTTGAACCTACAACAAGCGTACAATAAATTTTCCACCATAAAACTCTATTTGCAGATCTGATTTCCTTCTAGCCTAACCTCTGTAAGTCCACCTTATAATTACCAACAAGATCACATCAAACATCAATTGAGATATTCTATGCAAGTCATGACCTGACACCCAAGAGACCTTGGGGTAATGTTTAGCAACTTATTGAATATTTCCTTTCAAGAGAGGTGATGCACCTACACATTGCCTATGTTGAGAAAGTGTGCAAAACACCCATCAACAGGTTGTAAGATATTTCTACACTCTTCTAGACTCTATTCAGTACTAATCAAGTCCTATTTTGAAGTGTTGTAAAGTCTTGTAACAAGATTTCACACTTTTCTAGGCACAACTTCACTATTTATCCCTTTCTCATGCTTTATTTGGTTCCTTTATGCCCTCACATGTCTTAATTAAGTGTATTTTTGAATGTAAGCTTGATAAACAACATTAAATACAAGATAATTCCCAACACCCATTTTCAGGTCCTAGGTGGGACCCATTCGCCATGGGTGGCAAATGAGTCCTCCTTGGCTCCAAATTCAATTTTTTTTAAATATCCTTTCAATTTTTTATTCAAAATCACTTGTTGCCAACCTGTGATGAGGTATGAATGGGTAACTAAGGCACAAGATTGTATAAATAAGTGATTTTCACCTCATTTTACATCTCCTCATTCATTCAAGCATTCAATCTCATAGCTCAAGCATTCAAGCATCCTACAACATCAATTCAAGCATTACTCAAGCACTTTGGAGCATCTATTGACATTACTTCATATTTGCATCATCAAGGGTTTGGCAATTGATAGCAATTGCATGTTATTAGTTTATCATCCTCTTTCATTTCATTGTTTCATTAAGGGTTTGATTACCAAAAGTTAGGTTTGACCAAGGCAAACCCCTATTTGCTAACTCTCAACCATTTTTCCCATATTGCATGTGTGTTTGCAGACTTTTGTGTGTAGATTTAACAAGATTTTTGGTGTTGAAGATTGGTCAACAAGTCAACTAGGTGCTTCAAGTCAACTCATTCATATTTCAAGCTTGGAGAAGATTTTTTGTCCGTTTCTTGTAGAATTGACTTGGAGAACCCAACAATCAGAGATTTCCAGATCTGGTGTTGCAGAGTTGTCTCCTGATTTTTCAAAATTTTGGGAGAGGACCGATTCACCACCAGTGGCAAATGAGTCCCACCTTATGACTAAAAATTTGAATTTTGTTAGATTTAGGATCCCAACAATCAAAAACCAGTTTTCAACACTTTTTCACCAATAGGAGGACTAATTTGCCACCCTGGGCGAATGAGTCCCATTGTGAAATTTCAATAATTTTAGTCAACAATCACAACATTCCAGATTCATCAAATCTTACCCAGATGAACTTTGCTTCATCTCATTTCTTTATGTTTTGCATTATTTCATCTTTTAGTTCATTGTTTGCATATCACAACGTGTTTTCAAATGTAGTTTAAATCTTAGTTTTGGCATTCAAATTCATTCATGAGTAAAATCACAAAGATGTGTCACACTTTCAGCCAACATATCAGCACAACTGAATTTAAGTATTTCTAACTAAAAATCAATTTTGGTCAAACATATGATTTAGTAAGATTCTTTAGCTAAGTTAGATATTTCCACAAATTTTTCAACTAAAATTGTTAGCTAAACATATATGGAGCACCACTTTGAATCCAATTCACGAAAAAAATAAAATTATTTGAAAAACTTAGAAGTTTCAATAACTTTTGCTAATGTAAATAACATTTTTTAAAAAATATAAAAATACCATTTTGTAAATCCATAAGTGTAGTTTTCAAAAATATATTTATTTTACTAGTTTAATTATTATTTATATTTTATTTCTTGTTTATAATAAAAGTAGGTTATCAACACAAAATATTAGGTTGATTAGCATGCCAAGGAAAAATACTAAAACTTATTTTAAAAAAATTTAAAAAATATGATGAACTAGATAAAAGAATCTATTTCAAGATGGTATAATTTGTTTTCCATTTTAGATAAATATTTAATATGAAAGTTGACGTCCGATGGAAACAACTATTTTTTGATTCACACACATTTTAATATTTATTTAACAGTATATATTTATCAAAATTGGAAAAAAATATGTATCCATGCACTAAAGTTTCAAGTTAAAAATACACACAAAAATTTTGAAAGAAAAAAAAATAAAATTTACTATAAAAAGTTTGACGTCCCATGCAACTTCATTTTTCAGCATTTTATCAACAACTAAATTATAGTATTAATTTATTAAAACTAATTTAATTTTTTTTTTTAATTTTAAATACAAACATAAATTATACTAAAAAACACATATTTTATTAGTTTACATCATTTCAAAATTTAAAACATATATGCCACTTTTTAGTGATTCAAGTTTTAAAGTTGGATCGATGTTGGTTGTTCCCTTTATAAAGTGTGACACAACTTTGTGCTTTTACCCTCATTCAGATCACTTAATTGCATTTAGTTTACTTCATTTAGCTTAGACATCATACATAACATAATTTGAATGAACCCTTAGCATTTTTGGCCCTACCTCTCTCCTTTTAGGTGAAAAACCCTAGAAGAGCAAGAGAAGTCATAGGAACCAAAAAATCAACGATTCAAGAATATTATTTATTTTTTCCAATCTAAGTTTATAGGTGCAACTTTGTCTCAATTCAAGGTTGCAAATGTGGTTTTCATCTACTTTTCAAATATCAAAATTAAGTATTGTCTTAGGCCAACTCAATTCAAGCTAGTCATTATGTGTCAACTCCCACACTAAAAGATTCAAATTGTGTCCCCAGGATATGTATAACATGCATTAGCCTTGGACCATTAGCAATATCTATCCATTATAGGAGATAATCCAAAATCAATCACTACAATCATCTAGCATACTCAAAATCACTTATATCTATATCATTCCCTTGTTTTGCATTAGTCACTTTGATTACATCAACAAATACCAAAACCCTAGTTATTGCATTTATCCACTCTATTACTCATTAGACTTTATCAAAGTTCCAAACCTATGATCATAACCCTCACATTTTTATTTGTATTTCTTGTTTAGCTTATTTCTTCCAAATTTTTTTGTCAAAATCATTAAATTAACCAATTAGATTTGAGTAAGGAACAAGGAGGAAAGAAATTTAGCTTTTATTTTCTAGAATAATAAAATCCAATGGTGTTCTTCAACACTACCAAGTTTTCCTTTCGTAGATACATGCACGGGAAAAAATTGTTGCATCTATCAAAGTTCTGAAGACCACAAGTTTAGGAATACACAAGAAGTTCAAGGCCACATCATTTGGGTCAAAACTATATATTCATAGTTTAGGAACACAAATGTGTGATTGATGTGGTTTGGTGCACAGTTTTAGATTCTACAAAGTATGATCATCTTACATAAACTTTTAAATTTTTGGTATTGGTTTGTTGTCACAAGTGATAGTGCAATAGTATGTCCCATGTTTGGTAGTTTGGGACCACTAGAATTAGCATTTTTTCTTTCATGTCATATTTTATAAATTTTAATGAATAGATTCTCAAGAACTAAAAGAGTATAATGATTTGTATCATTTTCTATGTAGATTAAATTTATACATTTTTAAAAAAATTATAGAAAAATATGTCTATCATATATCATTTTGGTAATTTATTATTAAATTTTTATATTATTATTAATTTTTGAATTGAAATGAATAAATACCCACAATTGAACTTAGCACATAAATTCAAGGCCCGAACTAACTTTACACAACTTACAATCAGCAAGCTGCTAAAAGTATGGACCAAGGATTGCTCAAACACTTCAAATATTAAACCATAAACACCATTGCATCATATTTAAATCTAAAATCTAACATGCTAATAATAATCTCAAAGCAATCCTAAAGATTTGGAACAACAAGAACCATGCAAAGTGAAACAACACAAGAAAGAACACCAAAGAATAATGTCTTTACTTATATTGAATCACCCAAGTTTGCAACAATTCTAGTATTATCAATGTATAAGCGCTTGCTCTTAGAAAATACTAACTCCTATTTCAATTCTAGCTCTAGCAACTATATCTTGCTAATTCTAACTCCTACAAATGAGGTTGGAGCCTCAATTTATAGAAAAACACCCCTAGAATTAGGGTTTACATGCTGAGATTGGCCCAATAGGTCGGCCTAGAGAGTTTTAATAAAATAATAATACATCAAATGCTAAAAAACATCATCTAGGTCGGCCTAGATTCTTCCAAAATATCTCTATTTGATTGCACGAAATTTGAGGTTGCCCTCCCAACTGTATTATCACATGATTGGCACAAACTCCTAGGCAATTGCAAGCTATCTATTTTCTCCCTCCTTATTGGTTACAATTTATTAGATAATTCTTTGACTTTCTCCAAAATCTCATTCATATTAGCTGGATCTGTAACTGGAATAAACTTAACCCTTATCTTATGATTTTTATATTCTTCTACATACTAGGACATCACCTTATTCCATTCAATCTATAATTTATGTTGTTTATCCAGTTTAGAAATATAGATTGTTGCATCCTCCAAATTATCTTTAGTAATGGGAGCACTATCAGAAGGAGCATGAATTTCATGCCACCATGATTGCAATCTATTAGCATTCATATTATTTTGTCCAAATTTCCTTCTCCCAGTCATGATCTCCAAAAAAACGGATACAACTATCATATATTTCCTTCATTTTCCCCTGCACCTTCGTGATTTTCTTCAAAACTTTAGAGAGGAGTTTTTCCTATAATTCCAGACTTCCATCCACTCCTTCACTTTACCAATTTCATCTGAGGAGAATATATTCATTTTGGCCAATTCATCCTTGAGGACTTGCAGTATTTTCTTCAACTCATCAGCAGTTGATTCATCAATCTTTTTACAGTCTGCAACAAATTGTGAAGTGTCCTCAAGAAATTCAACAACCTTGGAGTAAATGCCCAAGATTTGTTCAATTGATTCACCACCCTGTTTGTTGACTTCCTACAACCATTCATGGGTGTTGTGAACAGTGGATTTCAATCTTTCAATTTCAGAAACTGTTTCTTTGGATAGCAAACCTTTTGGGATTGCAAAACCACCATCAGTACAAGCTTGCAGAGGCCTCATCAAGTGTTGGACATATTACATCATTTAGTTGCTTATGCATGTTTTCCTTTTCCTCAATTTCTTTGTCTAATCTTCTCATAATTGCCCAAGAAGATTCCTAAAATTCTTGTCTTTCTTGCTCCTTGGTGGTTGGCCCTAAATTAATAGTTTGTACCTTAAAATCAGAAGGCCTAACCTCATCCTTAAACTTATCACTTGCAGGCACTGCAACATGGACAACCCTATTATTGAACTCATCTCTTGAGATTCTAGAGATATTCTTGGCCTTTTTCCTTTGCTTAGGTTGCCCCCATTGTTCGAGCAGTTTGTCCCAACTCGAAGCTTCCTCCTGCACAATAATTGGCTTATTGCTAAGCCTTTTCTCCAGCCACTCTGGAACAATGGATTGCTCCATAGCTACCTCCTTATTTGGACTATCAACCACATCCTCCCCAACATCCTTTTATATCTTTGTTTGATCTTCATGTCCATCTTTGTCTTGGTGAGGAATATCAACAACTTCTTCCTTATTCTCTTCCTCCTTCGGATGGTCTCCCAATTCCTCAATTATTACCTTTTCTAGAGACTTAGGTGGCTTTTTTTGTACCAATTCAAACTCCACATTCTTGCTCTCTGCTTCAGAGGTAGATTGGTTCATTTCTTGTACAAATTTCCTCCATTCTCCACTATCAAGAGTAGAAATTTCTTCATCTTCGGCTTCATGATGCCCAGGATCATTTTATATAGTTCCCTCTTCGTGGGCAACTTCCTCTGAAATTTGTATGTTAGGAGGAGAAAGAGGAGGAGAATTACTTCTTTTAGTTGTTCTCTTTTCAACATCATCAGTAGGTGCCTCTTCATTCTACACCTTTTCTTCTATAGTTTTCATTTCTTTTACGGGAGATGCCCTATGTTTTGGGGAGCCTCTTATGACATAGACTTGGGGTTTTTCCCCAGAACTCTTTACATCAACAACCTTTGCTGAAGAAGGGGCATCAGTGGTGGCCTCACCCTTCCTTGCCTTAGTAGCCTTGTGCCTTTCTGTGACCAACTTTCTCTTCTTGGTTGGCTGCAAAGTCTCCCCTACTTCAGTTGTAACATTGGCTCTTGGAGCCTTCTTTACCTTAGAAGATTGCTTCTCAGCAGGCCCGGATTGTGCCTGGCTCTCAGTTCTTCTCTTTATCTTGAGGGGGCTACCTTCGTCTTGATTACCCTCATTTTGAGGCTTAGTAGTGTCATCCTTTTCAATCTCTACCTCCTCTTCAGATTGGGATTCTAGATCCCCCATCAAGTCATAGGTGAGCTTGGTGCCATCCAACTCTAGCTCTAATATCTTATGTTTCACCCATAGCCTTGAGTACTTCTTAACTGGAGATGTAACCTAATCTAAATTTGTTATCTCCTCTGCCCAAATGATTGGAGGTGAAATTAGAAACTTGTCAATCTGAGAAGAAAAACGTTTCTAAAATTGGAAGAAAATCAGAGAAAAGAAAGCAATTACTTGAGGAAAATCGCACTTCTCAGCCATAAAATGAGTTTTAGCAACTCATTTCTTCACAATTTCGACTGAGAAGAAGCTATCTCTCTCGAATCTTTAGGGAATCGTTTGCGAAGGATAAGTTCATGACAGTAACGTTGTTGTAAGAATCAAGGAAGCAATTTCTTGTTGACATACGTGATTTTTAGAAAGAAATAAATTATTTCTTTGTTGAAAATTGTACTTCCCAGCTTTGGCGCACTTCTTCAGACAGATTTTCAGAATTTTTAAATTCGTTTGCAGCCAGAATACGATCTCTGAGGTTTGGAAATTAATTGACAATGTGTTTGTACCTCGTTTCTATCTTCTACTTCCTTTCTGGCATGAGTTTCATCCATAGATGGGCGAATTTGATTACTTTCAGCTTTGCTTTTTGACAGAAATTTTAATTTAATAAGCTGAAAGTGCGATTTTGTCCAAACTACACCCCGAAGTAATTTGATTTTTAAAAGTTCTTATATTAATGTTAAGTATTTTTGTAATTGCAAGTTGACAGTTGATCAAGAAGAGACGTCCAGGCAAGCACAGATGAAGTTCGCGAACAAGGGATCGCAGCCAGAGACTAAAATAAAATCAAAATGGAAAAACATCTCGGACACCAATCTTGGTCATATAGACCTCGATGAATTCAAGAGAAGAGTATATGGGCACAATGGGCCTTTACCCACGCCTACAGCCAAAAGAATGGTAAGAAATGGAATCTTTCAAGCTGCCGGATTTTCGCCTGCGCTTGAATGTGCTGAATTGATGGTGGAGTGTGCGCTTCATTCTAATGCTGAGTTGAGGCAAATTGTGGTGCTTGACGGGAGAATATTGGCACATCTGGGAGAGTTGGCCATACAAGAGGCCTTTGGCATCCCTTCGTATCCTAAGACCACTTATAAAACTAAGGTAGACACCCAGAGATTGTATGATGAGCAGCCTGACCTTTGTGCCGCCAACATCAACAAGTCATGGCTGGACAAGCCTAGGCCATCGGTCAAGAAAATACCCAAGAAGTTGATGCGTACGGACTTCAAGGAGGACTACAGAGACATCATTATCTTGCTCAACAGAATAGCAGGCAATCCTTTGGGGGCGCCATTTGAGCCATGGATGTACTATTTTATTGAGGACATCATAGAGGGCATAAAGATGTTTAACTGGTCACGAATGATTAGCAACAACCTCTACGAGCAGCTTGTCAACTTAGAGAAAACTAAAACGTTTTATATGAGTTCTTATGTCATCTACATGTTGGCTAGGACTTACAAGTATGCAGGCTTGATATGCAAGGGCATGGTCGGCAGTGGATCAAATGAGCTGAAGGCATACGATTGCTATCCACAATTGCAGTTGAAAGAAAAGGCGCACTTCCGGCGAGCTCATGATGCCTTCCTTATGTATATCACCAGGATACTCTAGGGAGGGACACATCAACGGCTGACTCCTGAGGCCAAAAAGCTGATTGGCAAATATGGGTCTTGGTTTATCCAGTATCCCCGATATACTTACATCAGAATCCAGGGATTCACTGGGAGCCCATATCGTTTGCCCATCTTCCCGACTAACAAGATGGTCCTGTTGGAAGTTCTAAGGCAGCTAGAAGAATTTCAAGGCCTCCAAAGGACAAAGCAAAAGGCGGCAGTAACCTTTCCCTTCTTTATAGGGAACATGCTAGAATCTTGTCCATCATCGCAGGCAGCAGCTGGTGTCAGGCTCGAGATACAGCATTACCCCTTTGCTACCTATCCATCTAGGAGCCACTTCAACCCGCATCATCACATCAAGACGATGGATGGAAGGAGGTACAAGCATAGGGTTGAACTGGAAGATTTCTGGGCGGATGTTGCGGACAAGTTTGAGGTTAGGCGAAAGATGTGGTCTAGACTGCCGGTCAGTTTGATCAGAACAACAAAACTTTGTCGAGTGCCGAATCAGTTGGAGGAAGATGGATAGCAGGTACAGCCGCACCTTGATGAGAGCTTGCCTTTGCCGGTGGTCAGGTGGTCAGAACCCGAGCACGCCGATTTGAATACTTTGATGAGACCAGTCATCAAGTATACATAGTGGTGGGTTGATCAACAGATTCAGGAACTTAGGTGAAAAAGGATAACCTTGACTTATGATATGTTGAGTGAGGCGGAATCCTATTCTTCCAACGCAGACGCATCCCAGGGCGTAGAGATGATAGAGGCCACCACTTCCAGGAAAAGGAAGGAGATAGCTGCAAGCAAGGAGCCAATTCAGAAGCAGGCTAAGGTAAAGCCTTCACACTCGGCCGCATCTCAAAATATTGAAGAGATGCTAGCTACTGTAGATGCTTCACTGGTTGACATTAGGGATCCTTCCCCGATTCCGGAAGACAATGTTGAGCCTCAGCCGGACAATGATGCGCCACCGTCTCCTACAGGCACGGAAATATTGGAGTCCGATGATGAAAATGTGGACACCCAAAAGGAGGATTTCCAAGAAGGAATGATTCCAGCTCTTAGGGGAATTCTAGACGTTCCTGACAGGGAAGATAGGCCGGAAGATGAAGGCATAGAGCAGCCGACGATCCTGGATTGGCTAAGGGAGAGGTTGAAAGTACAGGCACCAGTGGAAGAGCCAGAAGAGGATGACACTGCGGACTTCTTGGCCAGACTTACACAAACTACAGTTAAGAAGCCAGCAAAGAAATTCTCGAGCATACAGAGAGATGAGGCCGGCAACAGAATAGTGCAGATTGCAATGCCTACGGCGGATAGGCCACAGGAGGACATGGCTCCACAAGATTATGCCATCACAACCATTGACTTGGGTCCAA
The DNA here is from genome assembly GCA_007115665.2 of Sequoiadendron giganteum. Lineage (NCBI taxonomy): Eukaryota > Viridiplantae > Streptophyta > Pinopsida > Cupressales > Cupressaceae > Sequoiadendron > Sequoiadendron giganteum. The sequence goes on along the minus strand of CM021107.1, from coordinate 646,535,564 downwards.
CCACGAAGGGCCAGGAAATTGAAGACTTGGACAATTCTGTGTCCACTATCAAGTCAAGGTTGGCAAAAGAGGTAGCCAAGAGGAAGGAGTGCCAGTTAGAAATTGAGCGCCTAAAGGAGTATATCCAGCACTTGATCAAGATAACACGGCAGCTCCTCTACTCCCAAACTCTTCACAGGAGGCCGTTAAAGAGATAGAAGAAAACATGGTCACAGTTCGGGAAGCCAGAGAATGGATAGCAGTAAAGGGGACTGAAGCTGAGGCATTCATAGAGAGGTTGACTCTGGTTTATGGTCAGGCTACTGCCCTACTTTCTAGGCTGGCCACTTTGGCAGAAGTGTGGGATAGCCTTCCGGATGTGCAGGAGAGAATAATTCCTTGCCTTAGGATTCTGAAAGGAGTTCCTAAGCAAGAACTGATAGACGGAGGCGTTATTGCAGCAGGAGCAGCTTATGACTTCCACACCTGGTATTGGGCCTTGACGGCACGAGGCGAAGTCTTGGAGAGGGTGAAGGTTGATGGTATCAGATTGGAAGAACAGGTCAAAGAAGTTCAGGCCAAGCTTCTCAACATGATCGCCGATATCCTGGATAAGGAGGCTCTACGAGAGAATGACTTGCAGTTAGAGGTTTTGAAAGGGAAGGTCCAAGAGGGCATCTTTGCCATCACAGGACCTGTTTTGAAGCAGGACTGGGCCAAATTGGTGAACTTCTTAAGCATCTGAGAGTCTTTTGAGAAGACCAAGCCAGAGCGGGAGGATACCTTTGCCAGATGCGCTGAGAGTGTGGACGGACTGGAATTCAGGATTGGAATGCTTCCTCAGGTCACCATGGATGAAGTTGCCTTGATCGTGTCCAGATTCATCGAACACACGGCAACGCGGGAGGATCGGGATATAATTCCTTGAAATTAGCTCCAAGCGCCACATCACCCTGTCAACTCTTAGTTCACTAAAGTCATTTTGGGAAACCCTAATTAGGGTTTATTTGTTTTGATCTTGGCCGTTGGCTCATTTTTAATCTGAGTCGTTTATTCAATTTTGTAAACTCTATATAAACTTGTTTACTCTCATTTGCAATTGGTGAAGTGAGTTGTATAAGATTGTTGCGACGAAACTATTTCCGTTTATAAAAGCTCTTGTGCATGATTTGCTAAGAACCACTTTTATTTTCAAGTAGTGTGCAAGGTTTAAATATTTCTCCTTCAACACTTAGAGTAGAATTAAGTTAGTATTTCATTTACATGTTATTAGTGGATGATAGATTTGATAGCAGTGGTAGATAAAATCATGCTCATACTTTTGTTGGATGGATAATTTGCATTCAATGTGTAAAGTTAGTCTAAGCCATTGATTTTTGGATGCTTAACTTCTGTTTGTTTTAAATCAATTCAAACATGAAAATTATTATCACTTCCATTGAAGATTGCACCCACTTTGCGTAGTTGTCCGAAGGAGGTGAAACAAAGTGCGGTTACCCTATTTTATCTCGTCACTGCCGTCTCTTGAGTTCTTAGGAGTAGCTTAGACTTTTAAACCCTTATCCTTTTGCCTTTTTTTTGGAAAATCTGAAACACCCATCGAAAGAGCTTCAATGATAAAACTGTCTAAGTCCTCAACTCGCAAAATGAATTTTATGTAAGTCCCCTTGTGATTACCAGCAAATCACAACGCCCACTGACCTTGTCCATATGTCATAACCTGGCCAAAAGAAACATTGGAGTTATTGTATTATCTTCTAGGTATTTGCAATTACTTTTCAAGAGAGGATAAAGTGTCCTTGGGCATTTTATTCTGTGTTCGGTGGCGTACTCAAAACACACACCAATAGGTAGTCTAGAAGAGCTTTGGTGAAATATCTATGTAACAAGAGATCAGACATCTCCCAGGTCAGGGAAGAAAGATCTTTATATTTGTTTCTACTCATTTACCTCTCATAAATTACAATATCATCAAAACTTGCACATAAGTAAAACATTTAATTTGACTATTAACATCTCAGAGAAAAAAATAAACTTTATTTGAAATTTTACAATTTTCTTTTAAATAATTTCATAAAATATTTAAAGCAACTCAGAGCACTACTCACATCGTTTGAGGTTCTGTATTAAGGACAACAGGCCTTCATATTTGGATATAGTAAAACAAATTGTAGAAGACATTAACTTGAATTTATTAGAAAAACATACATTTTCAACCATCTCCAACCTATGCTACTTGTTTGCTCAGAAAAGCCCCAGATCTGGGTCCATTTGTACCAGGTCCAGGTTTCAATCCAGATCCCCTGTGGAGCCAGTCAGGGTCCTGCAAAACAGACCATGATTCAGCCAGTTTTGCTCTGCAACGGACATATGCAAATCCAGGTCTATTTTGCAAGACCTGCAGAGAACCCAAAAATGCATTGGGTTTGTGGAAGGCATGGCAGAGTTTGCTATGTCAGTGTTGGGCTCAAAGGTGGAGCTGCTCACCACAAAAAGCGCGGCAGTGTGGCAAGACAACATTTCCATGGGCATCATGACTAGCAAAGATGAAGGAAAAGAGACAAGGTTGGTGTCCAGCCATCGAAGTCTGATTTCATTTCTGGTTTATTACTACTGTTCAGTGCCCAAGGTCAAAGTGTACGAAGCTGTACCATTGTCAATCAAGGAGAAAAACAAGATGAACACAGGAGTCACCATCTACCATTTAGACACCACAGTCCACACAGTGGAGTGCAAAGCATTTGGCATTCATGGCATTGGGACATCAGCCAGGGAAGATTGAGGTCTGCCATTGGACTTCCAAGAATGATCTCATCTGGGTGCTGCTACCCGCTTAACTGTGTTTGTTGTCCACTGCACTTCAGCCCTAAGTAAAAGACAACGAAGTAGCATTTTCTTTTGTGTATGATAAACAAATCTCCTACAATTACTTAGAGGGCAGGAAAACTCTAACTTGTGACATATCTATCAGTTTTATATGTTTTTTGTGTAACTTGTGATATATTTATGAATTTTATATTCTTTTTGTTTTAACTTGTAATATATTCATAACTTTTATACATTTTTTATTTGGACATACCCAAAACAAAACCAGCCCAAAAAATAATTGTCATACTAGCATAACTAGAACCAACCAAACCAATGTTCCACGGGGACGCGTCCCTCCCAAAAAAACCCCGCATTTCCTAGACGGGAACTTCTCGGAGACTTGGGGACTTGGGGGGTACATTCCCCCACTAGCCCACCACCAGCGCCACCATCCCACCACCAATGTCGCTGTCTCCAAGATGGCGCTAAGGCTTCAAGGATGCTGGGGTGTCCTCAAGACGTCTAGGGGACTCCTAATTGTCTCCAAGATGTATAATTCTTATACTTATACATCTTTCTATAACTATTTTTTCAAGTAATATATGTATTTCAGCAGCCTACCGCCGTCCCCCCACCGCTCCCAAACTTAGACCCCCCATCCCCGCATCCCCGAAACACATCCCCTGCCGTCTCCCCGTCCCCGTCCCCAAAACCTCGTGGAACACTGAACCAAACCAAAAAAAAAACACAAATTGCCTTACTGGCATACCCAAACCCAAAGCAGAACTTAGTCTCCAACATTCTGAATCAGGATTACGAAGTTCTAATTTATATGTAGAAATACTACTTATACATCTTCATCCCTTTCCAAAATCCTAGATTTCTTTGTTTGATAGAAATGTTACTAGCATTGCATTTTTAAATGTCCCTAAAACTCATTTACGATCTTCTTTTGAGTTTAGAAATCTTCTTACTTGCAATTTTCTATTATTAAATCTAGCTATGACATTTCTACTGCTATAAGGCTAATTTGTCTTCATCTGATAAGAATTTGCTTCAGTTGGGGCAGGACCTGAGTGTATCGTACTTAATCTTATCTCATCCACTGATTAATTGGTCCAAAAGCAAATGCTCCATAATGTGAACAAGATAATGAATTGACACCATTCATAAAAATTGAGTTGACATATCTCAACACCAGCAGCCAGCCATACGATAAAATCCTAACTAAGGAAATTCCTTGCTGGATTATGGATTGCATAGTCATGCTCAACAGAATCACTACAATAGCTGTATACTATCGGCATTCTATATTTCTAAAAAAAAGGTAGAGCTAAATCTCAGTGAGAATCCAGAATCTATCAAACAAAAAAATAGACAAGAACTTGCCATGATAAGCAGAAAAGAAGTTTGTTATGTGAAAACATATGGACCTTTAAGTAACAAGTGTGGAGATTTCCCACCACTCAACCCATCAGAAAAAGCACCAAAAAGTTTGTCATGTAGCACAACCATCATCTCTTTATTTCCACTGAGAAAACCATCTGTAGAAGTCACAACTAGACCACAAGTAGGCTGACTTGAAAAAGCATTATCGCCATTAACAGACTTTACTCTCTTAAAAGATGTTGAAGGCGTTCCCATTGTTGATGAAGCCTGAAAAATTTCCATACCCCATGTTGACAAAACAATTACCTACAAAGAACATATCAACTCATTAAAAATCATTTGGGACAAAGAACGAAAAAATCTTCTGATGAATCAGAAATTCAAATCCACTGGAATCACCCATTTCGACTTGACAGTAAACTACATGTGTTTGCACGCTTTGCTTACCATATCCTGGGGTCCAAAACAAGCAAAACAAGCACCTTGAACACATCCAATCAAGTTTTCCTGCATAACCATCCTGGGTCTTGCCTTTTCTATGACTGTTTCAGAGGAAGAAACCATCAACTGCTTTATTTGCAGACATAATTGACCACTTTTAGATGCACTCATTTGTTTTGCAGAACTAGCTTTATTGGAAAATTTGGGGTTATCCAGAATCATGATATTTGAGGAACCATCTTTATCACAAGAAACAGGTATGCTACCATCACAATCCATGCTTTCATAAATGTCGACATCTTCAAGAAGTTCCCATTCATCCTTACGAGATCTTGGGACCACCTTCTTAGATTCTGTTGAGCGGGTCTTCTTCTTTCTCTTGAAAGGCCTGCAAATAAAGAATTCAAAACTGAGCATGTCTGGCAGAACTAACCCTCCAAGAAGCCATCTGTGGTAGAGTTTCAAGTTATGTCATCCATGCATTAGCAATAGATTTTATAATATTGAATAACAACAATAATCATAACAAAACCCTTCAGTTTTCATATGCAAATGTACATATTATCTGAAACACAAGCCCTGACACAACTGTTAAGGGACTGGTTCTACTTAAGTTCAATTTCACACATTCAAACGAACAATGTGTGTGGAGATAATGTGCAATCAAGTAATGCAGTTGTAAAAATTAAGCATCATTGACCCTATAATGTAGGGATGAGAGATATGACCATAAACAAAACTCCCATGGGGTTTCTAACCAGCATCCTCAACTCCAATAACAATCGCAGTTATCCTTAATTTGGGAAAAGGCTCACTTATTGTTTCCAACAATTCTCATATCTCTGACAGGTCCAAGGACCTCAGAGACATTTACCTCAACAGGTAAAGCACTATGTCAATCCTTCAACCAAGCATTAGTTATTACAGTTGCTTGGAGTTCAACTATGGTCAAGCATGGATAATCTTTCTTAGATGATAAATAACTTATATTTACAATCTTAATTTCTAAGTTTTATTCTCTTTTACCACATCAAGGGCCCTCTAAATGTTTTCTATTAGGTATGTTAAAGATAAAAAACTATTTTGGGAAATGTGTGATGGACATACAACAAAACTTTCAATGGATAAATATAAAAAATTTGCCCCTCCTGCTCACACCAATGAACAGATGGCCCTGAAGCAGGATTGAGAAGCTAGAGACTACATGGAGATTCGTGATCATACAACTCTAGATCCTAATTTATTAATCCAAAAAAATTCTTTGATATTAGTTTAATAAGCAACTTGCGGAGTTACAGTTGGAGAATGAGAAGACCAAGAGCCAATTGGTTGAGGCAGTTCAATAAATGAAGACCACTCGGGAACAATAACTTCTAGCAGCCCACCATCTGAGCTTCACATAAAGGAAGTATATAGGTTGCACCAGAGCATCTCTCAGCAGTCCACTCCATCCTCCTCAGTCTATAAACCTCCAGAGATGTCTTCTCAACCACCCCCTTAGTTAAAAAAAATCGTTCTGATCAGTCTTCCAATTTTGTTTTCAGTCATCTAGAAGACGACTTTCTTTTTTGGGGGGCTGATGTAGTTAGCAAAATAATTATATTAGTTGTTGTCGAAATAGTTACTTCTCAAATGTAAACAGTTGGAAGTTGCCGACGGTTGGTAGTTCTCAGCAACCGTTGGCCACTTTATATACGCCTATTGTAATCGAGAACATCAAGAACAAAGACCGCATGTATGGAATTCCTTGGAAAACTTGGGTAAACTGTGAATGAAATACACTGATATATTATTGTGTAATTGCAGTTATGAATTCTTATAGTTCTGGCATTTATAATGCTGTTTACTCTATGATAACTGAATAAGTAGATGTAGGCAGTAAACAATGTTCTTCTATATACAAAGTTCTAGGTAGTGTTTAACTTTCAACCAGGCCTGTCAACAAAACAAAGCTCAATAAAGCTGGCATATCTAATATTTATGTATTTGATGTAGGAGAAGAAATACTAAGGCATTCTTCTAAAAAAGTCCATTGAAATACCTTTCCGACATGATTGGGGGCAGAGCTCAATTAATGCCCGTTGCTCCTCTCTCATGAGGCAGTTCTATTTTAGGAAACAATAAAATGATCAAAGGTGTTTGGAGAGAGTTGTGCCATACATTAATTAATAATGTTGTCTTTTATTTCTTTTCTTTGGAAAACAAGATGCAAGTTAGTTTTTTATGAGGTCAATCCCCAACTCTTTAAGCAAGTTAGAGCCAAAGTTCAAAATTATTGAAGGGTTTTGGTTATGAAAGTTAAAGCTAAAATTCAATACTTCTAAAATGGTGTGATAAAGCAAGTTAAAGCCAAAAGTCAGCCTTAGCTTACAAAAGAGTGGAGACTCTTTGTTCCATGGGACAAATGATCAAATATTTTCCTTCCTAGCTTCCATAGGACGAGAGTTTACATATAACTATGATGCTTAGCAGATGTATCTCTGATAGTTTTTGGGAATAACATTGTATACATTCTTTCAAGATAAAATAGAATAAAATTCTCATTACTAAAGGTCTTCAAACGTGTGGAGCACGGACCAACTATCAATACTTTATGATATCTAACAACTGAGAAGACATTGCATTTGTTCATATAATGTTTGCTTGCTAAACAGCTATGAACCATTTTCACCAACAAACTCAAGTTCAAGGATAAGGACGCCATTCCAATAATCATTCCCACAACTTAGTGACTATACTCAAATGCAATATAGTTAAATCCTTATTCATATACCACCATACTCTAAACCAAAATGGCATCCCCATCCCTGTATTCGTATCCCACATCTCTAGGTGACTATTGGACAAAAATTGCAGCTTCTCTTCATATTATACTGCCCACCTCAATCTCAACCGAAGACATCATTATTACATAGCACAAGGGAAACATCAGGTTAAACTTCAACACAATTACTCACCTATTACCATTTATATGCTATTGACTCTGGCTTGAAACGACCCATCAAATTTTCTATTTTAAAAAGTGATCATGCAATGAATTACTAAAATATCATAATATATAGATTGGAGTTTATAACTGGTCCATAAAAATTAAGCATTTCCCAAATTGATCAACACTGTTGAGATAGGGCAATTGGGATTGTAAGCACCAAAGTATACGATACATCATTGTGACCATAAATCATATTGTGCCATTTCATAAACTTAATTTGAAGAAGCAAATGGTTGAAACCCAGGCAATGTGGAAATTGGTGGGATTGTATGTGATTCACATGGTGTCATATAATGAGTACCTATGTGGCCAACATGGAAGAACCCTCCAAGAAAGTGGCAGAGGCGTCCAGTTTATAAAGAGGCCTCCACATAGCACTTTAACAAGAATCACATTCTTAGAGATTGAAGATGACCTAATACTCTCTAATAAAATACGTGACTAAGAATTCACAACCAACATTTGTTACTGGAAAGTGAGCTCCATTATAACCATTATTAAAGATCTAACCAATAGCTAGTAAACTCAATCTAGACACACATTTTAAGGACAGTCAGTTTTGACCTAGAAGGAGGAACAGATATTAAATAAATCATCAGTATCCACGTACCTAGATCTATATAGGCTTTGGCAACAAATCTAAGAGTTAAATCAATCAGCTTCTAACTTCAAGTGGCTCAGAAATTCCTACAATCTGATAAATGATTACTTCGGTCAGGTAAATATGCTGCAGTCATTGTTGTCTTAAGGTCTCATTCAAAGAAAGAGTGTGATAGATGTTCAGAAATCTAAGGAACAAGCAACGGAGAAGTAATTACCAAAAGGGCAGCTGAAAAATTTAAGCACATTCCTTCCTCTCCAGCACAAAGATGCCTACTGCTATGCAGTTCTCAATAATAATAGAGGGCACGAAAAGTCAAACAACATGCAAAGTTGATGTAAAATCTCCCTCCCACAACTTCAATTCAATCTGTTCATGGATATGTCACTGAACGTATGTCCATTTTTTCAGTTTCCAAACATATTTGCAAGAACCCACCATAGCTAGAGGTGAATTTGGGGCATTAGTTTAATCATTGAGAAACTAAAAAAATGCCCTATGGCACACTCCTACCCATTTGCAGGGCTTACAACTTCCCAACTATCCTCAGTCTTTTACATTAATAGGTCCTCAAGATCCTTGACTCACGGAAAGATGATTTATCATCAATTGTGGTTCTAAAGTTTCTCATTAAGTATGGTGTGCACATGGAGAGGCAAATGAAAGATCTCCAAATGCAAGTCCAGGAGGCTTACGAGACGTAACTGATCCAAAAACTTTTTAAATCTAGAATTCAAGAATCAACAAAATATTGAATTACTTCCTACATGCTTATGCAAATGGAGTTTACTTAAGAGATGAGAATGTTGTTATTAAAACAGAAATTAAACTCATAACAACTCACATGAAACTCACATTTTTATCATCTAAAACCCCAATGTATTGCCTTGCTATCTCTTTCATTATCTTGGGGAGTTAATTACATCAAGCGGGACTCCATTTCTGTCCTCTATTTTTGTTTGTCTCCTCACTATGAATTAATTGAATTCGACAATATTTCTTTAATTCTCCAATCTCCAAAAAAACATGATTTCATGATTTCCAACAAACTACAAATCCCTTTTTATAGATTTCTCGTGACAGCAGAGTTCTCCCAAGCCCTAAAAAAATTGTACTGACATAAGAAGCTAAATTGGCATATATACAGTTCAAATTCCAAATCTAAAGTGCTCACTGTTGATGGGGACAGTAAATCAGTCACAGAGCAGACCGATCACTACCATGGTTGCAATCCTGCCCAACTACAGTTTCTTCTATTTCTCCTGTTTGACTCCTGTTCAAATTTTTGTTTCTAAATGATTTTTTCTGATTTATTTTGAACACCTCCCTTCATAGGGAAATTTTGGTCCCACAAAAGCTTAATGAGACATTAAGTGGGAGACACATTTATTAAAATATTTAATGTAATATTAATGGTCATCTTAGCTCTAGTTAATTTCTAGTAACTTTAGTTGATTTAGCATCTTTCTAATTTATGTTTTAGTTTGCTTTAGTTAACAATTATCATCTTGTAAATTTCTTTATAAGGAGTTTTTCTCTCTTGTTGTCATCACACAATCATGAATATCAATTATCTTTTCATGGTATCAGAGCTCAAGCTCGAACCTGCTTAGCCAATTTTTATTTTTAATAAAAAAAATTAGACGAAGTTTTTAAAAAAATTTAGCGAGCAGAAATTTTCAAGTTGTTTTTTTTCTCGTGAGGTTTTGAAGGTTTTCCTTGTGAGCCGTCTTCATCAGAAATCATGGAGGGTTTCCTATTGCATGGAATTTTTTGAAGATTTCTTTTGTGGAAAATCGCATCACCTTTTAAGCAAAAATTTTGAGGGTTTCATCTATAGAAATCATGGCAACTATTTGTATGAAAACTCGCGGATTTATTTCAAAAAGAATTTTTGAAGGTTTTCTCTGCAAAACGTGTCTATTTTATGGAGGTTTCGTGGATTTTTTTGAGGGCTTCAAGTCGAAATCGCAGCTTTCTAAGGCGTTTTCTTCTTGTTGGTGGTTGCACCTTGCTCATTTCTGCGAAATCTAGAAATCGTGACAGCTTTCAAGACAAAAAATCGTGATTTGCAACTGTTTTTTTCATGTCTTTTACAAGATTTTTTCCATGTCTTTTACAAGATTTTCGCAACTGCTGTTGTTCTTCTCTGGCAGATTTGTGTGCGTTTGTTTTCAGCGAACTGGGTTTTGTATTGGTACGATTTCCTGAGGAGCCGTGGGCCTTTTTTTGGACGCCATTGTTGGTTATTTTCTAGGTGTTTTCTGCATTTTTGTGGGCATTTTTGTTGTCTTTGTGACGGATTTTCTTCTGGCAGATTTCTAAAAAGGGTTCGTGGGTTTGTGGTTTTCTGCACGTTTTTGGCGGGATTTTCTCCTTCACGAGTTTCTGCCAGATTTATTTATGGATTTTTGCAGAATATCAAAGTGTTTTCCGATATTTCTGGATTCTTCTCTGATGTGCAACCTAGGGTTTTTTGCGATGGTTTTTTTGAGAAGTTTTTCATGCTCTGCCGAGACTTGTGGAGTTTTCGCAGTGATTTTTTCAGATTTCATGGTACCCTGAAGGGTTAAGTTTTTGAGCCAGTTTTGACAGAATTTTTCTGGAGAAAAAAAAATTCTGCAAAGAGTTTTTTGAAATTTTTTCTGAAAAAATTTGTAGAGTGTGGTTTTATTTTTGACAATTTTTTCCTATCTAAAAAATTGTGGGTTGCTGCTAGGATTTGCAAACCAGTTTTTTGGGCGATTTTTTTCTCAACAAAACATCATGCACTTGAAGATTTTAAAGAGTTTTTGAAAAAAAAATCTATAATATATTTGCAGTTCAAAAGTTTTTTGAGGATTTTTTCTCAAAAATCCTTACTTTTTCAAAGTTTTTGAAGGTTTTTTTTGAAAAATCTTACAATTTGGGAGTTGTGCCAGCTGATTGTCCAAGGTTTGTGCCAGTTGATCACAGAGTTACCTCGTTTTTCATGCTTTGGAAAACGGGAGGGATGGCATCATTGTCCAATGTCATGTTGGAAAGTACACAGAGGTTCAACGAAAAGTTCTACTACCTGGAAGCAGAAGATACTCAATGTCGATGTCTAGATTTGATTGTTTTGCGAGAAAGAATTTGTAATTGCATGGTGGTTATGCTTCTCCAGATATCAATCACCGATGATATGTTTCCAGAAGACTTTGGGTAGACTTAGTTTTTTGTTTGTACGATGACCATTAAGGGAGGGTATTAAAATATTTAATGTAATATTAATGGTCATCTCAGTTGTAGTTAGTTTTTAGTAACTTTAGTTGCGCTTTAGTTGATTTAGCATCTTTCTAATTTATGTTTTAGTTTGCTTTAGTTAACGATTGTTTCTTTTTAGAAACATCGTCTTGTAAATTTCTTTATAAGGAGCTTTTGTCTCCTATTGTAATCACACAATCATGAATATCAATTATCTTTTCAACATTCTCCCACCTTTTCTTTGGAATACCCTTTTGCTTGGCTGATCTTTTAATCCTTTAGTCCAATTTGCATGTTTCTTGGACTTTATTTCTAGTTTCCATTGTTTTCTTCTGTAGCACCACATCCTCTGTGAGTATAGCTGTTCCTTCCATACCCAAATCTTTTGAGGAGGGTAGTATTCGATCTTCTTTATCAAACATGGAGGGCTCATAAAGTTGTAAGCACTCACAATTAACAACTAAGTGCATCTTCACAAAAGTAAAGAGGTCAAATTTGAATGCATTTTCACCTTTGGCCTCAAAAATAGTTATTTTCTTTTATTGTTTTTGTAGTATTTCCTTGCACAAGGAAATTCAAACTTTGTCCCTTACCTTAAATTTTTGTTCCTTCCTATGTTGATCATGTTCTTTTCAATTGTTCCTTAGCTTTGAGTTGAATTTGAATAATTTTCTCAACAGATTTTGATTCTTTAGTCACCTCATTATCTTGCTCTACGTATTCTTGTTTATCAAAAGCCACATCAAGTGGACTAGAAGGAAAACATGCCTCAAATGGTGACTGTTGAAGGTGACTAAGTGATTTATCCCATGTCTTGGAGCACTCTTTGCTATACCCTTTAATGAGCTACATCAAGGTCTTATTGACCAATTTTGTCCAATCATCTGTTTGTGGGTGAAATGTTGTGTTTTTCTTTAGCTTTGTGTCCATCATGATCCAGAATGTCAACCAAAAATTACCAACAAATCTTGTGTCTCTATCTGACATTATGGACTTAAGAAGCCCAAAATGCACCCATACATTGTGTCTCTTTCCCTATGATAGTCTTTTTGCAAGTAGTTAAAATTCACATTTTACTAAACCTATCAACCACCATAAATACGTAATCATGCCATATATACTCATAGACAAGCCTCCTGCAAAGTCCATTGGAACACTTTCCCATGGCCTTGTGGTGATTGGCAATGGCAAATGCATTCAAATTGCTAATAAAATAGTTTACAACTTCTTAAAATTGCTACATCTTACTACCTTTTAGGCTAAAACACATACCTTTGCAAATGAGCCACTGTTTGACCTACACTAAAGTGACAAGCAATTCTAAAGGTATGTGCCTCCTTCATTAGTACAAGCCTTTGTGCTCTCGGCACACACAATTTTTCTACCTTGTAAAGTTATCCATTAAGTCTTCTTCACTTTTTACATTTTCCTGTGATAGAATTTCTTCATATATCTTCCCAAAGTTCTTATCATGTGCATATTCTTCAATCTAATCCCCTTCATGAAAGGCTCCAAGTGAGTTAGCATAGCCATAGCTGAAATAAGTGCTCAAGATGACAAATTTGCCACAACATTGTTAGTTCCCTTTTATACTTAATCCCCAAATGAAACTGTTGTAGAAATCACATCAATTTATAATGCCTTGCTTCTTGTATTTTTTTTGTACCCGTTTATAATGTACAAGTCGGTGATCAATGTGCACAATTGTTGCTTTACCAAACAAGTAATGCCTCCATTTTTTGATTGTCTCAGCTAGTCTCATACAACTCTTTATCACAAACCAAATATCATATAACTTTTGAAATAAAAACCTCTTAATGAAAACAAATAGCACATTGAAGCAAGACAACACTCATAGAATATCACTTGCATATATTTCTACCTCAAATGGCTTTTGTTTATCAGGAAGAGCAAGCATATAAGCATGACATGTCTTATACTTCAATGATTCAAATGCGTTTTCATGTTCATTTCCCCAATGAGAGTCCCTTCCCTTATAAGGTGCAGCTATGTAGGATAACAAGGAATAAAAAATTTCATGAACCGCGCAACCCCTACAAAACTCCTAGTTTCTATATCACTCTTTGGTGAAGGCTAACTTACAATTGCTTAAGTTTTACATCGGTCTATTCTTAGTTATCCTCCTCCTGCAACATGCCCTAAATAAAGCAATGATTCTTTGTCAAATTCACATTTCTTTAGATTGCAAGATAGTTGTTCTTTGAACCTTGGCAAGACTTGTTTCATACAGACAAGATATTTTTGCCAAGTTGCATTGAAAATTAGGATATCATCCAAATAGACTATCCCAAAACTATGTGTGAAATCTCTTAAAAGTCAATGGTCATTCATCAATCTCATAAATGTTGCAAGCACATCACTCAAACCAAAAGGAAGTACTAACCAATCATAAAAACCTTGCTTCATTTTGAAAGCAATCTTTTAAATGTCTTCTTTTATTTGCACCTAATAATAACCAAACTTGAGATCCAACTTAGTAAAATATAAAATACATAGCATGTTTTAGTTGATCTAACAATCATCTATCCTTCGAGGAGGACACATATTCTAAATGGTGATTTTATTAAGAGTTATATAATATTACATGTTCTCCAAGAACCATCTTTCTTTCATACTATCACTATGGGTGATCCATAAGTGAAGTGATAGGGTACATAACCCCTTGCTCCAATAGCTCCTAAAGTTGACTCTTGACCTTGTTGCTCTCTAGTAGTGATTGTTGATTCTAAAAACAATGACAAGACATTGTTCAAGCCTTTCAATTTAGAGTTAGTCATGCTAGAAATTCCTGACCTATTTTCTTTCTTATCTTTAACTAGAAAGAAACAAAATTGCTTTCTTTCTTGAATTAAATTAATGGATTGATTAGAACTTACCATAGCTACGTTAGCCCTACATTAGTGCCCTTTGATTATGTACTCAATCCCATCCTTGAGCCATCTATACTTGTTAGCCCTTCTCATGAAAATAGCATCCAAAACATAAAGATAAGGAATACCAATAACAATATCAAAGGCATCAAGAGGAATTATATTTACTCCAATCTCATCTACTTAGTGTGTGTTAACCCCAAATTTAACATTGCGCCTTTTTGTTACTTGTATCTTTATACCCCTTTTCACCCATCACAATGTGTATGAATGTGGATATTTCTTTGTCTTTAGACCAAACCTTTTTACCAAATTTTCTAAACTAAATTACGTTTTAAACCAAGATCCACCAATGCATATACTCTAGTCTTCCTAATTTATAGCTTCAAAACAAATAAAATGTTCATATCTTTCCTTACTGGCCATGCACCCAAGTTGATCATCTATATCCAAACTATCCTCTATCCAATACCATCACCTTGGATGGTTAGCATAGACTTCTTAGTTTCATGTTTTTCTTTTCCCTTATTCTTATTTTCAAGATGTAGTTCAAGATGAAGCTTCCAACATTTTCAGTTTACACGCCCATTAGTCTTACAATAACTACAATGATTATTTGTGTCCTTTTTATCCTCTCTTTTTGCAAAACAATATTATTTTTCTTTGCTTTCCAATTACTCTAATTTATACCTTTGTATTTGGAAGGCTTGCCTTCACACCTCTTCTTCTCCTCCACTTAGTAAGCTTGGGCACTTTCCTCATCCAAGTTTCTTGGACTAGTAGTGACTACTCCCCTTTGGATGTAGGAATGGAGCCTGTTGGGATACTTTGTCATCATGTCCTCATCTAAATCCATGTCGCTTATTGTGGCTTGCTGATAAAATTTTGTAGGGTATAACTACACATTTTGACCACTTTGTTGTTTATAGTATATCCATTTGGGTTTGTGATCCACCTTTTGCCTTATGAGATAGAAATTTCTCCAAACTAATTCCCTCAATTCTTCTCATTTATTAACAATCACCCTATTTCTCTTTTCACAATTAGCAACATAAGTTTCCCACCAAACAAGAGCATGACCCTCCATTTTAAGTATGCAAAGGATTACCTTTGCACCCCATTTATCTTATGCACACTAAAATACACTTCAAATTGTTTAATCCATACATCTGAAAACTTTGTATTTATTTATTCATCAAAAGGTTTGATCTATACATTTGTCTCTACTTTAAATGGAATTATATTTTTTCATTTATATTTATTTGGTTTCTACAAGAAATCTTCTTTCCAAATTTCATCTTCCTCACCAACTCCATTCTTTTTGAAGTGTTTTTACTAAATCGCCTACACAAGATTGTTCTTGCACCATTTTACCTTGTTACATAGACAAATCATTTATTTGTTGCCTTAACCATTGTTGATTTTCCATGACACCCTTCAAGTGACCTTCACAATCACTCTTGCATTCAATTCCTTCATGGTTCAATTTGAGTTCTTGTTGAAACCGCCAAACAAAACTGTAACACCCCAAAAAAGCAGGTCAAACTTTTTTGTAACTAAATATACCACTTAAGACATTGGCAGATCATACATTATTTGATTAGACACAAGATTAGTCATAGAGGTTAAAAACTATTAGCAAGGGAAAAAGTCCTTTTTAACATATCACAAATAGAGAATGGACCATCAAGTTTAAAAAGGTCTAGAGTATACATAGCCGGTTAAGAGATTCTAGCACAACACAAAAGAGTTAGTCCACCATATTGACATAGCCAATGGGGACGCATGTTATTATTTCATTTGACTTTCCTACCATGTTGGTCCACTTGACCATTCAAGTGTATGCGTTCAATTGATGAAACAATGATCATTAATAAGCACAGAGAGTTCATGTGAATTTAGGTTCCAAAGCCATTCATTGAAAATTGATCTTATGAGTCTTATTTATCTCTTTATATCTGCAGACATGCTAAGGAACATCAATTCTTTGACAATCAGTTCTAATGGTTACAAATTCTTAAAACCTATATTGTTAGTCAAGCATCATAGATACAATGATAACAAGTTTCCACAATCCATATTGATACTTGCTTTACAGATTTCTAGATTCGATTGTGTGATTATTTTTGCATCAACGTTTCAGATAACACTTTGTGATCCATCATCAGGATGTAGAAGAGAGCATAAGGAATAAAAATAATCACTTCTACATCCTGATGATGGATCATGGAGTGTGATCCGAAACGTTGATGCAAAAATAATCACACAATCGAATCCAGAAATCTGTTAAGCAACTATCATAGATATAATCAGTACTCTATAAATGATTATGAATTATAGGGATAGATATCATAAATTTCATCTCCAAAGCATGGATAACTTTGTTCGAAGGTCAACCCAAGTATCAAGCATAATTTATAATGAAACAACTTGCACAAGAAGAATATAATATGAAATATGTTGCAAATACTTAATAATATGCCACTTCAAGGGGGCAACCTCCTAATCCACTTCGAGGAGGATACCTTCAATAGTCTTCAATATGAACTCAATACTCAACATGATGATGAAATAAGATTCACAACCTCCTACATATACCTATTTATGCCTAGGATATCACCCAAGCCAACTTAGATAACCCTATATAAGCCCTAGGCCGACCTAACTAACTAAATAACAATATAATAATGATAATATGACTTAATTAAGAGTTAAGGTAGTCACAAGCCGACTACTCATAACACTATACACACTATAGGGGTAGGGGCATAACATTGCCCTCCTCCTTACAAAAGCATTGTCCTCAATGCTAGCTTCTTTTTTTTTCTTGTTCTTCGTCTCATTATTCTTCTTGTTCTTGTTCTTCTTCTTGCTCTTTCTCTTTCTCTTACTCTTGCTCTTGTTCATGTTCTTGCTCTCCTTCTTTATCTTCATCTTTCTCTTGCTCTTTTTCTTGTTCCACTTCTTGTTCTTGTTCTTTTTCTTCTTTTTGTGGCTATTTTTTGTTGTGAATAAGTTCTAGAAAGATCATTTTACAATAAATCACACAAATGAATTCAAAATAGTCTGAATTTTTTTTCTGTAACTTACCAAGGCCTAGCTTGCACTTTCACACAAAAATCTCCCAAAAATTAGATGATTTGCAGCCTTGAGAGTGAATTTATTGGAAACCCTAATATTGGAATAAATCACTTATTTCTATTTCAAATTATCTGAGAATTGGACTATAGGCTCCTCTACTAATTCTTCAAAAACCTACCAAAAATTAGGAGCCAATTCAACAAGATTTAAAATATATGCACTTTCTAAAATAAATTGGG
This sequence comes from Sequoiadendron giganteum, assembly GCA_007115665.2. Lineage (NCBI taxonomy): Eukaryota > Viridiplantae > Streptophyta > Pinopsida > Cupressales > Cupressaceae > Sequoiadendron > Sequoiadendron giganteum. Next base: position 646,517,918 of record CM021107.1, on the reverse strand, counting down.
CAGAAACCCTAATTTTTGCAATAAATCACTCAATTCTGCTCCAATTTCTCTAAAATCTGGACAGTGGCTGCTCCAATATCTGGGAGATATGCATTTCACAAAATGACCTCCACAATTGAAAAAAAGGCCTTATCGGAATGGTGCCAAGTGAAATGGTAATTGATTATCGTTATCGTTATTAAAAAAGTAGATGAATACTCATTTAATAAGAGATTACAACATGATGCTTCTAAAAAGAAACAATTGTGAACTAAAACAATAAACTGAAAGTTGCTAAAACTAACTAAAGTAAACTAACGACTAAAATGACCATTAAATATTACAATAATACTTTCATACCCTCCCTTAATGGTCATTCTACTAACTACACCAAATCTACCCATAATCTGATGATCTTTTGGTCATGAATGCATAAAAGCCAGACTACTGCTCAATATGCTCTGCAACATGGGCCTTTTGATGAGACCCTTTCTGGTTGGATTTTTGATTACCCAATCGCTTCTTGTAGTTTTTCTCCATATGGCCAAGCTTACCACAGTACTGACATGTGATGGTCTTCTTGGAGGTATCCTCCAATTTGCCTAGTACTTATTGTTGAGTGGCCTTACCTTTGCAATTGTCTTTGGCAATAAATACTTGTTCAACACTGCAAGTGTCGTTGTTGCTCCCAAACTGCTTCTTCCACCTATCCTACTGCAAGAGCTTGTTGCACAGGTCATCAAACTTGTAATGGCCCCAATTTTGAGTCAGCATATAATTAAATAATTAATTTAATGTTGTCAAGAAAGGATCAAAATATTAAGACAACTTAAATTAATTATTGGTGCAAAAAAGTAACTTATGATTTGAAAACTTTTAAAATAAATTAAAGTTACTTTTTATGAGAATTCTCAAAAAAAGAATTAAAGTGAGAAAAGGAAAAAAGGTGAAAAGGTGAGAATTCAAGAAGATGAAGGGAGTTACGGAGGGGAAAAGCATAAAAGAATTGAGGAGCTCATTGTTGAATTAGGTTGGATTTGAATTTGGAGAACTGGTTTTTTTGTGAGTTGAAAAAGGTTCACCACAGAACTTTGTGGAGTCGGAAACCTCCATAAAGAATGTCACCTTCGACGCTGAAAGATGTTTCCTAGGTGATTGCTAGAGAAATCATTTTGGTTTCTCGCTCGAACTTAAACAATTGGAGTTTTGATGAAATTTGCGAAGTCTTTGAAAGGCAAATTTCATTATTTTAGTTGGATATCAAGGTGATAAATTTCAGGATTTTTTTGGGTTTGCAGAATTGTACAAATTTCAAGAATATGGTGATGATTAATTCATATAATTTTTTGTAAGCTGTTGAATTTTATTCCAATCATAATATTCGTTTTCGTATCATTGAACTACCGTGGAAGTCATTTAATTTCTCAAACTGGAAGACCATAGTGATGCCTGGAAACCAATATTATAATCTTTTTGCAATTCATTCTTGTTAAGCCGCAGTGATGCATGAAAGAATCATATATCAATCTCCAACCATATTAAACAAGGAGGAAAACATATAATCAATATCGTGGAGATTAATTAAGGCTAAGAAAATTAGAATCGCTTGCTTTTTCTTCCAAAGGCCCGTAACATAGAATAACAAAGGAGTCGTAATATTTAATATTGAAGGTCTAAGTACGATTATGTTGTCGTGGTGAATGATGATGACAGACCACTCCACCGTGTTATCCTAGAAGGGAGATGATATTAATACAAGGAAGTTATCGGGGAATTTAAAAAAGAATGGTCGGGTTTATTAAAGAAACGGCTCATACTTGATTTATAGGAGTCTTTGAAGATTATTGGGAGATAATATAAAGTCATGAGCATGTTTCTTTGAGTCGTCTTCAACCTTGAAGTTGCCTCCCACCCTGACAGTGGTTGCTTGATTAATTCTGGAACGGGTTTATATGGAGGAGTCGGGATTTAAAGGGAGTTCAGTTGTCAAACTTGAGACGTCTGAAAACATGGCGTATATCCCTTTTTGAGAATTGCAGCTGCTTGGAAATCAGACGGCTTTCTATTAATATTGCCACCAGGTACCGCTTCATGGTTGAAAGGGAACGGATTTCATATATATTGGAGCAGCTGAAATTAAATACTAAATGCCGTATATTTCTTTAAAGAAGCCGTTTGAGAGCAAGGATATTGTGGGAACAGAATTAATGTTATCGGGAGTTGCTTATTTATATGATGCTATACTATAAGGATAGAAAGGAGGTGAAATAACGTTTCATAGTTGCCGCTATTATCCATGTTCAAGAATCGTGTAATTCAAAACAATTTCATATTTGTTTTAAGCTCGGGGAAGTCTTTTGGGAGCCGCCAGCTATTAAGGAGATTTTAATATTTTGAAGCCGACTTCAGTGTGTACCACGGGATATGAGATGCTTGCCTCAAAACTTCAAAAGGAGGCTTTAATTTAATATCTAATAGTGGTCCCGATAAGCAAGGTTTCGTGGAAGAATTTTTGGGAGTTTGTGAATAAAGATCTGTGTCGAACTTCATGTACCAATTATGGTCACTTCCTGCTATGTGTATTTTAATATTGCTACATCATAGAAATTAACAATTATTATATGCTTCGTTTGGAAGTCAGGTTAGTATTGAAGTAAGATTCAGTTGGAATTTCCTGTGCAATATAATTATATATACGGAAATTACAATTTAATATTTGTGAACATTGTGGCTGGTAATTTTCTTATATTGTATATCCAATTTCTGTTATGGTTCGATTTGCAATTACTATGCCAAACATTTAGAAATTGTGGTTCTTTCATTACAAAATATATATACCTGTAACTCACAAGCCAAATTGGTAAAACAAAAAAAGAAGTAAACACAAAACAGCCAACATGCAAATGTTTGACGAAATGTCTGAATTGATCAATTGGTAAATTGGTTCAAAAAAATTTGGTTGCTAAATTTAGTGAGAAAAGTCCAGATCAGGGTAGGCTATTACAGTGGTATCAGAGCTCAGAAAATTCCTGCCATCCTGTTGGGTAATTCAGCGATTGGTGGTCAAGTTGTAAATCATGGCTTCATCGAGTGACAAAGGATTGGGTAAGGAACTTTATCTTGCAGGTAAGAAACTTGAACACCTACCTCAGTCAAAAAGGATTCTTCTTAGCACTTTGGAGAAAGTAGAAAGGTGTTTATACATGGTAGATCAGTCACCATCTCAATCGTTGCAACTAGCTTTGACTCCAGCAGTGCATTCTCTAGGTAAGCCAATGTTTATGAGGCATCATGATAGGGATGTAAGACTTGTAGTCACCAGTTGTCTTAGCGAGTTTATGAGGATTACAGCTCCTGAGGTTCCCTATGAAGATGACATAATGAGAGAGATTATACAGTTGATTGTTGAGAGCTTCCATGGATTATCTGATGACCGAGGCCCTTCCTTTGGTAGAAGGGCTAAGATGTTAGAAGTGATGGAAAAAGTCAGATTTTGTTATCTATTGATTGATTTAGAATGTAATAATCTTATTTTTCAGGTGTTCCATTATTTCATAGCATCTATCAATAAGGATCATGGAGAAGATGTTTTCTCTTATATGCAAACCATTATGGCCTTAATCGTTGATGAAACTAATTTTCAGCCCCTTGTGTCTATGTTGATGGCTATTTTGAAGCAAGAACAAGATGTCTCTGTAGCTGCTTATGAGTTAGTCAGTAGAGTGTTCGAACAATGTGAGGGAAAGCTGAAACCTTTTTTGATTAATGAGGAACAAGCAGATGAAAAAGAAATTAAAACTGTGGACGAAACTCCTTCTGAACATAGTGCTGTTCAAACTCCAAAATATGAATTATGCCATGAAGATGTAGCTAATATTGAGAGCCATGAATTTGAAGACAAATCAGAAATATTGTTACATGAAGTTGAGAATGATCATTCACCCAATGAGACATGTGAGATGAAGATACAGATGAAAGTCACCGAAGATATGATTGTTGCAGCCCTATCACGTTTCGAAAACACTCAAAATCTTATTGAAGATCTCTTTTGGAAGGCCCAAATTGAGAGAAGAAAAAAGAGTATTGAGGGAGGAACTCTTGCAAACTTACAGGTAATCAAAGAGAACTTAAGAACTTTGAAATCTGATTTCTTAAGTTTACTTTCAGATAGAGATTGTTCCATCAAACTTGCAGAAAATAGTTTGGTAGAATTGAAAGGAAAGGAGCAAGAAGTAGATAAGCTCATCTTTGAGCTTACATCTACTAAAGAGTGTTTGGAGAATACTCAAATGGCTCTTCAAGAAGCAGAATTCCAGTTAGCTGCTGCAAAATAGATTAAGGAGCAAGAAAGTGAGGTAAGTGTTGGAAGAATTCAAGCAAGCAATAAATGAGTTTGATGGGTTTTATGTTGATGTTGATTTAGAGCAAACTTCCAAGTGGACAAATATAGAGTTGAAACATCAAGATGATCAATTGTATGAGGTGAATAGAAACTTTTTTCAATTTACAGATAATCCTCTTTTTGAGTGGGATGCAAATTCCTCTTTTTATAACCCACTTTTTGTGTTGGAGGATGAAACAATTTCTAATTCTAGTGATATAGGTGATGATGAATACAAGATATGGGATCCAAGTAAAACTCATGATTGGGTTTATGAACTCTCAGAATCTGTTTTATGGATGGGCTTTAGGCAAAATTGCAGATTTGAAGCTACTATTCACTTCCCGATCAGCTAACACATGATTTTTGTTACTTGCAATCAGATGGTTTGGTCTTTGTTTGCAGACAATAGGTGGAGTTTTTATCAGTGGAGGCTTAATGATGATGATAGCTTTGACATTTGGGAGGTCCCTTCAATCAGATTTTGGCTTTCAAAACCTATACATACAGGAACTTTTATTCCTTGCAGCTGCTGCTCCAATGTTGAAATTCTGATTTTTGCAAATTTAGTTGATGAGTTGATTAACTTTCAATCCTTGCAATTTTTGTGGCAGCAAAGTATGGAGGTTTTTTCACATATAATTCAGTTTTTACTCATTTCCAAATTGATGATGAATGTTCAAGGCAGTCCTTCCTAGTTGTATGTCTATGTATTTTCAAATGTTGCATTATTCATTGCAGCTACTTGTGTAACTTGGTGTGCACAAGGAAGTTCTTTAGGCATTTGGAAATTGAATCTTTTTGAGATGCTATCAGTTGATATTAAAATAAACATTTCTAGTGCAGCTCATTTCAGAGTTACTTCTGTTGCATCTTGTCCAATCAGCTTTTTATCAGGGATTCATCTTCATCATTAATGGAATGACACGCTAATTGTTGTGGAGGACCATCCTCTTCTGTTGATTAGAACATTTATCTAGTTGCCCAAGATCGTGTCAGGTAGTGGGATTGCAGACTTGAACCTCTTTGAAATGTCTTGGCAGGTGAATTCTCATGGTGTAGATTTTATTTTTAAAAGGGAATTCAGTTTGGGGGTAGAGGTTGATTATTTTGCAGGGCCACAAGAGGGGCAAGTTTAGATTGATGATGATGAGCTGATCGTTTTTATCTGAGTGGCACAGCAGTAACGTGGTGGTTTATTTAGAAGATTGGTTTGGAATCCTGAAATCTCAGATGGTTTCAGTTTGTTTCAGTCAAGTGGCTTGGTAGTTGTGCTGACATTGCTTGAGGCAAGCAATATTTGGGAAGGGCAGACTGTAATGTCCCAAATTTTGAGTCAACATATAATTAAATAATTAATTTAATCTTGTCATGAAAGGGTCAAAATATTAAGAAAACTTAAATTAATTATTGGTGCAAAAAAGTAACTTATGATTTGAAAAGTTTTAAAATAAATTAAAGTTACTTTTATGAGAATTCACAAAAAAGAATTAAAGTGAGAAAAGGAAAAAAGGTGAGAATTCAAGAAGATGAAGGGAGTTATGGAGTGGAAAAGCATAAAAGAATTGAGGAGCTCATTGCTAAATTAGGTTGGATTTGAATTTGGAGAACTGGTTTTTTTGTGGATTGAACAAGGTTCACCACAAATCTTTGTGGAGTCAAAAACCACCATAAAGAATATCACCTTCGATGTTGAAAGATGTTTCCAGAGTGATTGCTAGAGAAATCATTTTGGTTTCTTGCTTGAACTTAAACGATTGGAGTATTGATGAAATTCGCAAAGTATTTGAAAGGCAAATTTCATTATTTTAGTTGGATATCAAGGTGATAAATTTCAAGATTTTTTTGGGTTTGCAGAATTGTACAAGTTTCAAGAATGTGGTGATGATTAATTCATATAATTTTTTGTAAGTTGTTGAATTTTATTCCAGTCATAATATTTGTTTCCGTATCATTGAACTACCGTGGAAGTCATTTAATTTCTCAAACTAGAAGACCATAGTGATGCCTAGAAATCAATATTATAATCTTTATGCAATTCATTCTTGTTAAGCTGCAATGATGCATGAAAGAATCATATATCAATCTCCAACCATATTAAATAAGGAAGAAACCATATAATCAATATCGTGGAGATTATTAACGCTGAGAAAATTAGAATCGCTTGTTTTTTCTTCCAAAGGCTTGTAACATAGAATAACAAAGGAGTTGGAATATTTAATATTGAAGGCCTAAGTACGATTATGTTGTCGTAGGTGAATGATGATGACAGACCACTCCACCGTGTTATCCTAGAAGGGAGATGATATTAATACAAGGAAGTTAGCGGGGAATTTAAAAAGAATGGTCGGGTTTATTAAAGAAACGGCTCATGCTTGATTTATAGGAGTCTTTCAAGATTATCAGGAGATAATATAAAGTTGTGAGCATGTTTTTGAGTCATCTTCAACCTTGAAGCCGCCTCCCATCCTGATAGTGGTTGCTTGATTAATTCTGCAATGGGTTTATATGAAGGAGTCGGGATTTAAAGGGAGTCTAGGTCGTCAAACTTGAGACGTCTGAAAACATGGTGTATTTGCCTTTTTGAGAATTGCAATTGCTTGGAAATCAGACAAATTTCTATTAATATTGCCACCAGGTGCTACTTCATGGTTGAGAGGGAATGGATTTCATATATATTGGAGCAGCTGAAATTAAATACTAAATGTCGTATATTTCTTTAAAGAAGTCATTTGAGAGCAAGGATATTGTGGGAACAAAATTAATGTTATCGAAAGCTGCTTATTTATATGATGCTATGCTATAAGGTTAGAAAGGAGTTGAAATAACGTTTCATAGTTGCCACTATTATCCATGTTCAAGAATCATGCAATTCAAAACAATTTCATATTTCTTTTAAGCTCGGGGAAGTCTTTTGGGAGCCGCCAATTGTTAAGGAGATTTTAATATTTTGAAGCCGATTTCAGTGTGTACCTTGGGATATGAGATGCTTGCCGCAAAACTTCAGAAGAGGCTTTAATTTAATATCTAATCGTGGTCCCGATAAGCAAGGTTTCATGGAAGAATTTTTGGGAGTTTGTAAATAAAGATTTGTGCCGAACTTCATGTATCAATTATAGTCACTTCCTGATGTGTGTATTTTAATATTGCTACATCATAGCAATTATCAATTATTATATGCTCTGTTTTGAAGTCAAGTTAGTATTAAAGTAAGATTCAATTGGAATTTCCTATGAAATATAATTATATATTTGGAAATTACAGTTTAATCTTTGTGAACATTGTGGCTGGTAATTTTCTTATATTGTATATCCAATTTCTATTATGGTTCAATTTGCAATTACTATGCCAAACATTTAGAAATTGTGGTTCTTTCCTTACAAAATATATATACCTATAACTCACGAGCCAAATTGGTAAAACAAAACAAGAAGTAAACTCGAAACAGCCAACATGCAAATGTTTGAGGAAATGTCAGAATTGATCAATTGGTAAATTGGTTCAAAAAGAAGTCGGTTACTAAATTTAGTGAGAAAAGTCCAGATCAAGGTAGGTAATTACAAATCTTCTGGTCAACATTGGTGGAGGTGATGTTGATAGTTTCAATGAAGTGCTCGTAGGATCGTGGTAAGCTTTTCAGCATGATAACCACCATATCCTCTTCTTCCATCTTGCGACTAATGGCCTCCAATTGATTGTGAATGTCTTTGATCTTCATGAGATGATCTTGCAAAGACATCTTGTCATCCATCATAATGGATGAACAACATATTTTTAAGGAAGAACAACATGCCCTTGTTTGAGGTTTCATGAAGATCCTTCAAGTGTTTCCAGATCTCTACAGCAGTCTTACCAGAAGGTATTTCTGGAAGCATCTCATCGATGACTAATAACTTGAGAAGCATAACCACCTCTAGGGCATGTTCTTGTAGGGCTCGAAATCATGGTGTTGGAGTAAGTCTGCATCATCCTCACACACCTGATCAGGCACCTCTGCAACTTTGTACAATCTGATTGATTTCAAGGGCAACCTAGAGAATCTTCTCCTTATTGCTTCAAACTCATCTCAACAGTTAGCCCAGTAGTCCTCAATATAATCCTTGTACCTGAACGTTCTATTTGTTTTCCTCATAGCTCTGCCATATGGATCAAACCTGCTTCTGTTTGTATGAGAATATAGTTCAAACTGTGTCATCTCCTTTTCTAAATGGTAGGCACTCTGAATAGAAGGGCATGCCTCCAAAGTCCCTATTCTCAAGGGGAATTCAGCTCCTAGTCCCTTCTTTTTCATCTCCTACTGTAGGATCTCCTCGAAGCCAACCATTTGTCTTGTCACTTCTAGCATCAAGAGCTTGTTGGTCGGATACCTTGGTAATCTGAGTGGGACAACAAGGGATCCTTGTATTTGAATGTATGTGAATCTTTGAAATTGAATAAACCATTAACCCTATTGTTTGATCAAGTGCACGACCTAAAAGGAAATCCTAATGTGAAGAGCATCCTATAACAACCTGGGAATATAAATGAAGAATGCATCGTTGGCTCTTTTGTAGTTGCTTGTTTTATGTTGCAATTGTGGGTAAATGTCTCATATTCTATCCTTCCCAATAGTCCCTTTGCAATTGAGACCTTTGTACTTAGTCTTGTGTGCTAACATATAGACAAGATATGAAGTCATAGTAAACCTATTGGTCTCCTGCACACTTCTCAATTGGGCATCCAAGTTGTTGCTTATGATTCTAGCCCAATGATAATGTTTGTTAGCCACTATCTATGTGATAGGGTAAAACATCCATGTATGAAAGATATGGGCCTCTTCAACTCCCATGACCCTGCCCAAAAGGGTTATAATATCATGATATTCTTGTTTGAAATCACTCATGTGCAACTGTTTAGGCAACTTTGAATAGTGGGGCTTTGGCTTCAATATCCAAGAGTTGTTCATGATCTCGAAAGCCCTGTTTTGGTCTTGATCATAGAACTTTATTGCTTCCCCAATGTTAATTTCCTCGATAAGCTTGTGATGTGAAGCAATACTGAACACCTTTGCAATAGATTCTTCAGTAAGGTTGGCCATGACTCTTCCTTGTGGGCCAATTATGATTCTTGTTCTGGAGTCATAGTGCTTTGCACATTCTAGGACCAACTCTGAACAAAGCTGAGTTGGTGGGAATCGTGCTGCTTGAGCCAATCTAGTATGGGTGATAACCTATGTTGAGTTGGTGCATTTCCAAACATTCTCTACTGAAAGTCATCATAATCTATGTGTCCCATATTGGTATTTGCAATCTTTGACCAAGTAGAACCAATCTTGGACTCCGGTCATATACCCTTGAAGTCATACTTCATCCTTTCTGACCTTTTCTTAACCTCCTCTTGTACTAAAGCATATTTTGACCTAGATGCCATGTCAGGACTCAATTCTGCCTACATCTATTAGAGAAAAGTCATAATTACCCAAATTTCCAAACATTCTCTATTGAAAGTCATCATAATCTATGTGTCCCATATTGGTATCTGCAATCTTTGACCAAATAGAACCAATCTTGGACTCCGGTCATATGCCCTTGAAGTCATACTTCATCCTTTCTGACCTTTTCTTAACCTCCTCTTGTACTAAAGCATATTTTGACCTAGATGCCATGTCGGGACTCAATTCTGCCTACATCTGTTAGAGAAAAGTCATAATTACCCAGATGTAGATGACACATTACACCATGTTATTCATGCAATAAAATTCGTTAATACAAGTTCAATGACATGATTAAGTGCAAATTATCAATATGAGCTCAAAGTAATAATGAAAGAAGGAATCATGCTCCAACTTAATGCAAATTCAATCATAAATGTCAAGCAGCCATCATGTACAAGCTCATTCATCATTCATTCTTGAATTTTGAGACTATCAAAGGAAGGTCGGGTAATCCGAGTAGGCTCGGATTTTCTGGCCAGACTAAGTCTCAAGTAATCCGAGGTAGCTCAAATTTCCCAAAAGTCTCAACATTACTTACATTTTGGCTTAAATCATTTAGAGCATTTAATGGATAAGGTTCACTGTTGTATCCAATCACATTCAATCATTGATAATTGTGAAAGTACTTGACAAATTTCTTCTATTCAGAATCCAAGTTGATTTCATGCACTGGAGGTTCGATATACAAGGCTCAAGTATTTCAAGGGTCCTCTAATTACCCAAGTGAACTATCGTTCGGGTAATCTGAGGTAGCTCAAAATTACTAAACAAGAGAACGAGATTGAATTTCACTAAATGTTCACCCTTTGAGTTCGGGCTTTTAGATGCATTCTAGATTCGGATAATTCGAGGAGGCTTGGATTCTCCAAGCAGATTAGAGTTCGGACAATCTAAGCTACCTCGAAATTACTAAGTTTTAGCTTAGGTGCCCAAAATTTGCCAAGTTTCGAGATTTCTTTACTCCAACATGATGAATGAAAATGATTTTACTTTTCGAAAGCAATTCAATCAACATGTACGAGAACCCAAAACATCTTTATCATTCATTAAAATCTTCATTCTTGACTAGGGCTTGAAAACTAGGGTTCCTTTTCAAAACAAGGCAACTTCTTGGATTTCATCATTAATCACAAAACGTAGCCCATAATGATAAACCCTAAAAGTTTTATAAATCCCATTGCTAATCCTCCATCAAATCAACATCAATCATCAATACCTCCCGAATGCACACCAAAAGGAAGAAAATACCCAAAAGACATGCCCAAAATAAACGTTCTCAAGCACTTAAAATTCTCATACACAACAAGACTCACCCAACAGGAAACCCCTTTGAAACGTGAAATAGGGAAAATCAATAAGAATAGTGAGCTCAAATGACATTGACAGGAAGAATCCTAGCTTGAATTGGTACACAAGAGGGCGAAGAACCCAAACCAAAATGAAGAAAGATCACCCGCTACGCCCAATCACTCGACCCTCCGTTAGCAAGATGCATTGGATGGAAGAATCCTCAATCTCAATGCTCATATAATGCAAAATGACCAAAATGACAGGCGAACTCCAAATATATATCTCCTCCACTCAATAAATGAACATCATTAATGTGTGATGGGACGGTCTAAAAGCTCAGAAATGCGAAGGGAGACCGGATTCGGGTAATCCAAGGGACCTTCGATTATCCGACCGAACTAAGGTTTAGGTAATTTGAGGTACCTTGGAATTACCGAACCTGCTTAGTACTTAGTCAATTTTGCCTCAAATTCCAAGATTTCAAGTGTGGATCCATTACCCAAGAGCAAAGCCATCATTCAAATGTTGCAAAAGGCATCCCAAATGCAAATTTATCATTAAGCACATGGGTGAAACAAAACCGAGACCGAAAGACCTATCCCTTAAGGGGACGAAGTCAAGACCCTACTACAACAACAAGAAAACAAAGCAAGAAAAGAGGGTCCCTACCTTAGTGGGGTGTGTGTGTGAAAAATGCACAATATTAACCTCATGCCTTATACCAAAAACCCATACCGTAAACACTAATACCTATACCCTAAACACATAATATTATACACTCAACCTTATACACTAAACCTTCAACATTGTCCCTAAACCCTCAACCCTACACTCTAAACCCTTAACCTTATGCCTTATACCAAAAACCCACACTATGAACCCTATACCCAATATCATAAACCCTAATACCTATACCCTAAAAATGTAATCTTATACACTCAACCATAAACATTACCCCTCAATTGTAAACCCTAAACCCTATACTCTATACCCTATACGTAAACCCTACACCCTCAACTGTATACCTTAAACACTAAATCCTTCACTGTCAACCCTCATCCCTATATCGTATACCACAAAACCTTGAACATTGTGCATCAACACTATACTTAAACCCTAAACTATACATTCTCAACCCTTCACCCTATGCCTTGTACCCTCAATCCCTATACCCTAGATACACTTAACCTTATACCCTCATCCCTAGACACTATCCCTCAACCCTCAACCCTCAACCCTATACCTTAAACCCTAAACCCCCATCCCTATACCCTATACCCTAATAATTCCTATCTCCTCTCTCTCTCTCCCTCCCACCCTACCAATCCCTCTCTCATTCTCTCTCTCTCTCTCTCTCTCTCTCTCTCTCTCCCCCTACCAATCTCTATTTCCTTCTCTCTATTCCTCCCACCCTACCAATCCATATACCTTAATCCCTAAACCCTACACCCTCAACCCTCATCCATATACCCAATCACATTTTTTAATCTTATAATCAAAATCACGTGGTTTTTTCAAGAAGACAATCCTTAAGAAGGATAGTGGGACAGTTAAAAAATATGACAATCCTTTTGGTCAACTAGAGGATAGTGCTTCAAGGATGAACATGTATTTGTGAAATGTTTGTGGCAAGGATGGAAGGGCAGTTTTCAAAGGAGGGTACTCCTAACGGTTAAGGACACTATCATAAAAAGGGGGCAATCTTTCAATCATAATAAATGATCAAGATTTTGAAAAGTGGCCTTTCAAAGGGTAGTGACATCATCACATTGTTGCATCTTGATAAGATTTGTTGTCATTGATGTCAAATGTGTGTTGAAGACTGTATATACTCTAGAGATAGTTGATATGTAGAGATATCAGTTGGTGCAAGTCAGCATTGAAGTGTGGATTTATTTTGATGTCCATGCATGATGCGAAGGTGGGTACACATGTCCTAATGTTTTTACAATGTCTACATTGATATCTTTCCAGTTTGGTGTACCGCACTCAGAGATAAGTTGCAGAAGTTTTGATAAGGCATTCACGGTATATATCCTAAGGCAATGACACGGTGTGTTGGTCTGCATCCTTCCACAAAGAAATATTTGATCTTTCGGTTCAGAAGATAAGTTGATAGAGATGTGAAGGTGTTATATACAAAGTTTTGGTCTGTGCTTTGGCAAAATAAAGTGCTTATGAAAGCTTGTTGGAATGCTCTGCATTCCTCTGAAAGTGAAGATTTGTTCATGTGGTTTTGTGGACATGTTCAATACATGTATTGAAGTTTCAAGTGGTTTGGTGGTCCACAAGTGCAGTTTTCAAGTAATAAAGTGTTATAGTTGGTTTTGGATGCCTATTCTTCTACAAAACATATGTATGTGTATTTGTGCAAGCAGAAGATTATACACATCAGTTGTATGAGTTTGTGTGGACATTCCACATGTCTCAAAGTTTTTCATGTTTGAAGCGCATGCAGATCTTTCTTGTTTCCAGTACCACAGTTGTTTCAAGTCAGTTTGTGAAGTTGTACTTTTGCTATGGCCGACTTGGATATGTTGGTGATGTGTGCCATAGATTTATGTTTTAGTAGAGTCTAAGAAGTGTTTGTAGATATTGTATGAGTCATGCCGACTCACCTAGAAGAAATGTAAATAATGTTTAATCATTTTTGTATATTTCCTATGAAGATGTAGGTCAACATGTTACAAGTTTCACCATCTCTTGTTTGTGGCTGACTGAATTTAGAATTGCGATACATGCAAACGATATATATTGAAGATCAAAGATGAAAAAAGTGTAATGGAGGTGTGCAAAGATGTATGAGTGCATGAGAAGAGTGTGACGAGATCCGCTATAGATCTAATGAGAAAAATTGATGACTGTTAGTGGTTGTAGCCATAAACCAGTCATATTTCAGTTGTTCCTTTTGCAATTAGGGAGTAGTAGCTTCCTTGGGTTCTAGACCTTAAAACAAAGTCAAGGAGTAGTTGCTTCCTTGGGTTGTAGCCCAAAACCAAATTGTAAACTATTATTTACTTGTGAGGTTGGATTAGGACAGTAGCTCCTAGTAGCATTTCTCGCCATGGTTTTTCCCCTGTGGAGTTTTTCATGTAAATCTGGTGTCATCTGTGTTCTTGTGTGGATGTTATCTTCTTTCATGTTTTGATTAAGTAGGTGAATACTTAATTGGTTTAACTTGGCATTAGTAGTAGTTAATTGGGATTGAATTTTTAAAGCATACTAATTCACTCCCCCCCTCTCGGTATTCCAGTGTGTTCAACACACACTCCATGGACTGTGTTTGAATTCTTAAGAGATTGAGTCCATGACAGACTAATGACTGTAACTGTGACCTTGTCCTTAACAGCCTTTATGACTGTAATCAAGATCTCATGTCAACTATATGATCATACTGTGACTTCATGACTGATTTATCATTTATGAAAGTGGCCATGGGGCAGTAGCAAGATGAGGCATCCTGAAGATTCAAAAGACAGTTAAGGATAGTGAAAAAAATGTTGGAGAGAGTCACGAAAGATGCATGTCAATACATGAGCAGAGGGCAGAGAACAGTAGCAAAGACCATGCAAGAAGTCACAGTCAAGGAGGATAAAGGACAGTAATTGTAATGAAGATTGTGATCTGTGATTAATGACTGTAATAAACACTTTGTGAAAGTGACCCTGACAGTGTACTAGGACTGTGATCTTGTTGGCAGTCCTAATGACTAACTGTGACCTTGTTGACAATCCTAATGACTGATGAAGACTTTTGTATTGTGATCTGTCCTCAATGACTATGATAAGGACTGTGATCCGTGAAATTCATGTATAACTGTGAATGTATGGACTATGATGAGGAGCAGTCCAATTGTGCTGATCATGGGCCAAGATTCCATATGACAGAGCTAAGGAAACCTACAGGTATACAAAAGAACATGCACAATGAAGACCCCTGCTTCTCCAGTCGACTGATGTATGAGAACAATGAATAAAGTTGTAAGAGAGGGAAGTATTAGGAGATATTCTTGTTCTTTTAAATGAGATGAGAGTCAAGTGAAAGTTATGGCAGTACAGTCATGAAGAAGACCACAATAACCTCCAAAAGGACAGTAATAAGAGAACAGTACTGGTAAAAGGCAATATGAAGAAGACCAAGTGACAGTCCTGGCATGAAAGGTTAAAGCAGATTTAAGAAGAGCAGGGCACAGTACAGTATGATAGAGGTCATGCTAAGAAGTAACAGTTAGAAGAACATCTACGGGCTTTGAAGCAAACAAGGGTAAAAGTCATAGAGTACAGTGATGATAGATGACAGTGTTGACTGTGAAAAGGGCAGTGCTAAAGGTAAACCTATCAAGATATGAAGGTAGAGGACAACCCTGAAATAGTTAGAATGAAGTGATAATGAAGTTGTCATTTTAGAAGACAGTCCTATGATACTTGAGGGAGACTAACTGTTCCTTAATCCAAAACAATCACAAAGCATGGATAGAAAGATAAAAGTGCAGTGGCATGTTCCAGCCATTGTCATGAACAAACAGTCATGGATTAGAGTAGAACAAATGATGAACAAAGTACATACAACCATAGACCTGTTAAGATAGTTAAAGTAACAGTAAGAGGCTAAGGGCAGTATAATCAAACAAATAACATCTTGTGAAGGGGCGGTCTCGAAGTTTAATCCATAGGTAAAAGAACTGTTAGTAAACGAAAATCGATGGAATGAGAGTTCAATGGACACAAAAGAGGACAGAACAGTTCATATAAGGTCATGAGCAGTGATTCAAAGAAATGAAAATACAGAACAACCTTCTTCACACAAAAGGACAGCCAAAATAAAATCTATGATCACAGTGTGACAGAGAAATGATTGATTACAAGTCAACAATAATAGACTTGAACATAGTCAAGATAGTGACCATAAGATAGTTTCTGTTGCACAAGTTTTGAGGAGTCTCCTACGCCCTCCTAGGGCATTTAACCATTCCCAAGACCTTTTCATATGCCCTATGAATTTGGGGATTAAGTCAAGACAGTTCAAGGGAGGTTGGACAGTTTGCTGACCTTTAAGAGCAATCAAGGAATCATGCAAGCATCTAGGAGGGAGTTATTGAGCAGTTGAGGTCAAGATGGTGACAATGCCAGCAAGTAGAGCTTTTCAAGGGCAGTTTGCAAGCATTTAGGGGTAGTTCAAACATCTTCCAAGGATATAGGAATCTCATTACCAGTTGGAACGCATTTACAAGAGCTTGAAGAGACCAAGTCAAACAAGAAACTTCTTGGGCGTGCCAAGGAGGTTGGCCTATTTTTGACCAATGTAACTTGGTCAAATTTAGTCCCTAGATGCTCTCTTATGCTAGGGATGAGATATAGGACCCTTAGGCTACCTTTTTGAGTTAGTTATTTCTTGTTTTTAGCTCTGCAAGCACAAAAACATAGCAATGAAAACATAGCAATGTAACTCTGATTTTCTCAGTCACAGCAACTAAGAAAAACAAATGTAACACATTTTACAAAAAAGATACATATTTTATTTACTTGTTTTGCAGCAAAGAACACCTTTTATCAATAAAATTGAGCATTTTTTGCCTTCAAAAATTCTGTTCTTGTTATGGATGTGAGGTTATTGATGTCATTTTTGGTGATTTTCATATGCAAATCCTTAGATGAAGGTCTTATTTCTATCATTTTCAAACCAAAAAAAAGGTATATTTGTGTAGGTTATTACTTGTGTCACTGTGCAAACAGATGTTAATTGTGAAGAACACTACATTTTCTTCCTTATCAAACTGCAAAAACATAGACCTTTCAATAAAATACTGAAACATCACTATGTCAAACACTAATGTTGTGCACAAACAGCTGAGTTATTCATTACTTTTTTGAGAAAACCAACAGTCCAAAGTCTGAGCAAAACTTTTGGTGCATCACCCTCATAGTTAGATTCAATTCATGTCATCTCTCTATCCCTTTTCATTAGTAGCAGTAGTAGCCCATGTTAGGAAAGGTGAGTACCAAGATAACTGGCCCTCTCTGGAGGTTCTTTCCACTATAGGGACCCGCATACCTGGAAAAGTTCCCATGTTTCACAAGGTAGCTGAGTTCTACACTCGCAAGGTTGCATATGTTAGTGATAACAGAACTCTCTTATAAGATTTGGTTAACAAATCAACCTTGGATATCCACCTGGAATGATCTATCCAACCAAAATACATATGCCTCATAGACTTTGAAGGTGGATCTAGTAGATAATAATGTTTCACAAAATGAATATGCAAACCACATGATGTACAAGGGTGTAGGATAAAGAAATTACTAGAAAGATGACCTTGATGTCCACAATGGGAACAAATTTGGACTTTATTGGACTTAGTACATATTGCTTTTGGTTGCTTGAATTTTTGAACTTCACAAGAATCATCAACAAATGTAGAATCTACATGACATTTATTCATGTCTCCCTAATACAAATTTTATAGGTTTAGAATATTTTGGGATATAAAATCCAACAAAACCCTTGTAGCCAAGACCATATTTTCCTCTATTTATTTGCTAAGATTCTCAAACTCTCACAATGGTTTTTTTCTTTTGTGACTTTGGTTGGTGGAATTTTTGGGCCATAGACACAACATTTTGCTTTTGTGACACAAGGGAAGACAAAACTCCTTTCTTCAAGGACATATTGGTTTTACTTGTTTGTTTTGCCGAAATGTTAGAAGAAGGTATATCTTTCTCAACATCTTTTGTTGTATGTTTCCCAATTGATATTGCAACCTATTAAGTTCTTTTCTGGTTACAGGATTGCACAAACACAATTTTATGTCATCTCCAATATTCAAATATTAATTCTGTCTCATCTATTGTGCTTACATTAATTTCTAAAGACAATGTCACCAATGAATAATTTGAACATGATTATAAATAAGACTTTGTAAAATGAACCTCCAATAAAACAATAACTGGCCTTTAACACCTTTCTCAAACTAAACCACTCATCATGTACAGTTTCCTTCATGAAAATATTAAAATTTTGCCCCAATATTCTCTTGACATACATCATGCATAACTAAACTTGTTTCAATGTACATATTTGACTTTTGCCAAACTAAATTTCAACTTGTAATACATATTAATCCATTCTTCTTGACCAAAAAAATCAATAACTAACGTACCAAAAATTTGATTTTCTTCACATTGTTCTGAATAAATATCCAATCTTCTCTTTTTGAATTTATGCAAAATATGATGGATTCCCACACAATAGTCAAATAGAAAACAAAAAAAATCCAATGTATGATAGGCAAGAGTGGTGTTATGTCTGTGAAGTCCACCGGACTCTACGCCTTCACATTCCATGCCTCTTCAATTTCTCCATCCCCCAAATCAATTCTATATATTGGAAATTGTTAATTGTAATACGCAACAAATGAAGAGGTTGCATTTTTTGTTGTTCTGCAATAAAGATATTATGCTAGCCTTCCTTGTGGATGTAGCCATATTGGCAAACCACTTAATCTATGTGTCATTTATTGTGTGTGTGATTTTTTTTATCTGCTTTGTTTGTGATGTTCGATTCATTTGAAATTGCTCAATTATTTAACAATTGGTATCAAAGCTAAGGAGAAGCTATGGGAAAAATTGTGGAGAAATTGAGGAAAGATGAAAGAAGCGGATAAATGGAGAATTGAAAAATTCTTTCGGCAAAACTTCAAAATGTAGAAGCTACAACTAGAAGCACTGCTAGTTCAAAAAGACCTTGCAATAATGCCAGAAGGAAAAGCAAAGAAGCTAACTACAATGTTTCATGAGTGGAGAAATTGGACAAGAAGGCAATGGTGACCATAATTCTTTCCCTCTTCAGCAATGTGTTGTTCAATGTTGCAACATAGAAGACAACAAAAGGTCGTTGGGATTGTTTATCTGACATGTATGAAATGGCTTATCAATCATTTTTTTTTTCTAACATGAAGAAATTACACAACTTGAAGATGAAGGAAGGATGTAATGTGTCAAACCATATAAATGAATTTAACACATCGATCAACCAATTAATTTTTGCGAGTATAAACTTGGATGATAAAATCAAGACCATTTTTCTATTGTGCTCTCTATCCCATAGCTGGGAAGGAGTTGTGGCTATCAGAAAATTAGTGTCCAACAAGAAGGGAAGTGTATTAAAATTTGACGATATTGTCGAAACTCTTCTCAGTGAGGATATGAGGAAGAATCAAGGAACTTCATCGGGGGACGCTTTGATAACCAACTACAGAGAAGATCAAAAGAAAGACAAAAGCATAACCACAAAGGAAGATCAAAGTCCGATAGGAGATCGAATTCAAGAGGTAGAAATAGTGGTTGGGAAGAATCAAGGAACTTCATCGGGGGACGCTTTGATAACTAGCTACAGGGGAAGATCAAAAGAAAGACAAAAGCATAACCACATAGGAAGATCAAAGTCCGATAAGAGATCAAATTCAAGAGGTAGTAATGGTGGTTGCTGGTATTGTGGCAAGCAAGGCCACATCAAAAGAAATTTTTAGTCATTCAAGATGTCTAAAAATCATCCCCAAAGGAAAATGAAGTGAATGCTACATATGAAGAGGATGCAGGTGCTCTTGTTTTGTTCCTTGGAGAAGCTACAACAAATGTTTGGGTGCTTGATTTAAGAGCATCGTTTCATGCATCTTCATGTAGGGAGATTTTAAGAATTATCAAGAAGGTAATCTTGGTAAGGTTTATCTTGGTGATTATAAAACTTGTAATATTATCGATAAAGGAGATGTTTTGTTGAAATTAAAAAATGGAAATAGTTGGCAACTAAGGGATGTTAGACATGTTGGTCAACTCAAAAGAAATTGGATTTCAACTGGGCAATTGGATGCTCAAGGCTGCATCATCACTTTTAAACCAACTACATGGAAGGTAACCAAAGGAGATTTAGTGATTGCTAGAGGTAGCAAATCCGACACTTTATATGTGCTAGAAAGTCAAGCTGAAGCGAAAGTTGCAATGGCAGTTGCGAACAGTGGCACAAAACTTTCGCATAAAAGACTCGGACACATGAGCAAATAGGGCCTTGAGACTTTGCACAAAAAAGGATCAACTTTTGAGGCTGAAATCTGTGTATTTAGAGTGTTGTGACCATTGAGTATATGACAAACAAAAGAGGACCAGATTCTCTGCCAAAGTACATGACAAGAAGACACCACCTTTGGAGTTAGTGCACTCCGATATATTTGGTCCCATGGCAGTAATAACTTATGTTGGCAGGTCAAGTTTTTTTGTCAAATTTTTGGATGGTTGCACTAGAAAGGTTTGGTTTTATATATTGAAACAAAAAATATGATGTTCTTAGCACGTTTAAAAATTTTAAGCACTTTTAGAAAATCAAACCGGAAACAACAATAAGTGTTTGAAAATAGATAGCAGTGGTGAATTTTTCTCTATAGAGTTTGATCAATTTTGTGTAGAAAATGACACTAAAAGATTAAAATTGTTCTTTTTACACCTCAAGAGAATGGTGCAACTGAGAGAATGAATAATACTTTTGGAAAGAGTACGAAGCATACTCACAATTGCTGGTTTGAGAAAATAATTTTGGGCAGAGGTTGTCAATAAAACAATATATTTAATTAATCAAAGTCCACCTTCTTGATTGGATTTTGAAATTCCTAAGGAGTGGGTGGAAAAGAGAATTTCTTACAATCACTTGCAAGTTTTCGGGTGTGAAGCATTTGTTCACATTCCACAAGAAAAAAGAACAAAATTAGATGCAAAGTCAAAGAGGTGTATTTTTGTCAGATGCGGAGATGGAAAATGTGATTATCAATTGTGGGATCTTGCTCCCAAACAAGTCACATGCAACAGAGATGTGATCTTTAATGAAAAAATAATGTCTGGTCTACAAGAACAGGGGACATCTTCAAAAGATTTTGTGCCAGTGAATGCCATCTTAGATGGTTCTGATGTGCTAAACTCAAAAAATTATAGCTCGCAATAGCCACAAGATATTTCACATGGCACATTACAGCCCAACTCCCATATGTTGCAGTCAAACACTATTTCCCTTCCGCCATGTGGTCAAGGGTGTGCAACACCCCTAAATGACATCCCTACCTCCACGTAAGAGTTGCCCCTATCACATACTCCTCAGCAAGGCAATTCACAAGAGCCTCTTCCTCAAGTTCATAGATCTACGAGGGAGCCTAGACCTCCATCTAAATATAATGAATTTATTAACATTTGCTAATTTCCAATGCAGAACTTTCTACATTTGAAGAAGCATGTCAAGATAAAGACAGTAAAAAATGGATGGAAACTATGTGAGATGAGATGGGTTCTTTGATGGCTAAGACATGAGATTTGGTCCCTCTTCCACCTCACCGAAAAGCTTTGAAAAATAGGTGGGTATACAAGCTGAAGGAAGAAGATGTTGGAAAGAAGATGTTGGGAAGAATTGGTGGTGAAAGGTTATGACCAGCAGAAGGGTGTAGATTTCTCAGAAATTTTTTCACTAGTTGTGAAAATGACTTCCATTTGGGCAGTGCTAGGATTAGCTACTGTGTATGATCTTGAATTGGAGCTGCTTGATTTCAAGACAACATTTCTCCACGATGATTTGGATGAGGAGTTGTATATGCAACAACTTGAAGACTTCAAAAAAAGAGGTGATACAGATCTAGTTTGCAAATTGAATCATAGTTTGTTTGGGCTGAAGCAAGCTCGCCAACAATGGTATTTAAAATTTGACTCTTTTCTGGTTGTGAAAAATTTCACTAGATGTGAAACCGATCCTTGTGTCTATTACAAAGTTTTAGAAAATGGTGATTTTGTTTTGCTATTGTTGTATGTTGATGATATGTTAGTGATTGGAACTAGCATGATAAATGTTAGCAATTTGAAACAGCAATTGGCTGACAAATTTTCTATTAAGGATTTAGGGGCTGCCAAGAAATTCTTGGAATGACTATCATTAGGGATAGGCAGAAAAGAGAATTGAAATTGTCACAAGGAAAATAGATTGAAAAGATTTTGGACAGATTTAGTATGAAGAATGCTAAGCTCGTTAGCACAACTCTTGCTGATCACTTCAAGCTTTTATCTGAGATGTGTCTTAAGACACAAGAAGAAAAAAAGTTTATGGAATGAGTGTCGTATTCCTCTACTATTGGAAATCTCATGTATGCAATGGTTTGCACAAGACCCGATATTGCACATTGAATGGGAGTAGTCAACAGGTACATGCGCAATCCAAGTAAAATTCATAGGCAAGCTATAAAATGGATTTTTAGATAATTGAAGGGCACTTCTGATTATATTTTATAGAAAAAGATGCAGAACTACAACGTTTTGTTGACTCCGACATGGTCGATGACTTGGACAAATGGCGATCAACCACTAGATATGTATTCACTTTTGTAGGGGTAGTGATCAATTGGGTTTCTAGATTGCGAAAAGTGGTAGCTCTTTCCACCACGGAAGCAGAATACATTGTTCTCACCGAAGGAGCTAAGGAGATGCTCTAGTTGCAACAGTTGTTAGCTGAGTTTGGAAGCAAATAAAAGGAATTCACTCTGTATAGTGACAACAACAACACTATACATCTGGCCAAAAATACAACATTTCACAATCAAATAGAGCACATTGAGCTTCGATATCATTTTATCTTAAGTGTTCTTGAATAGGGCAATCTGAAGTTGGAGAAAATTCATACCAGCATCAATCTTGTTGATGCAATTACAAAGGTTGTTCCAAAAGAGAAGCTGCAGTTTTGTAGAGCTTCTCTTGGTTTGGTGAAATTGTGACAGTAAGCCTGGAAAGGCGGGTGACATCTTCGAGCTGCAGCATGGTTTGCACTTCAAGTGGGAGATTGTTATGTATGTGAAGTCCAACGGACTCTACCCCTTCACATTCCATGTCTCTTCAATTTCTTCGGTCCCCAAATCACTTCTATATATTGGGGATGTTAATTGTAATATGCAATAGATGAAGAGCTTGTATTTTTTGTTGTTCTACAATAAAGATATTGTGCCTACCTTTCTCATGGATGTAGCCATATTGGCGAACCACGTAGTCTTTGTGTCATTTATTGTGTGTGTGCTTTATTTTTATCTGGTTTGTTTGAGATGTTCAATTCATTTTAAATTTTGCTCAATTATTTAAAAAGTGGCGACACCTTAAATCAGCCAAGCACATCAATGACTTAGTTTTCAGTAAATCAATGATCAATGATGATTCAATTCTTTTGGCATGCTAGGAACCACAAATCAACAATTAACACACATCCATTGTCTTCTCAAGAGCACATAATCACAAATTCATCTGCTTGTCACGTCCACTATTCTTGGTGTTGTGATATCACTGTTAGGTCTAGGAGGAGCAAAATAGAAATATATTTTATTGTATATCGAAAAGTACATTTTGATGAAATGTTTACATTTTTATTTTTATAGATAGAAAAAAAAAACTTAACTGCTATAACTATCTGTTGGTTAATAGATTTGTCTTCTTGAAAGATAATTTAATGACTCTTTATTGCCCAAAATGAAGACAAATTATTAACGAACAGTTGGAGAGTTCATCATTTCATTGTTGACCTTCCTCTGAATTTTAATGAGGTACAACTCCCTCCTTAGATCTTCAATAAAATATTGAAACACAAATTTAAAATAATGTGTGCTTTTGACCCAAAAGCAAAAAGGCATGACTAACATTGGTTCATAACCATGATACTAATGTGACAAGACTTGAAACACATATTATTAATACCTCAACACAAAGTATGGAGTATCAACAATAGAGAAAAGATTATTCAAGTTTAATCCTCACTCAATTCCAAAAGAAAATAAATGTAAATCGATGAAGTATTGCGTTCACAAAGGAAAGAATTTTCATATATTTATCAAAGCTCAAAGGCATATGCATAAATATTAACATTACATTTGAATCTCCACTATTCACAGACATTGAATATCCTTTGAAACAAGTGAGTTATTGATCCTACTTCATTAATTCTCCTCTTACATCCCTTGTTGAACATAGGTTGTCATTGATGTCAAAGTTTGTTGTCAAAGGTTGTTAGGAATGTCATTGATGTTAGAAGTTCAGTTTGTTTTGTGTTGGTAATTTTACTATCAAGATGCAAAATCAAGAAATATATATTATTAGTTGCTAAGGTGTGGTTGTATATCTTCTCTATGCTTGCAATGTCATGCTTGCATCTATTCACTATGACAGTGGTGATCCCGAAGTCTCTACTAGTATGTTTCAGTTCAGTTCTCAAGGTAGAGAGATTTTTTTGGCAATACAATTATGGTCAGCATTTCCTTCAAAAATGCAGTTTTTCTCTACGGTTTCAGAGGAGAGTATGTCTACACTAGTTCTATCCTATACCTAAGTTTTCGAAGGATATGTTCAACGTGCAAAAAGTTTGAAATGACAAAAGGTTCTTTGTGTTTGTCTATCAACCAGTTGGAGTTCAAGGCATGTGTGGTAATGGCTAGTAGCGTGCGGAATTCAAATCTTGTGTGTGGTGTTAAGATAGGACCTGCTTAAGGTTCCTGTGGCAGCACATGGTATCATGTTCTTTTGGCAGAAAGAAAATTTGTTTTTGGACAGGCCAATTACACGTTTCATGTATTTTGAATTTAGGTCCACCTTATGTCGTCTTGGCTATTTGCAGATCCCTGGCCAACATAGAAAAGTGTTAATGTAATGTCATGTATATATTTGTCTTTCGTGTGGATGTATTTAGTATATGTATGTATCTGATGTGAATTAGAATTACACCTGTATGAAGAAAAGTTGGTCGTTGGTGCAAATTGAAGAGAAGGTGGTGTAGATAAAAGGAAGAGTTGCATTCCAATGCATGCGCCTGTATCAGAAGATCATTTGCAGCAAGAAAGAGTGTCAGTTGTGACTCTGGCACATGTGTGTGTTACATTGAATATCCACATGCTTTATCATTGTAATTTGGTAGGATTGGTGTTCTACCTGTTGTTTTGTTTTAGTTAGGAATTGGCATCTCTAGTAGGTTGGTGCCTACAAGCACAATAGGGGATTGGTGTCTCTGATAGGTTGATGTCTACTTCAGTGTGTAAAATTCACTTGTATATTTCTACCGTGGTTTTTCTCATCTTGGGTTTTCCACGTATATCTGATGTCCTCTTGTGTACTTTATGCTTTTATGTTTTATTTGTTTGTGTGAGGTCTACTGTGAAGAATCATATACTTTGATAATCGTAGCAAAAGCTAAGAATTTTGAATTGATTAGATCTACTAATTCACCCCCCCCCCCTTCTCAATTGATCGTGTGCCCTTCATCCCCATGTGACAAGAATCAAAAATTCAGACCCTTCCAATGTCTCTTAACTATGTATTAATAGATCTGCTTTCTTGGGACCATTTCAATTTTAGTAACTACCATCTTTAAAATGGGAATTTTATAAATCTATCCCAAATTCCTTTCTAACGAACACTCCAAGTATTGCAATCCACCTAGCAACATCATAATTACATTACACATATCAACTTGAGCTTGATAAGCTAATATATCACCACCGCATATATGTATGCCTTATGGCTTTTCATACATTTGAAAAAACTACAACTTTTAACCTCTGCATTTAATTACACATTCCCTTAGGATCATATGCATGCTAGTGGATTTAATTGAAAGATTTTACACCAATGCCAAAGCTCATTCCACCAGAAATCTAGCAACTTCATCATGTCATTCATTATTAATTTCAATCATTATGGCAATGTCCTTGCCAGCTAGTTAATGCCAAGAAAATCTCTCCATGGCTTATCTCGTGGATATGACAACCATTTCTTTCCTCTATAAATTCAAAGGAGTTGCATTCCATTTTTCACATCTCAATCTTACTTTCAAAATGTCTAACACTTCGAGTGATGTGACCTCGAAAGGAGATTTCCTCATTATCGAAGGTGTCGAGTGTAGCTCTATGAGGCAACTGGTGGCTGACCAATTGAGAGAGGTTTTCCTCGTAAGGAATGATGTGGAATAAGGTCTAATCAAGAGAATCATAGGAGAAAATTTCCAAGCACAAGTTCATGTCCATAAATCTGCACTCCCGGAGCATTTCATATACAACATCATTTGGACTTCTAGTAAATTCAAATGGGGTGCCAAAGCTGCTGAAAGACTGGTGAGGCCGGCATACATAGCCTGTGTTGAATCTGCCTTGGGATGCTTGAATGAATATCCACGAGAGGGCTTGCTTGGAGACACCATCTACATTGCTACCTCTCCCAGGAAAGAAGAAATCAAACAAGCATTTATTTTCTTACATAGTGGGCTTGAGAGGAATGTGATGGAAACTCACTTATTATGTAGAATTTCATGAAAAAAAAAATCTCTCCAGCACTGACTAAAAGAATTTAAGCGGTTGTGGAGGAAATCTGCGTCCTAATGTCCACTCTCTATGCATAAAAAAAACTTGTACTTACATCTCCTCGTTAATATAATATAATATATAAGTCCTTTTTTAGCATTTTACTACTTATAATATGATGAAATTTGAAAATCTTTGGTTTTGCTCAATGTTCTTTCTGCAATATATTGTTTCCATTTTCTGTAGCACTTTCTTTTAGCTAAGTAGAAATCTTCAAACACAGATGGTGATTTTAAAAACATGTGGAATCAACGCCAGCTCCCGATGAGGTTTTGAGAACCTTTCTACTTTCACCTTACCCCACTTTTCTCTTATGCATAATCTTTGAGAATCTTACAAAGGAGCCTCAAAACCAATAAAATGCTGCTGCCTTAAAAGAAGTTTTCTCGGCGTCGAAAATAGAGTGGGTTATTGAAACCATTTTGGGAACCGACAAAGGTTTAAAAACCTTTTAAAAGCTCTAAAACTGTGCTAGGTTGCAAGAACCATGTCGTGTTTCGACGTAGTTTCACAATGATGGATTTTAGGTATAACTTCAAAATGTCAAGAAAAAATAGGGTTATGACAAACTAGGTGGGACCCAACATAGGCTCAAAAACCTTAGAAAGAAAACACTTAAAACTGAAGTGAAAATTTATTTGGGACGCAGTTTTAGAGGAATGACAAAAATGGTGGTAACACTATCTAAACATAAAATCATTTTACAAATGTGTTAACCTAAAACATTAACACATTAACAATCAACTATATTTCTCAAGTGAACCAAATTGCAAAAGAATTTATTATCTTTCAAACATTAGTTGTACTAAGCCTAAGTAATTATTTATTCTGAGTCAAGCAATTTAAGACAATGTTGTTGAATAAGTTCACAAAGTAGAAGTCAGACAAGGCATTATTAACTTAATTGTTGATAAGGCGTTCACATTTTGAAAAAAAGTATGGATGATAAAAACAATTTTACAAGCTAAAGATTAGGTAGGTAAAAATACTACGAATAAAAGCATGTTGTTTGTTATTTGTGGCATCCAATATCTAAAACAACAAACAGTGTGTTGGTTGTTTACTTTCAACCTTATTGATCAAGCTTGAGCAGCCGAGATTTGAACCAAAATGTTACAACATTTTTTTTTGGGCATTTGTTTGGAGGTAGTGGAAGAGTATTGAAGAGAGTTGGAAATCACACGTCAGATTAGCAAGAGTACTTCAATCACCTTATAATATCAAATATCGGTAGCACTAAATGTTCATTTGACCAATCTTATGTCTCATGCAAAAAATAATATTGCTAGAGAATCTTGAGAGATTGATTAAACGAGATAGGGGTTTAAACTAAACCAGACAAATGACAATTAGTTTAGTGGTCCTTTCAAGTTTTCCAAAAGTGTTTATGGGCACAAAATAGTTGAGGTAACTTATAGTATACTACTTACATAGAGAAGCAGTGAGGTACATATCATACTCACCTCCAAAGTTATTGAGGAGTTATCACATATACAAGGCCCTATAATTTAACCCTGAAGCAGTAGTATAAACTTTTGGAAGCGTATTGATGCAGTCCAAGGACCACAAACCCAATGAAGGGCTATTGATTCAAGCAGCTTACATGAACATAACAGAACATTTTGAAAAGAAAAAAATAATAAATAACAAGCATATTCAAAATTATGTAAACTGCCTGAACAAAATTAAACAAAACAACTTCAACATTCAAGATTTTACATGAGCTCTTGTGACTGGAACAGCCGTTTCCTACAGATGAAAACCACAATAGAAATGGCCCCAATCTGGAATTAGAACATTAAAGGAGTTTCACAGAACTATGACAGAAATTAGCATAAAAAACTTTACAAACAAAACTAGTCCAAATCTAAAAACTGTCATCGACTGTCACACTGCTTCACACCAAAAATTTGAAAATACATGTTCAGTGATAATGTTCATTTTTTAAACACAAGATTGACTTCCAAACTCTTCCTAATACCCTTACTAGAAGCCTCGACTCTCCTCTCTTTCAAATGTCCTTCCCCCAAGCATCCACATATGAAACTCTAATTTTATTTTTTCCCTAAAGAAAGTGGAGACCGCCCAGTAATTACACAAGAAACCACCACACTAACTTAAGGATCATGATATATTAATTGATTGAAAATAAAAAATATTTTGTATTTTGATTTTCATTTAATTAATAGATAAGGATGAACAATAACCACGATGATGCATTTTTCAACCGTTCAGACAATTTAAGGAACACATTCACATCAAATTGACAAAAACCACCGGAAATCCAAAATATATTGCCCATAAAGAAAGACTCCACTACCTATCATTGTGTCTCCTACAAGATGCTTCTGCATCACAATGGACCACAACCCTTAACCAATTTCAATTGATTGCACAACAACTAAAAAACATTCAGATGGTTGTGTTACCTTTTTAAAACAAAAATCACTTTAAAATGAGTTATTAACTGTATAAATAAGGTGTAGAAGAGTGATAAACTTTCTTGAAACTTACTCTGAAATTGGCCGCCACTCTACAAATTCAATTGGGTGTAGAAGTGCTCTCCAATTTAAGATCAATTACTTCACGAAAATCATGGCATAGATTCTCCAAATATCAAGAAATTCGTAGTGTATGACATGATAGAAGAAAAAATCAACGAAACAATGGTGTTTATAATAAAAGTTAAGCAATAAAGGTAAGTGAATTTGTATTTGATTTTTTTAATTCAAGTTCAAATATATTTTATATGATTATGTAGAATGTATAATAATAGAAACTCATAATTTTTTTGTGGCTATGCAAAATGTTATCTATTTCAACTAACCAGAATGAAAAATTGCAAGCATTCATAAAATCAAATATATTATGTCAAGAATTAACACTTTTGACTTTTATGAATGATAAGTCATACTAGTATGGATGGGGGGTTCAATTTGACAAAGATAATTGTATTAATGGGAAGATTAAAATCGAAATGGAAGCATGGACATGGTATTGTAATGTGCTTGTGAGAGAATCAAATAGATTTTGTAAATTTAATCCTACTTTATTGGCCTCATTCTTATCCATACCTTTTGTTGTACATACAACTCGAAAGTTTATGGTCGACCATTTATTGACATTGTGGATGACCATGTGATTGAACATGTCACACAAATGTTGCCTACCAATAAGTTGATTATGGATTATAACGAACTATTCATTCCAAATTACGGAATAGAGAAACCAAAAAGATTTTGAAGGGCAAGAACAAGGACATTGAAGAAGACTTTTAAGACTTCTCAAATTTGAGAGTAGATAAATTTTACATCTTTAAAATTTTGATATGTGTAATAATTATTATGACAAACATATACATTCATAGCAAGTGTCATATGTGACCACTCTAACTATGAACTTAAACGAACTCATTAAGTGATATTTCTATGTTGTTAGAATACTTGTTTCAAATGTTAATTGAATGTATGTCAATTTTTATGTATTCAATATTTGTAGTGTACACAATACATTGCACTTGTACAAAAATGGATTGTAATATTAAGCAAATATTAAACATTCAAATACATTCAATAAGTGGCAATATTGGATACATAAAAATTGACAAAGACATTCAATTATTTATTGAATGCATTTGAATGTTTAATATTTGTTTAATATCACAATCCATTTCTATACAAGTACAATGTATTATGTACACTACAAATACTGAAAACATAAAAACTGACAAAGACATTCAAATAACAATTCAAACAAGTATTGTAACAACATGAAAATATATCACTTAATGACTTCACTTAAGTTCATAGTTAGAGCGGTCACATATGACACTTGTTATGAATGTATATGTCATAATAATTATTGCACATATCAAAATTTTAAAGACGTAAAATTTATCTACTCTCAAAATTGAGAAGTCCATTTTCAATGTCCTTGTCCTTGTCCTTTGAAATCATTTTGGTTTCTCTATTCTATAACTTAGAATGAATAGTTTGTTATAATCCATAATCAAACTATTGGTAGGTAACATTTATGTGACATGTTCAATCAAATGGCCATCCACAATGTCAATAAATGATTGACCATAAACCTTCGAGTTGTATGTACAACAAAACACAAGATGTGGGTAAGAATGAGGACAATAAAGTAGGATTAAATTTACAAACTCCATTTGATTGTCACTCTCAACCACATTACAATACCATGTCCATGCATCCATTTCAATTTTAATTTTCCCATTAATACAATTATCTTTGTCAAATTGAACCCTCATCCATACCAATATGACTTATCATCCATAAAAGTCAAAAATGATAATTCTTGACATAATATATTTGATTTTACGAACATTTGCAATTTTTCATTTTGGTTAGTTGAAATAGATAACATTCTACATGGCAACAAAAAAAATATGAGTTTTCTATTATTATACATTCTACATAATCATATCAAATATAGTTGAACTTGAATTAAAAAAATCAGATACAAATTCACTTACCTTTTTCGCTTAACTTCTATGATAAACACCATTATTTTGTTGATTTTTTTTACTCTATGAATTCCATCCAGCTCGGTCATTATTTTAAGAAATTGTTGAAGTGACTCGATTGATCTTTAACCATAAAATAAACAAGCCTGCAAAAACATAAGGAAAAGTAATGTGTTAAATGAAAAGAAATCACCACAAGAAACTTGAAATAGGTTTCAACCCATATATCATCCTTAGGCGTGTAATGTAATATCTATAAGGAAAGAATTTTTTTTGCAATTTATAAGGCATTTTTTCAAACAGTTCAAGTGCCTTGTCTATGCGTAATAATAATGGTTATTATTTTGTTAGTTTGATGATTGAAGAGAATGTTTTTATGACATACAAAGTTTATAATATTTTTCCCTCTTCCTCCTCTATTGTCTTATCTTTCCTTGTGACATGTATTCTAATCATGCAGGTTCAGTAAAATAAAATCACTTTTTCTAGTTTTTACAAGCATTGAGATGTAGTCCATGTTCCTATAATCAAGTTTCCCAATGACTATGAAACGATGTGAAACTATAGAAAGGATATAAATGCATTTATGCATGCATATTTATAGAAATACAAAGACACATTCATACGACTATACAAATACAATATAATGCAGATACATAGTTAGGAAAACCCAAAAAAAATGAGTATTTATTTTCTTGTGCAAAAGTTGGGAAGCATTTCTCTTTCAACTCCTCATCAGTATTAACTTCTGGCCTATCTCCTTTCTCCACACCCAATGGAAATGGTCTTCCTTGATCTAATGCAAGGCTAGGGCTTGAGGGTACACATACTTGATGGTGATTAATCAACGTCTCCTACTATCTAAAGCGCCAATCTCTATCGACTTCTTTGCCTAGCCTTCTCATCTTACGTATCGATTTAGATGGAGTGCACATAACATAAAAATGAAAATGATTATTTATGATCATGTTACGAAATTTCTCACACCTTATCGTTTTCAAAAATCATCCTTTAGCTTTTCACAAAAGCCAGAGGAGGGTTGAGGGAAGCTGAGCGACGCTTCGAGTATTAAAGTTATTGCATGACCTAGGCGGAGTGACCATCTACCTCCCCACCTACTTGAAGAGCACGAAGACAAATATTTGTATTCATTCGATCATTTCGATTACATCTTATCATCTTCCACTCTTCACTCTCAGCGGTTACTCCTTTCCAACCACTGCCTATCATTAAACCATCAAATTGAATCAAGGAGAGTTTTTATATACACGGATCCATTGCTCCCACTGTAGAACGCCTCTCATTACAATAAAAGGTTTGAAAAACAAAAGCGTCGAACTTCATAGTCAAACACAAATAACCACAACTTTGTGCAAGATTTAGCAATTATCCAACTATGGAGACTCCAGATTTTTACGGCTGCATATACCAAGCACAAGGCAAGTTTGAAGAGTTTGACCTAATTGTTTTGCATGACAATGCAGATATACTAGGCTTTTGTGCTAGTCTACGGTTTGTGAATGGATTAATGTTTCTCAATTTACAATTGTATGAATTCGCAGATACTTTGATCCTCCCTCGAGAACGTCTATGGTATAAGGAAATATATGATATTTTGAATTGTAATGAAGAGTTGAGGCAAAACAAGTAAGTTGCTCCCCCTATTGTCATACATGCTTTTGGGTTTATTCTTAGATTTTCCACGCTTGGAAAGTAACTTCTCTTCAACTAACATGGATGAGTGCATACAGGCAAACATAGTTGGATCAATGAAATACAAACGAGTATTTAATTCTCTTTTCTCCGCCATGTGTTCTTTCTTTTTTTCCACCTACAAAGCTCTTGGCGAAGATGTCCTTTATCTAGATAGAAATGGTAAGTTTCCCAAAATTTTGGCGAAGGACAAGAGGAAATTTTGTTATTCCTTGAACCTCGAAGAACACATTGTTTCATGAAGTTTTTGGCATCCATCCAGCCAGTCAATGATGAAAGGGCCTTCATAATTTCATACAACTCAAGTTTCGAGGGATTTTGGATGATTGCCTCCTATTCTCCACTCATATTGTTGGAGAAGATGACAGGATCTTGAATATGGAAGTTCCTTTCAACTTCAAGGTTCCAACTGTTAAATTGCATCCTTGAATTCGAACACATTGTCAATGTATACCCGTCTTTAGTTGAAGTTTGCCTGTGAGTGGATAATATCACTTGCGAGGTGCTTCCATATTACCCCATGAACTTCAAGGCAAAGATTTCATCAGGTGATGTTCCAAATAAACCCTACTTTTTGGCCAAGATTTGTTTGAGAATTGGCCCTACGTATGGACGTGGTGCCCAATCTATTTCTTTGAGTAAATCATCCCCCAATCCCTTCACAAACATTGGTAAGGAAAAATCTACGATGCCACGTTCCAAACATCTACAAAGAAGATTATGAATTGGAATTTGGGTAGTCCACTATCAACTGTACCAATGCAAAGATAGATTGGACTCTCTATGATGCATCCACCGAAAAGGAGATGTATAATAAAGAGCCTCCAAAAATTTCATTTTGCAGGCACAAATCATCATATCCATTTATAGGTACGTAAAAAAGGCCCAAAACAATAAAAGAGAACAACTAAGTAGTGAACAACAAAATAAGACATAAAATCAGAGTAAATAGTTGAAAGAAAATTAATAATCTATTAGCATTAATCTAGCTTGCATTACAAACGATCCATTATATTACACTTTATGTTTTGTTCAATGAACGGTCACATATTTATTGCTTTTAGCTTACATCTGGAAACTTCCATTTCCAGGGTTCTACAATCTTATTACTGAAGATAAAAATCTAAAATATTCTGTTAAGAGATTCTATACAATCTTATTTTTCCTAACAAGGTATTCCAAGGCTTGTGGAGCTTTCACTGAGCAAGGAAGGGTAGTCTTCGCTAAGGATGATTATGGAATGCCCATAACATGGAGGCTCAATAGGGATTTGGAGGGACAAACATTAAAATGTATTGTTGAATCTTGCATTTGGCTAACCTATAAGCTGAATTCTTGATATTCAGAGACTCTACACCATGATTTTCATCAAGTAATTGATCTTAAATTCGAGAGGGCTTCTAAACCCAATTGAGTTTTCAAAGTGGCGGCCAATTTCTAGGAAAGTTTCAAGAAACTTGATCACACATTTTCCTCTATTTAGTTTTTTAGATTCCCAAACTCTCACAATGGGTTTTTTCTTTTGTGACTTTGGTTGGTGGAATTTTTGGGCCATAGACACAACATTTTGCCTTGATGAGAGAAGGGAAGACACAACTGCTTTCTTCAAGGACATATTGGTTTTACTTGTTTGCTTTGCTGAAATATTAGAAGAAGGCATATCTTTCTCAACATCTTTGTGTTGTCTGTTTCCCAATTGATATTGTAACCTATTATGTTATTTTCTCAATAATATTTATTGGTTACAGGATTGCACAAACACAATTTTATATCGTTTCCAACATTCAAATATTAATTCTGCCTCATCTATTGTGCTTACATTAATTTGTAAAGACAATATACCATTGATGAATAATTTGAACATGAATATAAATAAGACTTTGTAAAATGAACCTCCAATAAAACAATAACTAGCCTTTAACACCTTTCTCAAACTAAGCCACTCATCATGTACAATTTCCTTCATTAAAATATTAAAATTTTGCCCCAAGCAATATTCTCTTGACATACATCATGCATAACTAAACTCATTTCAATGTACATATTCGACTTTTGCAAAACTAAATTTTAACTTGTAATGCAAATTAATTCATTCTTCTTGATTAAAAAAAATTCAATAACATACCAAAAATCTGATTTTCTTCACAATGTTTCGCATAAATATCCAATCTTCTCTTTTTGAATTTATGCAAAATATGATGGATTCCCACACAACAATCAAATAGAAAACAAAAAACTCCAATGTATGGTGAGCAAGAGTGGTGCTATGTATGTGAAGTCCAACGGACTCTACCCCTCCACATTCCATGCCTCTTCAATTTCTCCATTCCCCAAATCAATGCTATATATTGGGGATTGTTACTTGTAATATGCAACAAATGAAGAGCTTGTGTTTTGTTGTTCTACAATAAAGATATTATGCCAACCTTTCCCGTGGATGTAGCCATATTGGCAAACCACTTAATCTATGTGTTATTTATTATGTGTGTGATTTTTTTTATCTGCTCTGTTTGTGATGTTCGATTCATTTTAAATTGCTCAATTATTTAACAATTGGTATGAAAGCTAAGGAGAAGCTATGAGGAAAGTTGTGGAGAAATTGAGGAAAGATGAAAGAAGCTGATCAATGGAGAATTGAAAAATTCTCAAGGAAAAGCTTTGGAATGTAGAAGCTACAACAAGCAACACTGCTGGTTCAAAAAGACCTTGTAATAATGTTGGAAGGAAAAGCAAAGAAGCTAACCGTGGTGTTTGATGAGGAGTGGGAGAAATCGGACAAGAAAGCGGTGGTGACCATAATTCTTTCCCTCTCCAGCAATGTGTTGTTCAATGTTGCAACATAGAAGTCAACAAAAGGTCTTTGGGATCGTTTATTTGACATGTATGAAATGGCTTATCAAACAATTTTTTTTTTATGAAGAAATTATACAATTTGAAGATGAAGGATGTAATTTGTCAAACCATCTAAATGAATTTAATGCATTGATCAGCCAATTAATTTTTGTGAGTACAAACTTGGATGATGAAATCAAGGCCATTTTGCTATTGTACTCTCTATCCAATAGCTGGAAAGGAGTTGTTATGGCTATCAACAATTCAATGTCCAACAAGAAGGGAAGTGTATTAAAATTTGATGTTGTTGTCGGAACTCTTCTCAATGACGATATGAGGAGGAAGAATCAAGGAACTTCATTGGGGGACACTTTGATAACTGAATACGGGGGAGATCACAAGAAAGAGGAAAGGATAACCTCAAAGGAAGAACAAAGTCCAATAAGAGATCAAATTCAAGAGGTAGAAATAGTGGTTGCTGGTATTGTGGCAAGCAAGGCCACATCAAAAGAAATTGTTGGTCATTCAAGAAGGCTGAAAATCATCCAAAGGAAAATGAAGCAAATGCTACATATGAAGAGGATGCAAGTGCTCTTGTTTTGTCCATTGGAGAAGCTACAACAAATGTTTGGGTGCTTGATTTCAGAGCATCGTTTCATGTCTCTTTATCTAGGGAGTTTTTTAAGAATTATCTAGAAGGTAATCTTGGTAATGTTTATCTTGGTGATGATAAACCTTGTAATATTATTGGTAAAGGAGATGTTTTGTTGAAATTAAAAAATCGAAATAGCTGGCAGCTAAGGGATGTTAGACATGTCTCTCAACTCAAAAGGAATTGGATTTCAGCTGGGCAATTGGATGCTCGAGGCAGATGTCCGTCCCCGTTTAGTTATCAAGGAGATAACTAAACGAAACTCTAGGATTTTTGGATATGCAAGCAAGGCAGATGCAAAACCTGGTCACGAGTTGAATGGTTTATTGGCACTGTTGTTAATAGTACTCAATATCTTCATACCACTGGTACAAATTACCTACAAGAATAAATGAGAACTTTTGGTCCTTCCAACCCAAGGTTGTTTTCAAAAATGAAAATTAAGAAGTAGAAAAGGATGAAACAGCCTAAATAGACAAAATTGTTCCAAATTTGAGAATTAGCATCATGAGATAATGCCATGAATTTACTGGTTGTAAGTGGAATATTTGCATGCTTTATGCGTAAAATAGTTACAGGATACTTGGTCTCTTGATTTCTTATCCTGTGTTGAACTGCATCTTATGAAGAAAAAAGGATTTTCTTGGTAGTTACAGATTGTAAAGAATCTTAAATAAGAATCATTTTAAGGTAGAGATCTAAAATTGGCTTTCTGTAGTGCATAGTCAGCAATGAAGGAGAGCTCATCTAAATGGAGCTTAAAATTAGGGCAGAATAGTAACAAACATAAATTATAAAAAGACAGATATTGATTAAAACATTCTCAGTCAAACTCTTCTTAAGGTTCTGGAGAAAATATGTTAACCTGTTTTGAGTCTTGATACTAACAATAACTTGTTACCGAATCTTTCATGATTCTATTTTGGTGATATTTTATAAGCATAATGAGCAATAGCATCCTTATGGTGTACACGATTAAAAAGAAAATCCTGATGAATCAGACTTCAGACAATTCCATTTGCCAAGTTCCTACTTGATATACAACTTAAAAAATTGCAAAAGGCTGCATGACATTAAACAAAATTCTTGCTTGACATCACTTTTACTCAGTTGCACTGTAAATGCAACATTATTATAAAATTAATCTGTATCTCTTTGAGATTTTCTGAACAGTTTTGTGTGACTCCTCTGTCTACTTTCTAACCCATACCCAACATGTGGATCTAATCATTCTAATCAAGGGAAAGCCTGATTCAAACAAAACTTTAAAATTGCATTCTTTGACTCTTCCTTTCCTCAAATTTGTTGTTGTAAATGTAAATAGCTTATGTCAGCATTTGGCAGAGCAGCTCAACCACAAATCAAGATGCCCCAGCTTTGAAAACTGTAACCATAGCTGCATTTATACTTCTATATTCAAAAATGCAAAAGCATAATTTGTTTAATATTTCTAAGACTTAAAATGTTCCAATTTAATTATTGGAAAGTGAACTTCGTAGTACTGATTAACAATTTCAAGTTACTTTTTTCTTTAATGGAGAGCAAAATCTGATCTCTTCGATGCATAACTGTATTCTAGAACCTAAAAGCAGGAAGAATTTAAATTTTGTAAGCCATAGCTTGATATCAGAATTTTCATAGTTGCAAGGCATAAATACAGATCAAAGATGTTTTTCTATAGCTGAGGTTGTACTACTTATTTTAAGCAATAACTAGACTTTGACCATACAGAGATATTGCGGAACTCAGTTGCATGGGCTCTTTGACTACCCAGGGCTGCCTAAGATTGGGGGGGCAAACTCCTGCTTTACATACACACACACATAGGGTCTCTAAGGCCAACCTAGATTGGACCCAAGTTGTTAGAATGGAAGATGCCACTATTTTGACCACTCAACAGCAGCTGGCAGAATAAGGAGAAGCGAACATCATAATCAAAACCTATATCCATTGTATAATGTAGCAAACAAGTCCATGAAGAACTATGTCTTTTCTAGACACGTGCGTGTGTGGGGTGTGATGGCAAGTTGTCAATGTTTGGACACTGTTGACATTTCATGCCACCCTTAGATGACTCATCATTGATAACCCACCTGAGAGATCTATATGGGCCATCCTGCATGAATATTCCTTGAAAGGTCCTAAATTTGGTTAAGTCCTGAAGTTTTGGGCTTTCAGGTTATCACTTACTTGCCTCTCTACATGCCTTCTCCATCACCCCCAATCCCCCATCGCTTCTACTTCTTCTTTCCATTTTCTACTAAGTGTTTCGGGTTTTGGCCATCAACCTTACCCTTTAACCCTTACTGCTTCTTCTTCATAAGCCTTCAGCCTTCCTTCTATCTCCCTTTTCCCAACCCCCGAGTCTTGATGACTAGATCCCCAAAAAATTTGACTAAGTGTCAATTTTTTGAATTTCGGGAGTCAAACTTCTCCCTTACCTCTTACTACTTTTTGGTAAGAGGTAAGCTTCGGGCCGAACGCCCGACCTCTGCCTATTGAGATTTTGGCTTCCCTCTTGCCTCTTACCTACTAGGTAAGACTTCTTTCCACTTTTTGAGTTTCAAAATTTTCAAAATTCGAGATACAAGCTTCCTTCTTAGAGGTAAGACTCTTTCCAACTTCCAATTTCCAATTTTCGAAATTTTTAGAATTCAGGATTCAAGCTTCCCTCTTAGAGGTAAGACTTCTTTTTGATTTCCATTTTTCAAATTTTTTGGAATTCGGGATTCGGGCTTCCCTCTTACCTCTTACCTACTTTAGGTAAGAGGTAAGCCTTCTTCCCAACCCCTGACATCTGATTTTCAGGCTCAAACATTTTCTCATCCCTTCTTCTAAGCATGTGGTATGAAGCAAGCTTGATGCCTGATTCTCGACAAGGTGCTCTTTTTGGGGTTCTGGACCATTTAATGCATAACTAGAGGTTCCTTTCAGGCCCGATGCCCTGACTTTCCACGAAATGGCATGTTTTTTGCACAACATTGCCATTAATGCTCAAACCACCTCCTCAACTACCTGTTTCGACTTTTGGACAACAAGCACACCAATTAATGTATTCTATGACTTCTTCAAGTGGATTTTGTGGCACCCATACCCAAATCATTGATTTCATGAAGAATTTTGGAGGTACTTTTGGACAACCTTTTTTGCAGTGGTATGGTGACCATGCTTATATTGAGCACAAATTTCATGAACAGATCTCATTCTTTCTTGATCAGGTCTTGTAACCCTAGCTAGCTTAGGGTTTGGTTTGTAATCATCCAAGTTATGCTTGATCTATAAAAGCAACACTTGTATTCTTTTTAAGGGTTCTTTTTGGCTCCTCACTGTTTTCTTTAGCAAACACTGTATTCTACATTCTGCCATTGTAAAGTTTGGCTTTATGCCTTATATTAATGAAATCTAGCTTTATCACAGCTATTTACTGCATGTTTGAGTAAAACTTCTTTACCTGCATGTCTAAATATGTGTTTTAGTTGATTTGTTGATGTATTGGGCAATCTTAACCAAAGAAGGAACAACTTTTTATCTTAGTGTATCACCTCCATTTCCATTTCATGCTCTCCTTCTATCTCCTTTCCTTTGGAAATTGTTAGAGTAGAGTAGTGATAGGATTTCATGTGTTGGGTGAGACCAACACATTTGCACTTAGATTAGAAGAAGAAATCGGCCTTCTCCGGAGATTCAACCTCATTTGCGCAAGGTCCCACACCTTGAGGTCGTTTTCATTGTGTCATTAGAACACTAAACTCCTTGTTTAAGAGGATGCAATATTATGTGACAACAGACACCTAAGGCATTTTGAGTTAAATTTACTTAAGGAACAGGGATGAGTTCCCCTTGTTGTGGCCTCCCAACTTTGATTATATAGAAAAAAAATGTCTTTTAAATTTTAAAATAAAACAAAATTAGTAATTACCATACATTATCCCTTTGATTTTCTCTATATTACAGCAAGACTCGTTCTTCTAGGACAGCTGAAATTGATTTGGTAGCCTATGAGTGAGAATCAATAAATAGCATAGTTCCACGAAGTTTCCTAACGGGGGGACGCAGGGACATGGGGACAAGTTTTGGGGACGGGGGGACCAAGGGCCTAAGTTTGGGGATGGTGGAGGGACTACGGAGTACAGTGGCGGGGTGGCGGTAGGGCATTGAAATACATATAATAATTGAAAAAAAAGTTATAGAAGATGTATATGAATTATACATCTTGGAGACAACTACAAGTCCCCTAGGCATCTTGAGGACACCCCAACGTCCTCGAAGTCCTAGTGGCATCTTGGAGATGACGACACTAGTGGTAGGATGGTGGTGTTGGTGGTGGGCTTATGGGGGGGATGTACCCCCCCAAGCCCCCAAGTCTCCGAGATGGTGACGTCTAGGAAATGTGAGGTTTTTTGGGGGGGACGCGTCCCCATGGAACACTGATAAATAGTGACATAACACTAGCAATATCTTCTATTCATTCCTTAAATAAATACAAGAAAACATGCAACATGGTCGTGCATGGACTCACTAGCATGTCAGGTGCTGGCAAATCCTAGTATTCATTTGATTCCTTGGCACCTAACCTAGCAGGTGGTTATAGATTACATTGTCCTATTTCCTTATACCTGTGGCTCTTCAATAAAGCCATGCCACTTTTTATTCCAAAGACATGAATGAAGATTATATTTCAGGTAATGTGTGACATGCAGTACTAGAAATTCAATGACCAGAAGATCTCACTCATTGAAGAAGAATCGAGATGGAAAGTTTCTAATGGATTCTCCAAAACAGGGGTATTCTGCATTTATGGAGAATGAATGTGAGTATGGTGCATCTGAGGCATTCAGTGCCGTCAACTTCATTATTCATTTCAGTCATAAGAAAAGCAGCACAAGACACTAGCTTGCTTCTTCAATGTGTTGTTGGTGTTTTTTGTCCTGGTCAAAGTGATCACTGTTGGATGGCTTGGATCTCAGACCGAACAGCATACAAGATTCAAGATGTCATGACTTAATTTCCCCTGCTGCAGATCTTAAAAGGCCTTTTTAATAACTTTTTTTTATGGGATTTGTGGATTGATAGGACACTGGAAAAACTTGCAAGAACGAAAATTGTTATTTTTTTCAACATATTGTGTCCTTTCTACCATTCAGATATTGTTCTCTTCTAACAGTTTAGTTCTCATGCTTCTCATTAAAATTTACCAAAACCCTTGGAACCCAAAGTGTCAGGGTAATTGTCTATTAACTGAGGCCCAAGTTATGTAACTGGCTATAGAAACTTCTACAAAACTTTGGGAAGCAATGGCTAGAGAGATTACAGAGGAAATTACCTTAACACAAATACCTTTCTGCAACTGTCAGAAACATTGAAAGCCTTAAGACAAGCCGCCCTTAACACTAAACAGGTTCTTCAAAACCACCTTAATTTGTAGCATCGTGAAGCTGCTTGCTTAGCATTTAAACTAGATTTGTTGAAACAGAATTTCTACAGAGCTTAACTACCGGCCACCATGAGAAGTATATCAATTACAGGTGTGCCGCTAGTTACTATGTATTGATTTTCTTTATCGGGTAAGGTGTTATGATGTATAATAGATGTGTTGGTGTTGGCTCAGAAAAATAAATAATGATGACAAAACTGTCAACATTACTGTTTTAATACCTACTGCGAGTTAATTCCTCAGTAAATGTGAGCGATGTGAACTGCACATTGCCTGCGGAAAAATTTATACCAGTGTACAAAACCTATAATTTATATTTTTGATTTATGCAAACATTGCAATAAGACCTCAATTGTTTTATCCAATAGTTTTAAAGATAAATATTATTTTTTATTTTTTTCATTAAATAATATACATCCTGTAATTGTTAGCATTGGGAAAACAAAAGCAAATAAAAATAAAAACTTTTAGTTGATTGCATAGTTCATAAAATAATTACAAATTAAAGTGTTTTGAACACAATAGTATCTGCTTAAAAGGCAGGCACTAATAAGAGAGTAGCAACTATTCTAATTTCTAAAACGCAAGTGTCTTATTAACTAGTGAAGCTTTTATGCTCTAGAAATGCAAAGTCAAGACCATATATTTTTGTCCTTAGATGAAAAGACAATTGCACAGGTACGCTTAGCTTGAAGTATGACAAGCAGAGGACTAAAACACATTTCTGAATCCAACTAAGAGAAAACTAGAAACTTGTTTACCCTTGACATGTGAGCATGAAAAATAGGTTGCTATATGGAAGATTGTAACAAAAATTTGATCATTCATCAACACAATCAGAAGCACCAGTCACACTTGAGAAATTAGTCTAAAATAGTCCAGGGTTGTCATCAAGAGAATGACTTGGGTTGGGAAAATTGTTGATGCTATCCCGTGAAAGCAAATATTTATTTCTGGCAAATATAAGTACAGTTAACCGAGGGAAGGAATGACTCTCAACAAAGCAATGAAATTTTCTGAATTTGTTGATATTGGCATGTACATTTTATCTTTGCTTCAGTTCTCTTACTGCTTGTGTTTTAGTCTAAGTTTACAGAAACAAAAAGCCTGGGACTCTATATTTTTCTGATGGTCAAAACATCATAAAAGATTAGCTTAAATTTGGTGTTAAGAATAGTCTAAAAACATGCTGCACAGGTCATTTAATCCTTTCATACAACAAGTTTTCCACATAGAAATTACGCATTTTCGTAAAGCAGTCTGCTCTGTTTTTATAATGTTCAATTGAACAATCTTATGTCTCATGGAGAGAAATCAAATAAAACAAAATAATAAAAAAATATATATAAATTTATAGTCTCTGTAGCAATGTAACTATCCAAAATAATAAAAGTAGTCACTATCCAACACAACCAAAAAAATCATATAACAATATGTGTCTGGAAAGTGTCGCTCATTTGGAACATACCTTTGGAAATCTTTGCCTTGAAGCACTTGTATCCATTTACAGGAAAACTTCAATGAAAAATGGTCGTACGTTGACAATGTGTCGTATGCAATTCAGCAAGTAGAACCTCAAAGTAAAATGGAGCTTGCCAGATGGACGCCGAAAATGCATGAAACGATGAAATGATGTACTCCCGCATGTTCAATGGACGGTAGAATTTCCTTTTGGATTTGCCCTAAAATTTTGGAAAACTTCCCATTTCGATTTACATAATCTTCGCCAAGACCTTTGGTGGAAAAAAAGAAACAACACATGGTATGGAAAGGGAGTTAAATATGGATCCAAATATGCCCGCCTCTATGCATGCCCTAACAAAAAAAAACTGAACAGAATATATTTAAGTTATAGTCTCTGGAACCATGGAACTGCCTAAAATAATAAAATCAGTCACTATCTCACACAATTAAAAAACTGTACCAGAGTTCTCTTTCCAATTCCACCCATTCATCTAAATAAATTTATCAACCATACTGCCCAAACAAATAGCAAAAATAATAAAAAGTTAAGTTTAAAAGAACAGAGGATAACACGAAAAACAATGCAGAGTACAGAAGAAAACAGTGTTAGATATATGCAGCTTCCCACCTGGTTGCTGCATTTTGGGACATTTTCATTTTGAAACATTGACATTTCTAGAACATTTCATTACACCCCCGTTTCTTAATCACACGCTCAGAACAAAAATGCAGCTGCGCCAAATGAATTGCTTGGAGTTTAAAGGATTCGCCCTTTGGATTATATAATGCGCATGGAATGTACCTCCTTAAAAGCCAACCAACACATCACCTTGTTCCCAAATTTCTCCATTTGCAGGAGAAGAAACCGAAGCAATCTGATCGCTCTGTTCACGGCTTAAATGCACTCTCACATCTTCAAAACGAAAATGGCACTCGGTACGAACCCTTGATCTTCCTCACAGTAATACTGCCGTCCAAGATAGAAATCGCCAGATCGTCTATTTTGGCCCTTTTTTAGATTTTAGACCGTATATTACGGACGCGTCTAATCTCCCTAAAAAACGGACGCGGCTAATCTCCCTAAAAAACGTAACATACCATGATATGTAGGGCCCATCAAGGAATGGAGCGGACAGTAACTGATAATGATGGAAGACGGCTGCCGCCACATTTACTTTTTCAATGTATTATATTTAAATATTTAATTTTTTTAAGGGTAAGTTGTTACTAGAGGGGAGAAGCTATTAGATATTAGGACATTACACCCCATCCCTCATG
Source organism: Sequoiadendron giganteum (assembly GCA_007115665.2). Classification (NCBI taxonomy): domain Eukaryota; kingdom Viridiplantae; phylum Streptophyta; class Pinopsida; order Cupressales; family Cupressaceae; genus Sequoiadendron; species Sequoiadendron giganteum. Next base: position 646,473,533 of record CM021107.1, on the reverse strand, counting down.
CCACTTGCCCGGGACAAAACGCATTGACAGAAAGACTTGATGGATCGCACTGACAGATGTTTAGGCGCGTGTAGGCGCGTGTTGTTTGGAGTGTTGTCACTTGGCCCGTCGCTAAAAAACGTGGTAGCGTTAGTGGGTTTTCAAAATCATAATTTGGAATGTACTCTCCATTTCAAAATAATAAGTTGGAATGGGCAAAAAACCCAATACGTCATCATTTTCAACATTCAAATTTTGGAGGTTATTGGAGAGTGTGAAAGGGAGTTGCAAGCGTTCAACGGCTGAAACAGAGCGGCCACTCTCCCTACCAAAACACATTTGATAGGCGCAGGCAGCTAGCTAGCAGGTATCTATATCTGCCAGAAATATATGCTAGTTTGCCATTCTGCCTAAGAACTATGAAGAATTGAACGTCCATTCGTTGCGAAGATGGGTTTTTATCAACGAAAAAAAAAAGGGTTTTCATTTGAAATGCAAAGTTGTTTTTGTGTTGAGGGTTTTTTAATTTTGTCATTTTAATGTTCTCACAACCTAAAACTTTTAGAGGAAGCCAACTGAAATAACTGACAACCCATTGTGGAAATATGAGTGGAATAACTTAATAATGTCTAGAAAAACCAAAAACCATGCAAAATATATAACCAAGTTGGAAAACGCAATATGGGTTTTGTAATGAAATGATATATTTTTAAAACCACATAAAGCCCATAACGTCAACATTTTTGACATTCTCATTTTGAAGGTTGTTGGCGAGCTTGGAAAGGAGTTGCAGGGGTTCAGAGGCCGAAGCAAAGTAGACATTCTCACTACCAAAACACATGTCACAGACCCAAGTAGCTAGCTAGTAGATATGTATATCTGCCAGAAATATATGCCATTATTCCATTCTACCTAGGGACTATGAAGAATTGAACGACTATTCGTTGCAAAGATGGGTTTTCATTGATGGGAAAACAAGGGTTTCCATTTGCCCTTAGTGTGTAGAGGGTTTTACAACATTGTGTGGGTTGGAGGTTTCATAAATTATGTACTCACCTCCCATTGTGTTTTCCAACCTGCAATCATACTGTGCATGTATATTTGAATCATATTAAAAAAATGAAACACAATTTTTACTCTGTGTAAGACTTGTTTTAAATTTTGAAGGTTTCTTTCATTACATTCATACTATCTAAATAACAAAATCTTTTGAAGATATTCATACCATTCTGTAAAATTCTATGTTGGAAAACACTAGGTGTTATAAAACTTGCAACTCACAAACTATTCTAAAACCCTTTACTGGTAACAACCCAATTGCTAAGCCACCCCTCACCTCAATTTGGTATGTTTTTTTATTTTCTTGAGAACATTTTGTGAATTAGATAGTAAGAATATAATGAAATTGGAAAACTCTAGGTATTGTGAAACTTGCAACCCACATAGTGTTGTAAAACCCTCTAGACGTAACAACCCAATTGGTTAGTCACCCCTCGGCTCAATCTGGTTAGTTTTCTAGAACCCCCACATGCAACTCCTCCCTGTGCTCTCCACCACTTAGCTTTAAACATACATAATGAAATAAATAGAAAACCACATTATATTTTCCAATCTACAATTATATTTTACATTTATTTTTAAATCATCTGAGGAAATTGAAATGCAACTTTTAGTGTGAGTACAAGTTGTTTTAAATTGTGAAGGCGAATGAACTTCACTACAATCTTACTATCTACAAAAGTAAAGGTTTTCATTGCAATCATGTTGTCATATGTGTCTATCAATTCTATCCATCAGTGTGTTTTATCAGGAGATTGGCATGGGGGATGGGGTATTATATTATAATGTCTATGCATAGGTGTGTTTTGTCGAGAGATTAGCTTCTCCCTACATGAGTACCATCCAATTTAGGTGAGAATGGAAAGGAATGCAATTTTGGAAGACAATATTAATGTATTTAAAACCTCTTGTTATTTACATAGCAGGAATGTAATGAAAGGCACCTTCAATATTTACCATTCATGTAATTTAGACTTTTATAAGTTGTGCAACAAGATGTTTCACTTTTGATCTTTTAATATGCCTTACAGGATCATTACTGGTAAGTTGAACATTTAGTAATTGAGCCTCGAGGTGCATGATATCAAACTTCAACTTTTGAATGCCTTTAGATTCTTGCAAATGTTCATTTTCTAATCTCTCAACAGCATTAATTAATCTCCTTTTCTTTTGATGATAAAATATTCTTCTTATCTCTTAATTCCTCTTCTAAGTGGTTAATTGTAGTCTTGTGTTGTTTTGCTTTAGTTTCAACACTTCCAAATAGTTCTTTTGTATTTGCAAGTTGACCATCCATGCATTTTCCCTCATCCCCACTACTCTTACTTGTTAACACCTCCCTAGCATTCACATAGGACTTTCATGTCTCTACCTTATTTTCATCCATTTCCAATTCTATGTGTTTCATGGAATTCTTATGTTCAAGAATCTTTAAATTTACTTGTTCAACTCCACCCATAGCAACATCTCTCACTTTCTTTGCCTACACAAATTCTTGTGCAGTACAAAACCTCTTTAGTTTGTTCAATTGTGCATTGCCATTTGCCTCTTGCATATATCGCATGCTGAGAGCCATTTATGTCCCATTTTATGCCACATTTTAGCCTTTTTCATATACCACCAATCCCATCCCCATATTCCATTTCCATATCTTATCATAACATTTTACCATTCTACACTGCATATGATTAAATATATATGAGTGATATTTAAATGGTTTTGGGATAAAATTATGAAAAATAATTATTGATTATCTTTACTAATTAGTGTTGTCATCTTAAGCCTTGGAAAATGTATCTCGCAACATGCAAATTTCCTGTCATGTAGACTTCCTGTCACATTCTTCATAGGAACTTCCTATTACCTTCTTCATAGAAATATGGCTCACACTTATTACTACAGTTTCCTCTTCTATGTGGTTTGCTTTAGTTTCACCTATTCATTCCTCTAGCCACGTGCCACAGGTTGAGAAAAATCAACTACCAACTATGCAACACTAGATTTCCTTTCCACATTACTAAATCTGATGTATTAATAAATTATTGCGGTTACTTTCTATTGTTTGGTTTTGACAACAAAGAATAATTGGAAAATTGTTAGGAAATCTATTTAGTTTGTTAAGAAAGGTTGGCCACAAAGCCACACAAATCTTTCTTAACCAATTGATTTACCTCCACTGTTGATTCATAAACTCCACGCATATTTATGTTTATGCATTGTGAAAGCTATATAAACACATGTATGTAATATCACCTTAGTTAAGAAAAAGCCAAAAAGGAATAAAATATATTCAATATTATTACCAAAAGAAACGGTTTGAAGTCTCTTTTAGAAATTTCATGAGTTCTATATTCATCAATTGATTAGGGAGGAAAGGGTGCCCACTCTTCAACCATCAATGGAGTGGAAATATTTATTTTCTATTTTTTGTGTGTTATAATTTCAGCGGATTGCGTTTGCAAAGTATGTTTTCAAGTGTTATAATTTTAGTTGATTGTTACATTTCTATGTATTAATGATCTGTGTTTTATTTTTGTGTTGCAGAATTAATTGCTTTGTCTTTCATTCTAATATTTTTTGATTATGTTTTTGTTTCAAAATTTACTATCATAATTTCTGCATAGTTCCTGTCGCTTGAATAGAATAAATAGCTTTTCTCACCAAGAAGTGACAATTATTGTCGCTAGAATTATTCTGATTTGTTGTAAGTTTATTTTCATATGTTGCATTCATAACCACTCATCTCACGACTCTCAGCCCTTGTGCAGATTGTCATGATACCTTTCATAAGCTTACGATCCTCAGATTGACATTTAGACCAAGCTGAGTCTATTTTATTCTTTACCCCTATTTGGCCTATCACTGCACATTCACCTTCCTCAACTTCTCAAGAGCATGAAGGATCTCTTCAGTCAATACATTATCCATCTCAGTCACTCCGTTTTGCTTCTTTTCAAGTGTTTTCATAGAAGATTCCTTTTTCATTCCATGCATTCTAGTACCTATTGCCTCTAATTTTGCAATGACATCTTCTCATTGCACATACTACATAATCTCCTTCATCAAGTTTTCAAGAGCAGGAACAATCTCTTCATTCAATACATTATCTATCTCATTCACTTTGGTCTACTTCTTTTCAACTGTTTTTAGAGAAATTTCCTTTTTCATTGCATACTTTCTACTACCTAGGCGGGTGCATGGAAATGGGTAGCAATTATGTGGACACCCTTCAAAAAAAAGTTGAAAACCATAACGCGAGCGCGTTATAATGCGCTCGTGTTATGGTTTCGTTAAACCTAGGCAAGTCAACGGCCACAACTACAAACAAATAATGTGAGTGCGTTATAACGCGCTCGCGTTATTGACTATTAAAAGCAAAAAACCAAATGCAAATCTCTCATTTACATTTCGACTGATTTTTTTGTTGCACCTGTGGCCAAAAACACCACAGTATCGCGCTTGTGTTCTAGGAGGAGGATTTGTTCACCAACAATCCTTATTTCTTCACAACGATAGCGCCACGAGGAGAAGGAGGTGTGAGAGGTAAGGATTCTATGGTTTTTGTTTTGAATTTGTTAGTTTTAGGTTGAATTTGATATCTATTTGTTTGAAATTTTAGGAGATGCAAATCAACCTGCAAACCCTCAAAATCCTCAACAGGAAGACCAACCAAATCCTCAAGATTAAAATCAACCACAACATCAACCTCCTCCACCAATCACTCAACCCCCTCCTGGCACTCAACAAAATTTAATGAATGAAATTGAGAACAACAAAAAACAAATTGAGGATTTGATCAATAGGTTGAGTGATCCAAATGGTTCAACCACAGAAAGAATCACCCTAGCAAATTCATTGAAAGATATGTTAACAAACATAGATTCAATTAGCAAACAGATAACTGGATGGGAAGATAGGAGGCAGGCGACTAGGGACTATTATGCAAATAAACTATCATACAAGGATGTGAAAGATTTAAAAATTACAAAAGGTGATTTGTGCTCTTTATTCACCAACCCACACACAAATCAAAATCTTACCCTCAATGCGAAGAGGTTTCCTATCAATTGGTGCCACCACCAACAGATGAAGGACCGGTTTTATGATAGGTGGTACATGGTCTTTGATTACCCACCGTGCAACAATTGCGAGGTCCCGCAATATTTTCTTAGGAAACTATACAGTGAGTTCATATTGAACAAAATCCCAAATTATTTTGATATGAGGGATTTCCAGGGGAGAGGTGGGGGGTCAGCTCAGGATAGACCTGGTGCACAACCGGATCCTACGCGGCAAGGTAGACGAGCTCTCGCTAGGCGACCTCATGAGCACGTTGTTATGCCTTCCGTCATGAAGGAAAGTGTTGACGTAGAGACATTGCAGGCAATCAACACTTTGACCCAGAGTGTCATCCATCATACTAGCCCTATTCTACAACACCATCTAGGGGAGTCTTCGAGTGGTTGCCTTCGAACACATGTGTGTCAATCTTGTGGGGCTAATTGTTCATATGACCCCACCAACACTCAGGAGACTAGTACGCAGGATCCATCTGCAGCTATGGAGATGGAGACGGCAGCTGACATTTTGCATGAGGCATATGGCATTAACAGTCAGGTAAAAGTTAGTGCATGTGTTCATTGAATTTAATTTATTAAATTTTGATTTTGAAATGCAAGATTAACTAAAAATGTTTTATGATTTTAATAAAATTGCAGGGTCACAATGTTGAG